>CM076576.1:339257610-339686244 GCA_034641835.2 Pinus albicaulis
TACTCACCTTTGATCTGCTTGATAATTAATTTTGAATCTCCATATAGTTTTATCCTTTTAGCCCCTAAATTATTCAAGACCTGCAAACCCAAGAGGAGTGCCTCATACTCAGCTACATTGTTAGTGCAATCAAAATCCAATTTGTAGGAACACAACTTGGTCTTTCCAATTAATAGGGCAATTATCCACATTCCTACACCAACACCTTCTTTGCTTGTTGCATGATCAAAATTCATACTCTAAAGGTGTTTTTCCCCTTATTCTTCACCTACCTTGGCCTTCAACTCTTTGAGTTTATTATGATCTATTTTTTTGTATGGTTTCTTGTATTCTTCTTCCTTCAGTTCAGATGTTTTTCTAGCGAACCTCGCAATGTACGACTTGCAATGGCAGTAGAAGGATTTAATCCTTTTGGAGACTTGAGCAACACATATAGTGTTTGGCCTGTAGTGTTAGTTACATACAACCTTCCACCATGGTTGTGCACAAAAAGGAATTTTTGTATGCTAACATTGTTAATACCTGGTCCCAAGCAACCGAGGAAATGACATTGATGTGTATTTGGAACCCTTGGTAGATGAACTAAAGGAATTATGGGACCAAGGGGTATGGACATATGATGCTTATTGTAAGACATCATTTAACATGAAGGAAATTCTTATGTGGGTGATCCATGATTTTCCTGCTTATGGGAATATGGCTGGTTGCACAACAAAAGGCTATAATGCATGTCCCATATGTGTGAGGAACATAGAATCAAAGTACCTCAGTTGTAGCAGGAAATGTGTGTACATGGGACATAGGAGATTTCTTCCTCAACGTCATAAGTTTCGCTCACAAAAGGCACCATTTAATGGGAAGGAGGAGCATCGTTATGCCCCTTCAATTGTAAAAGTGTCGAGATATTTTTAAGGAAACAAAGGGAAAGGAAGCAATATGGGGGAAGATTGAATCAAATAAAAGGAAAAGAAACGATAAAGCAATGTGAAAAAAAACTAATGTTGTGGCGTGGAAGAAACAATCAATTCTATTCAATCTACCATATTGGGAGGTATGTAGACCCATGATCAACCATGCCTAATTATTGGACACAACTTGCTTAGTTGACCTCATTGTGATTAGATGTCTTGGTTGAATTGATTTGTTTATCTTTTTGTCTATATTAAATATTGTTATGATATTCTTGATGTGTTGGAATGCGAGAAACTCCTAATATGCCACAATTTAGATGTAATGCATGTGGAGAAGAATGTGTGTGAAAGCATTTTTGGAACCCTTCTAGATATAAAAGGGAAGTCCAAAGATGGGGAAAAAATCACGTGATGACTTGCAAAAAAAATGGGCTTGAGGAAATCGCTATGGCCGGAAGTTAAAGGATAGAAAATATTCCTTCCACACGCACCACATACTCTTTCAAAGAAAGAGAAACGGGACTCTATGTCATGTTCTTTTCATGTTAAAGGTGCCGGACGGTTACTGACTCTAATCCAAAAAATCATATATCTATGGAAGAGCTTAAGTTCCATGGTATGAAAGCACATGATTGCCATGTTCTAATGCAACAACTCCTCCCGAGTGGCTTTGCGTCATGTGTTACCAATTGTTGTACGAAAGACGCTTTGCAAGCTTTGTTACTTTTATAGGCAAATGCTGTGCAAAAATCGGTTTCGATAGAGAGTCTTGATAAGGCTGGAAAATGATATTGTGGAGACATTGTGCTTTCTTGAAAATTACTTCACTCCTTCATTCTTTGATATAATGTTGCATTTGAATGTACATTTGGTACGTGAGCTTCGATATTTTGGCCCAGTTGCATATAGATGGATGTACCCCTTTGAGAGGTACGTGAAACTTTACTTTTTTATCAAGCACAACAAATATTTTTTTGAAAGATTTTGACATTACTTAATTTTTTTTTTTGTTAATTTTGTAGGAACATGAAATTATATAAGAGTTATGTTAAGAACAAAACTAGGCTCGAAGGATGCATTGCTAAAAGCTATCTTGTGGAGGAATCAATAAAGTTTTGTGGAGGATACTTGAAAGGTATGGAAGCTATTGGATCCACACATGGTCGAAATGAAGTGTGGGATGAGGAAGTTGAAGAAGTTATCCTTGATGGAAAGCCATTATCTGCTCCAATTCCTTCGAATTGGATGGCATTAGTTGGGAACAAGCCCATAGGTGGGTTCTATTTCACACAAACGAAGTTGATCCATGGATAGAGTAAGTTACATATTTGGCCCCTTTGTAATTTTTTTTGTTTGTTTGTTTAAGGTTGTTTAAGGTTTAAGATATTTTACCTTTAATTTTTTTTATTCATATTTAATCAAAACACATTAACCACCATATCTATTTTCCATAATTTTTGAATTAGGATGCACAAAATGGAGATTTCCAACTCAATTACCCAAATGAAAAAAATTTGAAGCTCTATTGCAGAAACTCCACACCCATAAATTTTCTAGCTGGTTAAAACAACAGGTAAGTACATTATTTATATTATAAGTGTACTTAAAAATCATTACATGGGAATATTATCATGCAGGAAATTAAATAATTTTTTTTAGAGGTTGAATGTATGAATTCTAACTACATTTAAAAATCTAAAAACTATACGAGGTGGAGGGAGATGGAAATGTGTCGATACACTTAAATGGCTAGCGCATGGTCCCGGAAATTCGTGAATAAGTACAAGGGATACCTAACCAATGGTTATAGATTCCATACAAAAAGCATGGAGAATGAGAGAACCACCCAAAATAGTGGCGTGTGTATGGAAGCTCAAACAATGATGAGGTCAAGTTCCAAAGATGCAAAACCTATACTTCAAACCACAACATTTTATGGAGTGGTAGAAGAAATAATTACATTGGACTATTTTTTGTATGGAGTACACATTGTTCAAAATGTAATTGGATTGATGTATACAATAAGAAAGGGATCAAAAGCTGATGATTTGGGTTTTACAATGGTGAATATGAAGAAATTTTTTAAGCCAAAATCATTGGCAAGATGATCCATTTATTCTAGCATCGCAAGCTAAACAAGTATTCTATGTACAAAATCCGAGTTGAGGCTGGTTGGTATGTAGTGTTAACATGTCCTCCAAAAGGATTGAGAAATAATGCATCATATGAACCCGAGTATGCAGATTTGTCACATGTTGTGGAATTTCAAGAAACAAAATGTGTAAGTGAAGAAGATATAGCTGATGTCTATGTCAACGTTGACGTGAACGTGGATTGTGTTCGTTCAGATTGTGAAGGAATATGGTTGAACCTTAAGAAATAAAACATATTGATTTTTCTATTTTGTTTCGAGAACTCCAAAATTGATATTTGGTTATGAAGAGAGATTCCTTTGTTTCTTATCTATAAAATGTTTTATGCCCATTTAGTAGATATATTTTTAGTCCACCAATGACGAGTGACTATTGTTTTCGGATTGCACCATTAATCTTTTCCATACAAAAAATTGAACACATAAAAAATTTGATATGTGCGAAGTTTTACTGCAATTTTTATATTTTTTTAAGATTGAAATGAGAATTTTCTATATTATTATTGGATCATATCCCTAGAAATTACTCATTTAAAAGAACCCGGAAAAATACAAATTTCTTGGGCACATGCCATTTTTTAGCCTTCTTCTGCATTTGTTGGTTTCAAAACGAACTATTCGGTTGGGGGGTTGCAAAACAAACTATGGAGATAGAGGAGTGCAATTATTGGGAGGAAAAAAAGAAGCATAAAGAATGCGAGCATATTCTTTGGACGGTCGATTGGAGGATTCCTTAGCTTAAGCACGGTTAAGCTAATCATTCGCATTTTCCTCCATGCGAGTCGATAAAAACCGGGATGAACATTTACAAAAATGTAAGTGCCATTCTCACATCTCAGTTTCTTTTCCAACAGTGTTGTAGGATAATATCTACCTTTAATCTTGATATTTCTTGTTTTATTTCATAAAGGTTCTAGCTTTAAGAGACTGTATAAGCTAATAATTCTGCATTTTACTCCTAGTCCTTGAGATAATACTAGCTGGTATTCCATCTCCATTCTTGGTGTTTCTTGGTGCTTTAAAATATTACATTGAAATTCCGATATACTAGGGATTTACAATTGTAATTCAGATCTTCTTGTGCTTCTTTATGTATTGTCCATCGCGTGCGGTGATTGTTTTTCTCCAAGCGATAAATTGCTTCTTCCAACAATTCAAAAAAAAATATGGCTGTAAACTTGCCATTCAAGTATAATTGTTTATTTCCTTGGAAACTATGTAGGTGCTTGATAAAGGATGGTGACTTTCTTTAAAAAGGTAACCCTGGAAAGTGGTGCAAAAGTGCTGGTCGGTGGAATTGGGTCGTCAAACTATGGGGTTCCCTATCATAGTGGAGAACATGAGTCAGCCCCAAGAATTGCTTATAGAGGTTAGTTAAATTGTTAGATTAACGGGGTTTTTTATATGCACTCAATAATTCAATTTTTGTTATTTTGAGACATGGTTTAAAGTTGTCATGCTATCTCTGTTGGTTTTCACCAATTTTGTAGATGCTTTGTGAGGAGCGAGGGGCTCTTCCTTGAAATGGATGACATCATTTGAGGCTTGGGGTTTATGATTTTTAAAGGGAGTCATGGAAGCTCACGAGTGACAAGATGCTGGGGATCACTTTGTTGTTGAGGTAATGCCATGGTTGCAAAGACCTTTCATTCCATGTAAAGCTTCCTCTTTTGTTTGTGTTTGGTTGCTTGAACAAACCATAGACTTCAAGAATTGACATTGTAATTTATAATGAGAATAGGGTATGCAATTTATTTGAAAGGTACACGTGTGTTTCTAGAGACCAAACAAATTGCATGGTTGATGCTTAATAACTATCACTTGGAGATTGTTCTTGGGAATTTGATTGTGTAGGGTTGTAGACCATGATATATTCTAGCTATAAACCTCTATATTACACCATATGTGCTCTATGTTCTAGCATTTAAAATTCTAAAGGCACCATAGCTTGATTTGTCATGTTGTGAAATTTGGCAGTTTCACAATAATTTTTGCACGATGAGTGGCTTCCTGGATTGGAAGTGAAACTATAACGATGTAAAAATATCAATAATGTTCTAATAATCGCATAGAAATTTGAAAATCACAATTTTGATCTTTAGTGAGCCACTGGACATGCATGCTATTAAAGAATACTTGTACTTAGCAAGAGACGAGTAAATCGGTGAAAGCTGTTTTTGGTAGACTTAGTACTCTCACTTGAATTTGTACATTAGAATTATGGAACTATAGGAAGATGCACGGGGAGAAATGCTTTCGTAGCTATCGTATTTTATGACTTTTCCATAGGTACACCGTACATCGTAGGAGGTCTGTGTGAAATCGAGGTCAAAGTTGTAAGTTGTAACACGGATTTGAACATCGAGAAATGCAAAATTTGCCACTTGGCATGCAATTTTGACACCTTGGGGTGCATTCTAAGTATGGAATATGATGTTCCATGGCATATAGGATAGCCCCTTTTCCTTATCAGCCATCAATTTTTCTATTTATGTACATGACATGTAGTTTTTAATGTAAGTGGACATTTTGGCACTATGAAAATAATAGTTGGTTCTTGCACTATCAACTTCATAGGAAAGAATTCAGATTCTTTCAAACTCAATGTAGCGACTATTACGAGATCCTCGAATGTACTATTTCACTTTGTGTATACATATTCTTGTTTTGACCTTATTTTGTGCTTTGATTGTAAATACTTCACTGTACATGTCTCGACTTCGTTGATCATTTCTACGAGACCCTATGTGATACCATCAAAGCTGAAATGGCATACTTCTCATCAAGCTGTGATGGCACCGAACCCAGTGAGACCTTTCTCACTTTGTGGTAGCACAAAACAATGATAGATTTTTCACTGTGGTAGTTCCAAATTGTAGTGTCATACTTATCATGTGATTTATTATACAGAGATTGTTGTTGACTGTGATTATAACATTGAAGATCTTCACTGTAATACGGATTATGCTTGATATCTTTTTGTCACACCGAGCCTTAGCTTGTAAATACACCTTTATAACTCATTCTCCTCAACTTTGTGGTATCGAAATAATCTTATAAGAGTAGTACTTGAATTGTGGCAGAGGTAATTTCAACACTTTGTGATGTCATTGAGGCGAGATGTTACGAGATCCTTCTTTTTCATAGTGACGAGAGATTGACCTTTCTTGTGAACTTGCACCTAGCTTAATTATGGGATTTGTCTTACTATGATTTGAGCCCTTTTGACATAGGTCTTTTTAGAATGTTTTGAGTCCTTTCAAACTGTCTTTGATCATAACCATAGCTCTGAAACCATGTTGAGAATTTTTAGAGCTTTTTTTTAATACAAAATTCTCTTCTTAATAACTACTTGTGAGCTTGCTTATGTGTTCTTCTTTAACTTAGTTACTCCATCATCAAGTTAGTTATCAAAGTACTTGGTCAAAATTTTGAAACAGAATTATTTACACTCGTAACTGAATATCTTATAATGCAGTTAGGAAGGTAAATCTCTGATTTACCTTCCTCACTTAGAACTCCTTTAAGATTGGCACGTCTTATTACAATATTGTCTTGACGTTGGCAAATTCCTTCAATAGATATATCTGCACTATATACTTTTGCATCTATCTACAGTCCAGCTCCTGTAGCTTTTGCAGATTATATTCCTGTACCTTTCAATTTACATCAGACTTCCATTTTAGATCTGCATTTGGTTACCCTTCTTTCCATGTTGTTTGCTTCAGACTTTACCTTGATATATCCGCATTGACTCAGACCCAAAATTTGCAAATCTGTTCTTCTCTTTTAATGCTATATACTTTACCGTAATACTTGCTCCTTTTTCCACGTTGTATTAACCTTAGTGTAATCCGCAAAACTTGTTCCTTTTGCACGTTATATAACCTCAGTATCATCCACAGATATGTTCTCTTAACCACAACATATGTAGGGTATATATAGTAGTTCTAGCCAAGTAATTAAGTCGACCTTATAGC
This sequence comes from Pinus albicaulis, assembly GCA_034641835.2. Lineage (NCBI taxonomy): Eukaryota > Viridiplantae > Streptophyta > Pinopsida > Pinales > Pinaceae > Pinus > Pinus albicaulis. The sequence continues at coordinate 339,264,654 of CM076576.1, forward strand.
CATTAAGTAGGTCGACTTTAACACTTGTTTGTAGGCCGACTTCATAGGCATATCTTCAACGTTTGTAAGCCATTCTTCTGCAACATCCTGGAGGGTATTCTTCACGCCTTTTACATGACTCTTAATTACACTAATGTACCTAATAGATATCGAGAAGAAGTCTATAGACCTATACTAAGAATCTTGCTCATGGAACCCATGAAGCAAGTAAACCAAAAATTCATTTTATTATTATTGACTTCATATTTACATAAGTACATAACTAGCAATTTCTCCTTAAAAGGAGCAAAAGGACACCGAAGGAATTAAACCACTGCTTAATACTTCAGCAAATATCACCAACGAACGAACTCAACGTTACACCAGCCTCTGTAAGCATTGGTTGCGAATGAACTCAGCATTACACCAGCCTCTGTAAGCATTGGTTGTTGGGTCTAATTAGGTTTAAGATATTCTAAAAAGTCTAATTAAGGGCAAACCGAAAGGAAAATGTTCATTGCATGATGGCATTCTGGAACTTTGAGAATGAGATCCACTTGATCTTTAAGACAAATTGAAAGTGTTAGGGGGATAAAAGGAAAACAACGGAGATAATAAAGGAAAATTAATGACGTACATAATTCTCACATCAAGCTCTCCTGCTTTTGACTAGAAAAAATGAAATGGAATCACTTTTCAAAGCTGGAACGCTAAAATGCGACTAATTGGGTCCTTTCCATGGTCAACCTTTGCCCCACAAAAAATTCTCTGTTTAAAATGTTTTACTTAGAAACATTTAAACAATTTTGTTTTCGACCGAGGGAAACGATCAGATTTGTTACCATGGATTAAGACTATTGGGAAGTTAAATTGGTTGGCACTATCTGTATGCTATTATCTGTAATTTAAAATTATGGACAAGAACGAACGTTGTCATTATTTTTCAAAGATTAAAGTTAAAATCCCTTTTTTCGTTCCCAATAATATATTTAAGTTTACGAGGATAGGTGGCTTCTAGTGCAAAGGCTGCTTTGATTTCTCAATATTTTCAGGTTCCTCTACCAATGGATAAGTCTTGTCAATATCTCCATTCTCTGCTAACATGCCCGTTTTGGCTATCTTTGTAATGTGTCTACAATCATCAATTCACTTTCCCACACATTCAATATTAATTCATTAGATTGTTGTTTAAGATGAGGCTTCTAATGTGTGTCGATCTGTGAAGTGCCCAATAAAATAAGAATGAGAAATGCTTTCCCTCATTTTACATTTAGACTTGATTATGAAACTAAAGACATTGCAGAACTAAAATTCATTTCCCAACATATTTCTACGATACACATTAGCTATTTACTGATAAAATTATGAAGACTTGTAATAGCTCACCTTTTGGAAAGGGAAAGGTCCTATTGAAGTAGACATATTTTTAGTCTCTAAGTTTTTCACTGCATCACATTCACTCAAATTAGCAATTACAAATTACAAAACTAAAGACATTGTAGAGCTAAAATTCATGTTCCAACAGAGTTCTACTATGCTTGGGTGTTAGATATTTAGTGATCAAATAATTAAGACTTGTAATAGCTCACCTTGTGGAAAGGTAAAGGTTCTATTGAAGTAGAAACTTTTTTTAGTCTCCGATTTTTTTCGAGTGCATCACTTTCACTCAAATTAGCAATGCCATATTTGTCAAACTTCTTAGAATCGTCAATAATGAAACATTCGGATCCTGGACATTTTCAAGAGTAAAAATATCGGTGCCAAGTGATTTCCCTAATTTGTGATCCACTATTATGATAGTGAGTGGCTTGTTCACATGCCTTTTCAACTTGTAAGTTGGCAAAGAAGAAAAACATGCGAGTGTTTGTGTTGCCACTTCCTCATAACCTGGGTAATTAGAAGTACATGTTATTACACGAATGCACTTCCAATGAAAAAAATGTTTTTCAAGTGATGTTTTTCATTTGTGTGGAGAAGAATGGCCACCTTCTTTTTAATTCACGTGCTTGTATTGCGAGATAACACTTTTTTTTGTGCACAATTAGATTTACTCGGCTCGAGTAATGTCTTTATTGTATAATACGAGTACTCATCGAAGTTGTCTTGAGGGAAACAATGTAGCCTTGAAATATCCTCTGGTTCTTGAAATTCGGGAGGCCATAAATCGAGTTGTTACACTTTGCCCATGTAAATTATCTCAGCTTTCTCCATATAAGAAGCTAGTTTATGGTTACATGTATGTGCCATATTTTCACTAGTCCATGGTAACATAGAAGACTCCTCTTCTCTCTTACTCAAGGTTGTTGATGACAACTTTGTAACACTTACACAGGGCATACTTAGGAGTTTTTTTTCTCCAAACACACTCATTATCGTTCACCATTTCCACATCTCTGACTGCAAACTTCTCTTCCATGACATTTTTATAAACAGATCCTGAATCTTTCAACAACTAATTATTTTCATTGTGCCTGTTAACTATAATTTTCGTCAGAGATTTTCATTTGGTAAGAACATGAGCAGTATAAATTGAGAGTTTAGAAGAATTTTCACAGATTCTGGAGTTGTTGCTTCTGACCATACATTGAAAGGTCTCAAATTGCTTGATTTATATGTATTTGCACCCATTTAAAGGTCTCAAATTGCTTGATTTAAAGGTATCCTCCTCATATGATGTACTATTTTGAATATTATATTATTTTCATATCAAACATTATAAAGCCTCTTGCACACTGTTCTCATCTCTTTTATTTGAACATAATTATGATAATCATTGCATTCATGAAGAAAGGATATATTCATGTGAAACCCTGTCCAACTGCTTCTCTTGGCTAATGCCATCACCTACATCCCATAGAGAATCCGACAATTGAATGTCGACTTGACCAAAGGCATTGCTTACTTCCTGCTGAGATTGAACAAGAGAATCAAAATCTCTCCTTCCAGGGGTCATTACTCTGTGCTTTGAACTTGAATTTTGCCTCTTTTCCCTTCTCTTCTATCCTGAGACTCCAAAAACTTGCTACAGCCCATCCTTTCTGTCTCCTCTTCCCACTGAAATTTCAAAAGAACTTCATCCTCGCTCTTATATGCTCCTTCAGTTTGAAATCCAAAATCATCATTTCCACTATTCTTGTTTTCCGTATTTACTTCTGTTGAATCTGTATTTTGTGCTACGTTATGAGTATATTGTTTTAAATTATTCACTTCAGAACAGAGACCAATCATGTTGTGTAACCAGCTCCAAAAAGAGAATAAAAGAGATATAAACGCCTTAGAAATGAGCCACTTCGAGGGGGCAACCTCCAATACATTACATAAATTAACTATTCTTGGATGATACAATTTACAAAACCTCCTTTCTATATATAGGAGTCCATGGGGCCATAATGTAATCCTAGTGGGCCACAATGTAATCCTAGCCAACCTAACAATAATAATTTAAGGACACAATAATAACAAAATGGGGGTTACAAGGGTACAATAATAACAATAAGGGGGTTACACTAACAACAATAAGGGACTATACTAGTAATATAGGGACCTAACATGCCCCTCTCCTTCAAAAAAAGTGTTGTCCTCAACGCTTGAGTAACTCTGGGTGCTTTTGTATAAAATTCTCATCCTCCCATGTAGAATCTTCAGTGGGTAAGTTCTTCCACTTGATGAGATACTCTGAAATTGATCGATTCCGTAGTTGTCGAGTTCTTATTTCCATGACCGCTTCAGGTTCCAATATGATTTTTCCTTCCTCATCAAGTTCTGGCAATATTGTTTGAACTGGAAGATTTTCACCTATAACCTTCTTTAAGCACGAAACATGGAAAACCGGATGTACTCGCGAAGAAGCAGGAAGCTCCAATTTGTATGCCATAGTACCAATCTTTTGCAACACCTTGTAAGGACCATAGTACTTTGGCGTTAATTTATTATCCTTCTTTGCTTGCTTGAGGGACATTTGTTTGTATGGTTGTAGCCGTAAAAATACCCAATCTCCTACATCAAAACTTCTCTCGCTACGATGTTGATCTGCCTGTTGTTTCATTCGATTTTGTGCCAAATTCGGGTTATCCTTTAAGAGTTGGAGAACTTCTTGCTGATGCTCGATGTGATCTTCCACTGCTTGAACCTTCGAATTTTCCCTTAAAGATGATGTGATCGATGGTGGATGATATCCGTAAAGTGCCATAAATGGGGTCATTTTTGCTACAGAATGGAAGGAAGTGTTATACCACCATTCAACGAGAGGTAACCACTTGACACATTGTGTTTGTTTATCAGATACAAAACAACGAAGATATCCTTCTAAAAATTTATTTACTATCTCTGTTTGACCATCAGATTGAGGATGATAAGATGAGCTATGAGCTAATTGAGTACCCAAACAAGAAAATAACTCCGTCCAAAAATTTCCGGTAAAAATGGGATCTCTGTCGCTCACAATAACCCTTGGGCTTCCATGTAGCTTTTGAATTCTGTCCATAAATGTAGTAGCAACTGTACTTGCTTTAAATGGATAAGATAATGCACAAAAGTGTGCATACTTGGTAAGTCTATCAACTACCACCATGATGACATTCTTGCCTTCGGACTTCGGTAAACCTGTGATAAAATCCATTGAAATCTCCTCCCAACGTTGACTTGGAATGGATAAAGGTTGTAGAAGTCCCGGGGTCTTAATTGTCTCCACTTTATTCTACTGGCAAACCAAACATTCTGCCACAAACTTTTGAATATCAGATTTAAGGCCATCCCAAAAAAAATCTTTCTTCACCCTGTGGTAAGTTTTTAAAAATCCTGAGTGTCCTCCTAAAGGAGAAGTGTGCAATTCCAGAAGAATCTTTTGTTTCGGTTGGGAATTCTTACAAAGATATAAGCGATCTTTGTACCATAAGGAATCATTTTTCCAACTAAATGTATCAGATGTACTAGGATCTTGCTGCAACTTTTGAATGAGTGTCCATACATCTTTGTCCTTCTTCCATTCATCTCTTGCTTCGGTTATCCAATCTGGTTGGATAATAGAAATAGCACAAAGCAATGCTTCCACCTCTTCATTCTTTCTTGAGAGTGCATCTGCAACAACATTAAGCTTTCCTTTTTTGTAGATTATTTCAAAGTCATAACCCAACATCTTTGTGACCCATTTTCGCTGCTCTTCTAAAGATAGTCTTTGTTCCAAAAAGTGTTTAAGACTATCATGATCATTTTTTACCTTGAAGTGTCTTCCCATTAGGTAAGTTCGCCATTTCTTTAGTGCATGCGGTATTGCTAACATTTCCTTCTCATAAATAGGTTTCTGTAAATACTTTCCTTTGATTGGATGACTTTCAAAAGCAATGGGTCTTCCTTCTTGCATTAAAACAACACCAATTCCATTTCCTGAGGCATCACATTCCACAATAAAGGTTTTTGTGAAGTCTGGCGTAGCTAAGGCTGGTGCTAGGCACATTGCCTCTTTAAGATGTTCAAAGGCCTTAGTTGCTTCAGGAGTCCATGAAAATGCATCTTTCTTCAATAATGTTGTTAGAGGTGCTGCTATTCTCCCATAATTCTTAACAAACTTGCGATAATAGCCTGTTAACCCAAGAAATCCTCGCAACTGCTTTATTGTCTTGGGGACTTTCCATTCCTTAATGGCTTTAATTTTGTTAGGGTCTACTTTAACACCCTCGTGAGATATAATATGACCCAGATATTCCACCTCTTGTACTCCAAAGAAACATTTGGATGTTTTTGCATATAATTGTTTCTCCTGCAATAGTTTGAGCACCCTGTCAACATGTTCAACATGATCCTTCCAAGACCTACTGTAGATTAGTATATCATCGAAAAATACTAGCACAAATTTTCTAAGGAAGGGTTTGAAAATGGAATTCATCAACCCTTGAAATGTAGAAGGTGCATTGGTAAGGCCAAAAGGCATGACCAAAAATTCATAATGACCCTCATGAGTTCGAAATGTTGTTTTTGGAATATCTTCGGTCTTCATTCTAATTTGATGATATCCTGACCGAAGATCCAACTTGGTAAAATAAATTGCTCCATGTAATTCATCCAATAATTCATCAATCACAGGAATGGGAAATTTATCTTTAATGGTGAGCTTATTGAGCTCCCTATAATCTAGACACATTCGCCATGATCCATCCTTCTTGTGTACCAATACTACGGGAGCAGAGAAAGAACTTTGACTAGGTTGAATTATACCCGCCTCTAACATTTCTGCAATCATACGTTCAATTTTTCTCTTTTGGAAGTAAGGATATCTATAAGGCCCGATGTTTGGAGGAACACTTCCTGGAATCAAATGAATAGCATGATCATGATCACGAATAGGTGGGAGTCCTTTGGGAGTTTCAAACACCTTGGAATGATTGTCCAAGACTTGTTGGAGATGTGCCGAAATAGATGATTTTGATGTCGGAACGTCTAGTGAGCATAATTGTGCAATTACGCCTCGTTGTTCTTTCTTTAGAAGCTTTGTCATGACATTAGAGCTTATTATCCTTCTTGGCTTCCCTTCAATACCCCGTAATTCGACTTCCTTTCCTTCTAAAAAAAAGTTCAAGAAAAGTTCTTGAAAATTAAAAGCTACCGTCCCCAAAGATTGTAACCATTGTACTCCTAGTACAACATCAGCACCTCCCATAGGAATGGAAAGCATTGGACTAGTCAATACATATTCCCCCATGGTTAGCTTGATATTATGGCATTTCCCAGAGCAATTTATAGTTCCTCCATTTGCAACCATCACTTGACATTCTGGTGCTGGGTATAGGAAACAATTTAATTCCTTGGCTACCTTACAATGAATAAAATTATGGGTGCTACATGAATCAATCAACACTATTACCTTTTTCTTCTTGATTTGTCCTTTTATCTTGAGAGTTTGAGGAGTGGTAATTCCTGCCAGTGCATTACACGATATGGTCGGATTCATTTCTTCCTCTTCTGGGGCTGGTTCCTGGTGTATATTCTCTTCTTGTTCATTTTCTTCTTCCTCTTCACAATCTATGTAAAATAATTTCTTCTCAGCACACTTATGACCTTTAGTGTATTTGCTATCACAAGTGTAGCAAAGCCCTTTTGCTCTTTTTTCTTCCAATTGTTGTGGTGTCAACCTTGTAGGTTGTGGAAATCTAGGCGTAGCAACACTTCCTTCTTTATAGAATTGAGTGGTAGGCTTCCTTGTCGCCATAATTTTACATTCAACTTTTCTTGCCAACATGAATGCCTTCTCCAATGAATCAGGTTCCAAAACACGAACTTCATGTTGGATGTTATCCTTTAGAGTACCTATGAAGAGATCAATCCTGTGTTCCTCTTGAATATCAGTTACCCTTATATTCAATTTTTGGAAGTCCTCAATGTGCTGCCCCACTAAACCCTTTTGTTTGAGATTTATCAATTGGGTAAAGAAGGTGTTGCTCTTTGTATCCTCATAATGTGCTATCATTTCCTCCGTAAAAATTTACCAAGTGACAATTTTTACGGGAGCAAAGCCATTGATACCATACAAATGTATTTTTTTCTAAATGTAAAGTTGCAATGCGTACCTTTTGTGTGTTTTGCACGTTATGGAGATCAAAATATTGCTCCATCTGTAGTATCCATGTTACAGGATCCTTTCCATCAAACTTTCTCATATCCATCTTTGGAATATGGTGGTTCTTCCCGCCAACATTAGAGTTTATGAAATCACAATTAACATTTATTTTTTTCTCATCATGAGGTTCTTCTACTATCTTTTCACCATTAGGAAACCTTTCTTGTATCAACTTTGTCAAACCTTCCATGTCTTCTTTTAGAAAATTCTTCATGTTTTCGATTTTCTCATCGATCTTAGCTTCCATGTCATCCATCTTAGATTCCATGCCAGCCTCCATGCCATCCATCTTAGCTTCCATGCCATCCATCTTAGCTTGCACGCCATCCATCTTAGCTTCCACGCCTTTCTTCAAACCGTCCATATTCACTTCCACGCCATCCATCTTAGCTTCCATGCCTTTCTTCAAACCGTCCATCTTCACTTCCACGCCTTTCTTCAAAACTTCCATTTCATTTTTGTTGCTCTTTGCGAGAGTGAAATTTGTTGCACTTGCTCTTGTAATTTTGATAGATCATGTTGCAATTCTTCATCTTCATGAGTCATGGTAGAGCTTTCTGAAGGCTTAATGGGTGTTGAATTCTTTTTAGGCGCCATTTTAGAATCCAATATTGATACCTTTTACTTTCTTTGAGGAGCTCGATATTGAAATTGAATTATCTCTGTAATTGAAAATCTTAAATATCTGAAATTCAGCTCTATAGTAGCCCTCTGAAGCTTCTTTCAAATTCCACAGGTCTGATCTAATTTGGATTCCCCAAGACAAAGTTGTGTCCAATCTCCCACAATGACCTAATTCTGGACTGGTTCAGTAGAGAAAACTTGTAGGACTTGCCACGTGTCACTGTTTCGTCCTTTGTATCTGAAATTGATAGCCAAGAAACTTCAGTCTGTGTACTTGCGACCACTTTTTACGGCACTTCAATCCAATGCCCAGAGAGAGAGTTATTGAAGTTTTCCCACGATCACCTCTTTGAGATGAAATTGAGGAGCCTGAAAAAGCACTACCTTCCACAGATCATATCTCCAAAAATATTGCGAACCAAGCTCTGAAATTTTTTGAAGAATTTCCTCAGGATTTCAGCTTCGCACCATACGAATTTCAGATTCTGAACCTTCGTAGAAAAAAAATTATAGCGAAAATGCCACGATGACCTGTTTAGGAGCTTGAAAAAATACCTAACTTCCACAGATGATATCTCCGAAAATATTGCGAACCAAGCTCTGAAATTTTTAGAAAATATTCCTCAGGATTTCAGCTTCGCACCCTAAAAATTTCAGCTTCTGAAACTTCGTAGAAAAAAAGTTATAGCAAAAATTCCACGATGACTTGTTTGGAGCAGCGAAACCCTAGAATCCAAAGCTCTGATACCAAATGTTGTGAAGCTAGCTCCAAAAATAGAAGAAAAGAGATATCAACGCCTTAGAAATAAGCCACTTCGAGGGGGCAACCTCCAATACATTACATGAATGAACAATTCTTGGATGATCCAATTTACAAAACCTCCTTTCTATATATAGGAGTCCATGGGGCCATAATGTAATCCTAGTAGGCCACAATGTAATCCTAGCCAACCTAACAATAATAATTTAAGGGCACAATAATAACAAAATGGGGGTTACAAGGGTACAATAATAACAATAAAGGGGGTTACACTAACAACAATAAGGGACTATACTAGTAATATGTATAACAAATCAAAGAATATTCTTATTTTATGGAGCCTGTGATCATAGTGAGAGACTGGTGTGACCAATAAACCACATTGCTCAGAGGCATTCAACAAAATTGGCAGATCTTTGGTGTTTTTTCTCAAATTCACCCGACTGTTCAGACGCTGACTGATTCTTCTTACCTGTATTTTCAAACCCATCTCCCAAAATATATAGCCATCTAGAAGGTAATGACTCTTTGAGCCCTTTGAAAATACACCACATAATAATCTCTGCCCAATTGTTTGAGTTGCTTATCAACTCACCAATGTCTGGTCCAAACAAGTTTCCTTCAATGATCAAATTAATTTCCTCTTTTCAAATAGAGTTTAGAAGCATTTGCACAGATTCTGGAGTTGTTGCTTCTGACCATACATTTAAAGGTCTCAAATTGCTTGATTTATATGTATTTGCACCCATTTAAAGGTCTCAAATTGCTTGATTTAAAGGTCTCCTCCTCATATGATGTACTATTTTGAATATTCTATTATTTGCATATCAAACATTATAAAGCCTCTTTCTTTATTCCTCATCTCTTTTATTTGAACATAATTCCGATAATCATTGCATTCATGAAGAAAGGATATATTCATGTGAAACCCTGTCCAGCTGCTGCTCTTGGCTAATGCCATCACCTACATCCCATAGAGAATCCGACAATTGAATGTCGACTTGACCAAAGGCATTGCTTACTTCCTGCTGAGATTGAACAAGAGAATCAAAATCTCTCCTTCCAGGGGTCATTACTCTGTGCTTTAAACTTGAAGTTTGCCTCTTTTCCCTTCTCTTCTATCCCGAGACTCCAAAAACTTGCTGCAGCCCATCCTTTCTGTCTCCTCTGCCCACTGAAATTTCAAAATCACTTCATCCTCGCCCTTATATGATCCTTCAGTTTGAAATCCAAAATCATCATTTCCACTATTCTTGTTTTCCGTATTTACTTCTGTTGAATCTGTATTTTGTGCTAGGTTATGAGTATATTGTTTTAAATTATTCACTTCAGAACATAGACCAATCATAAGAATATTCTTATTTTGTGCAGGCCTGCAATCCATGACTGAGGAGGAATTGACAACAAACAATAAACCACATTGCTCAGAGGCATTCAACAAAATTGGCAGATCTTTGGTGTTTTTTCTCAAATTCACCCGACTGTTCAGACGTTGGCTGATTCTTCTTACCTGTATTTTCAAACCCATCTCCCAAAATATATAGCCATCTAGAAGGTAATGATTCTTTGAGCCCTTTGAAAATACACCACATAGTAATCTTTGCCCAATTGTTTGAGCTGCTTATCAACTCACCAATGTCTGGTCCAAACAAGTTTCCTTCAAGGATCAAATTAATTTCCTCTTTTCAAATAGAGTTTAGAAGCATTTGCACAGATTCTGGAGTTTTTGCTTTTGACCATACATTTAAAGGTCTCAAATTGCTTGATTTATATGTATTTTCACCCATTTGAACTGAAAGCTATATTGTGCAACCCTTGCCTTGGCAACCTTTTCTATCTCAATCCCAACCTCAAAATCAACCTTGGAAACCTTGGCCATCTCAATCCCAACCTCAAAACCAATCTTGGCAACAAAGTTGGCAAAGGCCCTATAAAGGAAATCCACCATATCCTTAATCTTTCCCTCTCTATCCTCAATATCATCATCAATGTTATTCATACCATTTTCCTCCACCACAACATCAAAATCACCCTCATTTGACCTCAATTCAACCTTTCCCATTACCATCCACACAAGCACCCCAAAGATTCCCCACTCCACTATCTCCACAACCATTTCATATCCCCAACAATAAAACACCTCAATCAACTTACAATTCTGAGGTATTGAAAAATAATTCACCAGCTGTCATTGAAGAACAACAACTAGAAGAAGAAGACTCAGATAAGGTCCAAGAATCATGGATGTCTGTTGATAAAGAGAAGTTATTAGAACCAGAGATTGAAAAGTCTCATGCATGCCTATCACCAGATTCCATGAATGAAGATCACATCTCCGAAGACTTGCATTTCATGATAGAGGAAAGACAAGGAAGACAAGATTACATTGAATCTTGGTTCAATTCAGTCATCGGATTCCAATGCTCAATTATTCAATATCTTTTGACATCATCTAAATCAAGACAATTGGCATCTCATATACAAGTACATATCAAAGAGTGTCTTTCAAACCTGCATATGAGTTTATCTATCATCTTGTTACAGACATGGTTCCATTGGAAGTACTCATATACTTGAACAAGATTTTCTTTTTCAAGTAGAGTAGGACATAAATAAAAAAAAAAAAAAATTGTATAAGCCTGAAAACCAATCACTGATTGGCAGTCTTATACAAAAAATATTGGGTGAAAATCAAGAACACCTGACACCCTATATTTTCCAAAAAAAATAAAAAAATCTCTCTTTCATTTCACAAGTTTTGTGACCACCCACTCCATTCCATTCCACTTCATTTCTCTCCACTTCATTCCATTTCACTTCATTTTTCATTCCATTTTACCAATAAAATTCTTTTTCATGACCATTTCCATCTAGTCATTTGTCATCCGTTCATTTCCATTCACCCAAATAATAGCTGTGTCAGTTTCCGCAGCTGACATCTGTTTCCGCAGCTGACACCAGTTTCCGCAGCCAGAAGCAGATTCCGTAGCTACCACTCTGTTTTTCAAAAAAAATGTACAGCTAGATGTTATTTCCACAATCAAGAAATCAAATGCAGGTATGAGGACCAATTATGAAGACATGGGGCATTCAAGATATCAATGAGGAGCAACTAATTGAAGACCAAGGAAAAATGGCAAGAATTCCAAGGTATGAGTAAAAATTTATTTCAAATGGCATTTAAAACACATTTTTACATAGTTATGAACCATAAGCTCCATTATGTGCAATGATTGTATTGACAAACTCCGTAACCACTCCATGATCTCCATATGATCCTCCCACAATCCTTGCATTCATTTTCAAACGGTCCCATAATCAAACCTCCGATCTTCACTCAAACTCCGATACTCCACCTGTGATGATGAAACGTGGTTGATTTGACTACGGCTTCTTTCAGCCGCATGAAATCCGTAGCCGTTGTATAAACGTGCTTACATTTACTCTGCAGCCACCAAATTTTAAACACTGCCGGATGTGTTATACTCCTCCTATTGTTCTATTAATCTCACAGCCGCATTTCCGTCGTGCTCACGTAACCCTTCTCTGTTCCGCTTCACCCCATTTCGTTCTCTGTTACGCTACAGTCTGTATACCCATTCTCTGATATCTACCTACAGTCATCGTGCTCATTTTCGTTCATTCAGCCGTCCTACTTCCATTGAACCCTCCTCACGCAGGCAAGTTTTTAAAGAGCAGAAAGAAGGATGGGTAAATTGTTGAGAGCAGAACCAAAGGGACCTAAATTCATGGAAGGATACCCACAAGTCAAGGATATATTGAAGAATGCAAATTGGCTGCGGTTTATCCAAAAGTTTAGAGGCTACCATAAAGAGGTGACAAAAGCTTTTGCAAGGTCTTTTAATGGCCTGGAGGTAGAGATTGGAGACCTTAAGTTTACGGTGAATGAGGCATCTATAGCATCTGCCACAGAACTTCCTCAAGAGGGTGAATGTTGGTTTAAGAAAACAAGCATTAGTGATGAAGCCTGGAGAGTAATTATACATAACCCAGGTATGGATGTAACTATTTTTAAAAGAGGAATTCCTGTTCATGCTTTGAAAGAAGAATGGGCTACTTTGCTGCTAGTTGTTCAAAAATTTATCACCTATGAGGGCCGTTTTGGGTCAATGTATATGCACCATACTAGATTGCTGATGAACTTTCTAGATAACCAGACCCTCAATCTGCCATACTTTCTATTAAATAGTTTGAAGAAGATGTCTGTGACCGTTCAGAAGCATTTAGGGGATGTAGAACCACATCTATATCAGCATGGTCTTGTGAAAATTTTGATTGAAAAAAAATTAAAAGAGAAGGACACATGGGAACAATTTTTTATTAGAAATTTCTTTGAGGAACCTCGAGAAATTCCTGAAGGTAGCACATCAAGAAGGAGTAGGAGAAAAAGAATAAATGATGAAACTCAAAGTACTCCTACTACTACAATTGAAAGAACTAGTAGGGAAGAGAGACTGTCAAAAAGGAAGAAGAAAGAAACCAAGGGTAAAAAGCCAATAATATCAAAAGAGAGAAAAAGTATTGAGGCTATGCATCAAACCCCTTCTTCCGAAGAAGATCATCAAGTGTTATCTGAGAGACTAGTTCACCTTCAAGAACATTCATCTATGGCCAAGAAGAAAGGGAAAGGAAAACAAAAGCAAAAAGACAGTGGTCCACAGCGTGTGAGAAGAAGCAGCAGGCTTAAAGGGAAGTTGAGGAAAACACAAACGAAAGGACCCCATTTTATTTATTTGGGAGAAGAAACATCTGAACAATCCCCAACTGGCCATAGTCCATCTCATTCTCAGTCAGACAGTGAACCTAGTTCATTTCATTCTCAGTCAGACATTGAACATAGTCCATCCCATTCTCAGCCAGACGTTGATGTGAGCCCTTCTCAGCCAGATTTTGAAGACAACTCTCCTCCACGGCATTTTGGGGACAACCCAATAAAAACGACACCTGAGATAGACCCAAAGCAACAAGAAGTATATGATTATATAGAATCTTTAGAAAGAGCAGCTACGGGTCCCAGTACTTCGTCCACTCAGCCTCACACAGTACAAGATGATCTAGTCCAATCATTGAAACAAGAAGTCTTTGAGTTAGAGCTTTTAAATAGACACATTAAAAATGAAAATGAGGCATTGAGGGAACAAGGAAAATTGGACAAAATCATTCATGATAATACTATGCTACATCTGGGACTATGGCAGAAAAAGAACAGGAAATTGAAGAAGAAATGCCAGAAGTTAAGTAGAGCACTGATTAATATCAAATTCAGATGCTTAATGAAGAAGCCCAAAATGTTAGCAACACCAAAGAAGAGGAGGAGAGGACTAGATGTACTGGCTGAAGTGTCAAGGCATATGAACTGAAAAAGGATTATCAAAATTTTGGTTGCATGAGGACATGCAACATCTTCACAGTGGGGGTATGTTGAGTCTCAAATCTGCATCTTTCCTACACACCTTTCTTGACCTTTTTCATTCACCTGAATCTTCTAAGTTGTCAATATCATTGCATATTAATTGTAAAAGAGCATCTAAAATGGTTTTTAACTATGTTTTGTGTCTGCTGTTTGATTTAGATTTTTTCTCATTTAGCTGCGGAATCTTGCCACTTTCCGCAGCTGCTGCAACTTTCCGTACCCACTTTGTTAAAGTCTATGATGCAGGTGTCTTTAGGCAATTCGAGCCACATGGGCAAGTCAGAAATGGTGTGGACATGGATCGTGTCCTATTGGCTCGGGCAAATTCACCTAAGGAGGCTGTGGTCAAAAGTGGCCAAGTGGAAGTCAACCATAGAGTCCCACGGTGACAGGACTCTGTTTCTCATCACGTGAAGATTTGTATGACCGTTTCTAATTTACGGGAGACACATCAACACCTGTACACGGCTCCATAAGCCGAATCCAACATCCACTCTTCATAGATTTACTCCTCACCGCGGCCATGATGTTGGATCTCTGGACGTGATGGTTCACGTGTCTCTATCAGCACAAACTTTAGGGAATTAGTTATATCACCTTTGTTATAAATAACACGTTTTCATACGCATAATAGTTAGCCTCCATATAGCTCTGTAATGTAATTGCGTTGCCACTGTGCTGTAATATCATTTCTCTGTTATGACTACATTTTAATATATGAGAAAACTCTGTTTCCAAGCGTAATTCGTATTTGAAGGCTGTTGCCCGAGGTCTGTGCAGAGGGCCCCTGCACATGCTGAGGTTTTGTGCATTACTGTATAGTTTCTTGTTTTATTTCTTTAAGTTCATTGTGCCATAAGTCATTCACGTGTTTATACATTACATCTTTCATGGTATTTATGTTTTACTGTCCATAATCTTTCATGCTTTACATTTTACTTCTGTCCATAATCTTTTATGTTTTATGTTGTTGTTAATTGATCAGTGTTCTTGTTTCAGATTACAATAGGTAGCCCGGGCACTTGCACATCTTTTTATAATGACTAATGACATGGAATCAATATTTTCCTTCTGTTAATTTACTTTTCTTAGTTTTTGTTTAATTCCAGCACTGTTTGTTTATTTCAGTCTTGCACATTTGCTTCAGTAGTTAGATTTAGATATATTAAATTGCTCATGTCATTTTCAGTTACCTCCGAAAGCCATAGCTGGACTAATGGTGAGGGATTGAAGTATGAGTGTGTAGTTTGATATTAGTTTACTTTATGCAAGTTAGATATATTAAATTGCTCATGTCATTTTCAGTTACCTCCGAAAACCATAGCTGGACTAATGGTGAGGGATTGAAGTATGAGTGTGTAGTTTGATATTAGTTTCTTTTTCTGCAAATTAGATATCGGATTGCTCAAGTTGTTTATGGTTACCTCCGAAAGCCATAGCTGGACTAATGGTGAGGGATCAGAATATAAGTTGATGTAATTTGATTTAGATTTACTTTGTTGCAATTTTTGGATTTCTTTAAGCATAGTTTCTTTTGTATTTGGACAGCAGCAAGGATAATGAGTTTCATGATCAGTAGTTCACTGTTTGATTAACTAGGATAGCAGCACATTTTCATTTCCTTTCAGTTTTGTCATTGTATGTTTCAAAATTCCTTTTGAAGTTTGAAGTTGGTAAATCATTATAAAGGATATCATTGCCTTGAACAATCATAGCCATACTTGTTTTTATTTTAGAATTTCCATCTCACATTAGGAAACCAAAAACGACAAAAAGGTAAGAAATAGGTTATCTTGCACATATAGTGTGCCACACTTCATCAGCTTACGAATACTGGATTGATAAATTAATGTAGCAATTTAGGACACACTAAATTGACCAAACAAGAATATTTAAGATTCTGGATCTATCGATCTGAGATGGATATTGCAATGTTTGATCAGATTTTTTTAATGATAAATGTTATCTTGTAGGAAAATTTCAAAATTTGAAGTCATATTAATTCAGTACATTGATGCAAATTCATACGTTGATGCGATTTATATGATGGCAATTTCATTTTTTTACAGTTACTTTTAGTTTAATTATATCATTTAGCTCGATGCTTTTCATATATTCAACTAAACTTTTGTTTCTTAACAAGACTTTGTCATTTCCATGTTTTAGTGAAATTGTTTATGGTTTGATACTATCATACATCATTTATCAAGTTACATGCACCCTCATTAGAAAAAACAAAGAGAATTTTGCTTGCCATGACTATGTTTCTTTGTCATTGTTGACTCAAGAAAGTCTTTTAGCTAAGAAACTAGTTTCAAGGTTATGGCATAAATTGTCATATAAATTGAACAGAATTTATATCCAAAATGTTAACATGTAAACTACTTAGTTGGTTTTAGGCTTTCCATTTAAAATCTACTTTAGTTTGAACTTTGAATGAGTTATTCCATAGACTTGAATATTAAGAGATTTTGGTGTAAATATTAAAAACTAGCCCGTAAGGCCTCTCAGTTATTCATTTATTTTATCTAATATAAAATTTACTATTAAATTAGAACCACTCGACACAAATGCGTCATAGATCAAGATCATACTTTGTAGAGTGTCGTAGAATAAAAATAGCAGCAAGGACACTGGGTTCTTTCGGTTTTCCTGGTTCTTATTCCTTTGGTGTATCTTTGCACCTTTAGGGGCAATTTCTAGTTTAAAGTATAATTATTTAAAGGGTGCTAACTCAATGGAAGAGCACTTGATTTACAAGAAGGAGGTTGGTGGTTTGATTCCATCGTGCCCTAATATTCATATATGGGGAATGACGAAGATTAGTTTTTGGTGACGGATGCTTTTTTGACCATCACCAATGAGCTTATGGTGACATTTTTCAACCCTCACTGCCCAAAATATGAAATGGTGATGGTCGACAAACACCACCATATATACGCATCAATAATGACGACCATTAAAGGTCTGTCACCATAAATCTTTGTTGTTGATATGAAATGGTGAGGGTCATTGTTTGTCATTATAGTCATTATTCGTGACAGACCTTGATGTCACCAATGAGTTTATGGTGACGGTTAATGAATGTTGCCATATATATGCACCAATAGTGATGGCCATGAAAATTCCATCACAAAAAATAGTTGTTGTTAATATGAAATGGTGACGGTCACTAATCGTCATTATAATCAATATTCGTGATGGACCTTGAATGTCACCACAACACATACTTTTGGTAACGTTCAATTTTTTGGTGACAGAGGCTATTGTCCGTCACCATTGCTCATATGAAATGGTGACAGTCACTATCCGTCACTATAAATCATTATTGGTGACGGACCTTGAATGTCACCACAACACCTATACTTTTGGCGACGTCACCTTTGGTGATGTTCAGTTTTTTGGTGACGGTTGCTATTGTCCGTCACCATTGCTCATATGAAATGGTGACGGTTACTATTCGTCACTATAAATCATTATTGGTGATGGACCTTGAATGTGACCACAACACCTATACTTTCGGCGACGCCACCTTTGGTGACATTCAGTTTTTGGTGACGAAGGCTCTTTTGACCCTCACCAATGAGCTTATGGTGACCATTTTTGCCCCTCACCAATGTGCTTTTTTCTTGTAGTGACATAAGCAATAAAAATCAAGAAAAACCCTTTATTGGAATCATAATATAAAAAATTCATTCAAAACTAAACATACACGACTTAGCAGTGACAGACATGCGTATATACGTGACTATACTCAAGGAAACCTGCATATACACACGTTTCTTTGGACAAAAGCGCCTGTGTATGCAGCTTTGTGAACTAAAAACTGTGTATAAATAGGCCAACAAAGAAAAAATAAAATATAGCCCTGATCAAGATCATACTTTTGAAGATTGCAACAAGAAACAGTGAAGGAGGCATCCTGAAACATCATTCCTGATCCTAGTTGGAAAGTGATCACCAAAACTAGGTGGGGGCCACACAGGTGATTTTTGTCGCAAAGTCTATTTTTAGACATATGGATCATGGTCTATGAGTTGCAGGATGCTATTTATGGATGATTGGTCGAGTTGGTAAAAATAGATGGACCTCTATTTTTAGACATTAGGCGGTTTCTATTTTTAGACTGTCGAGCTAAAAATAGAACAGTCAAATATTATTAACCCTTAATAATATTTAGACTATAAACATTATCTTATCCTCTTGGAGCACTTCAGTTTGATGCTTGGATGTGGCACATGCAGCTGACAGAAGGAAATACGCTTTTCCTAAGGGTTAGTTGAGCTATTGCATGGTTGACTTCATTTAGAACTCATGTGGCAGAGTTTGGTGGAGTTGATGAGACAGTTGGTGGAGTTGTGTTCGGTTTAACTTAGTTGAACTAGTTGTATTTAGTCTAACTGATAAATACACTAATGATGAGTGGTGTGAATTAATTATTAATTAATTCACTAATTATAAACTCATTAATCAACTAAAGAATACATCAGTTAACTGCAATGCATGGACAGTTCAGTGGAGACCAGTGTTAGAGGTGGGTGAAAGGGTGAGTGTGGCTATCAGTTGTGACTATACTTATGCATGAGATTTTCACACACATTGATTGAGATTTCCAATGAGGATTGCGCAGTACAAGCCAAGGGGATTCGAACTTGGATCTCATTCATTCTCATCTTGGATTGCGCAGTAGAGGCAGGCAAACAGTGGAGGAGATTTGAACCTGTGACTTGTTCAGATCTGAGCTAGTTTGTGTGTAACAATTGGAGATGTGCTGAGAGCTTGTGAGGAGTTTGTACTATGTATTGTTACATGTTCTCTATCATTATAATATACAGATAGTTGGGGGTTTTCAGCTGTATGCTTTCCCCATTACATACTGTGTTATATGTGTGTTTGATTATGTTTTAATGTGCGCATGCGACTGCTTCTATTTCCGCATATTGATGATCAATTGTAGAAGAGGTTATGTATTATGCATGAAGCTCAAATAGTGTGTAATCAGGATAATCTCGGTGAATAATTCAGCTATTATTCAAATTTCTACACATACTTTTTTCCCATATTGAAAACAAATCAAAGATACTGGAAAAATCAAGAAACCAAACAACAAGGCCCAAATCAAGAGAGAAACAACCCAAACAAGGAAATACAAGAATGCTTTCCCCAGCAGAGTCAAAAATTATTTTATGGGATAAAACACCCTAGGGTATGGGTTGGAAACCCCACCAGATCAAAGGGAATCTACCAACAAGAAGCAAGAAAACAAGAAGTCCTAATGCATCAACTACTAAAGTAGGATGAATGAAGAGTACACGTAGGTCCTACATTTGAAGGTGTTTCTGCAGGGTTAAAACCCTTTGCTTCCTCTAATGATTTAAAACCTGCAACACATTCCAGAAAAGTATATATACTAGCAGTAGTTCAATGCATGTTCAAGATATGAATGTTAGATCACATAAGCATAAGGATATAAACCATGAAATCATACATAATTATATCATAACATGAGTTAAAGCATAAATATCATAACTTTCAAGAATGAGACAGAGCTTCTTTATTGATAACTGCAGAGAAATGTGGAAGAATACAACCTGATTCGACTACGGCTCAAAGCGAAACCTTCCTCCATATTCTTCCAACCCAAGCCTAAAAAATCCTCTTTCAAATTTATACACATAGATGTCATATAAAGGATATGGACATCTCTATGAGGAGACAAGGGTTTCCTATAATTGGGAGTGCAGCAGGCACAGGGAAAAATCAGACTTGATTAGGGACCCATTTCCTATAATATTAATATCCTACATCTCTCTCCCTTTTAGGCCTTCCCATGAGGTATATTTATACCACCCCAAAATAGTTGTTTCAATTTGGATACAGTTGGGCCACGGGCTCCTATAGGTGGGCTTCTGGTGTAACCCATAAACCCCACCCAAAAAATAGGAATTTTATATTTTTTTCATATTTCAAATTATATACGTGGCTTGGGTATAGATGGACCCATGTGTGTACGTGCTTTTTGAAGGGCAGAGTCGCATATGGAATTTAAAATAATTTTGTTTAGTAAAATGACCAAGTCTGAAGGGAAAGGGTTGTCCAAGGCCATAACTCGATCAAGTCTATAAGGGTGGTAAATGATACTATAACACTTGGGTTGAGATCTTTTGCTATGAAAATGGTAATCTAAAGTGTGGTAATAACATAGTTATAAACCACTCCTTTTGTTGTTCATCAGTGAGCTCGAAGTTGATTTGACTTGGTTGCGTCATGAATCTTCAATCTACTTCCCACACAATTTCAGTGACTAATTGCTTGATCTCTTTGATCTCCATAATAAATTGTGATTGCGATTTCAGCTTCCTAAATTTAGCATTCAGGGCAATATTTTTCAAATCTAATTTGGCATTCTGGTTCATCGTAGAGTACTTCATATACCAAGACAAGGATTTGTCCTGCAACGCTATGATCAGTTGCACCTTCTTCAATTTTCATCAGTGATGTTTTGCGATCTCTATACTACTTTTGCAACAAATCAAAATTGCTCAGGATCATCTAATCCAAAGCCTTTAAACAGAGACATCTTCACTGTTTGAGCCATGTTAAATGGGGGAGGTGGAGGTGGGGGGACAATATGGGGATGGGTTGTGATATGAGTGGAGGGTTAGGGAATCCCATTAGCGCCCTGATGATCTCCAAATTCTAACGATGCACTTCTAGGGGTCACAAGGTTGCTTTCTCCTTCTTCAATTTTAGACCCAAACAATGGATTTTACTCAGTTTCAATGTAATTATCACGATCTACCCTAAATCTCTTACCACGTCGCGTAGTTCTGGTTTTTCTTCCTCCGCACATCAATCTGATTGTATCCACAATACACCATTTTCACATAAAAAAATCTTAATCAAAAGCTTCAATGAGTTCAAGTACTTACCTCGTGAACCTTTGAAAAATTTGTGCTTAGCTTTGCTATAGGATACAGATGTATCGATCGTGAACTCAGTAATAAAGCCTCCAAGAATACTATTGATCAAACAATCATCAACCCTTTAAATCTTGTTATCAGTCCCCTTCAATTGCTTGATTAGCTCTGGAGTCCACATAGTAGGGTTATCATTCTTAAAATAGGTATTTTCTCAGCTAGTCTTTATAACCACTCGTGCAGCTCTTTAGAGAATAATGAGAAAAAGAACTTGTTTTGATCTATGAAATATATTTATGCAACCACTTTTCAGTTGATAGGCGTGGATTTTTTTTCTTATGCTGCAGATTCGCACTCTTTCATATCTACCCAGTCTTGTATCTCCTTTCTAGACGTATGCCACATCCACATATCCCTCAATCAAATCCTGGTACCAGCAACAAAACCATTTGTTGGCTTGATGGGGCCTAAATCCAGGTTCATATATGGTTGTGTGAACCAACAAAACCCACTATTACCGGCCCTTTCAGCAACGTTCTGATGCACAGACCGAAGTCTCACCAAAGGCACTATTAGGGGATGCTAGAAAAAGGTTTATACATCTAGAGGGATTGTGGACCATGGCTTTATGGCTTATCTTCTCTTAAACACTTATCATAGCTTTGTAGAACAAATATGATAACTGCGCAGTCATTTTTCAATACTTCTAGTTAACTAGCTTTCAGATTATGTGATTCTATTTTAACATGCATTAATAAACATAATAAACCATAACATAGACTTCACGATGCAAATATAGATAAAAACCCTAACTTGGCATAGATAACATCAAAGTATAGATAAATAAAACATATAATTAAAGAACACAAATTTGTCTTCATGGTATTCTTTTAACTTCAGATCTTCTTAATACAACACTTTCCACCCTACACACTCAGTGGCAGGGATCTGCACACTCAGCTGCAGAATTTCTAAGGTCTCCGCGCACTCATCATTAGGAGCCTTCACTTTCGAACAAACACAAAATACAAACTCAATACAACATTACATCCAAATGCATTCGATGATTCAATGAATTTCAACTTTTTTCAATAGATATCCCTAGACTCCTTATATAGTATTTTTCTTTTATGATACCGTGGTCTGAAGACCATGGGCAGAGCTCTAAGTATTCAAAAAATTCCCATCCCTTTAAAAAATAAGGGGCTTTGACCTGCCACAAATCCCCTACAACTCAAACATGGTTGTGCGCTCCGCTCCTCAAAATGCGAATTCTTTTACAAAAACTTCGATCTAGGGGTAACCTATGCAACACAATGATTTGTGATAAGTTGTGTTTTTTATGGATCCAAAAACCATGATTAACCTAATTCGATGGTATAAATCCATATCGGATTGTAACATGTGCAAGCGTTTAGGAAAAGTTTCATTTTGATCGATCTATTGACCACAATTAACTCAATTCAGCAACCCATATATATATATATATATTGGATTCCAATGTGTGCGTGAGTGAATACTAAGTTACACTTTTTCTGGAAGTAATGGCCATGATCCACTTGATCCGATAGTCTAAATCTATAATGTATTCCAACATGCACCCAAGTTATTACAGAGTTGCATACTAATGGATTTAACAACTAACATCCAAATAAATTGACAATTTATATTGATATCAGATTTGAAGATGTGAGGGGGTTTAACAAACCATTGAATTTATATGGAATTAATTCATGCCAACTATCTTACACCTTCCCTCCCCCACATTCCAACTCAACTTTCACCTTATTGTTGATTTCATAATATGAAAATTCCCAAATTTTAAAATTTTCATAATTATTTTTTATTTTTTCGGTCAACAAAGTTTATTTTCCCATAATTTCTATCTACATGAAATTGTGGGTCCATTGCTATAATTGTCCCACAATTTCACTAATTCTAATCCCATAACTATCAACTTGACTTTTAAATGTGTATTTTGTCATCCTCAATGAATCTCATCCTGTAAGTTCCATATTGGATTGAGAATTTCACCCATTTCATATAACATTTTCATAGCATCTCCACCTTATGAAATATCTCCATATCTTGCTATCATTCCAGTCCATAAAGTTATATTACATGTGTAGAGAAATTCAACCACTACATACCCAAAATTTTGAAGTCAATGGAATCATATCTAGTTCATATATTTTGCTAAATAGTTTGTAAGAATAATCTGTAAATTCAACTTCCAGACTCTATATTTGGCCCATGCAAGCCCAATGTTGCAACCTGTGTTCTAATATCATTTTGTAACTTCCCCATCATTACACAACATTTTTTCACCTTCCCCGCGATCCCCATCCCGCACATTGGAGTACCATTTATGTGACTTATATGAAGTGTCAAGCCTTGCAAAAAGGGTCATTTCATCCCTTGCCATGAGAAGAAAATTTCCTCTATTGAATTTTCCTGGAACAGATCATCAAAAACACATGCTTTGGGTTGGCTTTGGTAGACCGTTATGGCCTCGCGCCAATAAAGGAAATTAAAACGGACCCTCGCACCCATTGGCATTTTGTCCCAGTTAACTACCCACGCCGAGCTATTTTTGGAAAGCTTTTAAATATAGAAGCAAAGTTTCCAAGCTAACTACTTCGTGAGAGAGTCAAATTGGTTTGTTCGATTGCATAACAATGAGCACCTTCCTTTGGCTTCTTGTTTCCTCCTTTTGGGGAAACCTCCCTAAGGATAAGGCCTCCCTTCCACCATTTGAGGGATCCCAACCTCCTCCTCTCCTTCTATAAATACACCTATCTCACATAGATGAAGCTAGTTGAATAGGAATTGCTGAACATTTTTCTGAAATAGTCTGATATAGCTAGTGTGAGATAGAGCAGAGAGAGAGACCCTAGTCAAGAGAGAGCTTAAGTTTTGTCTTGCCACATCCAAATTCCGTAATGAATGCTCCAGATGAATTTTGACTAGACCCACTGAAGGAGGCTACGATGTCAAGGCTCCGGTTGTAATCTCTTTCTTTCTCTTAATATATACATGACTGATGCTTTGGTTCCTGTCTTGTGTTGATGTCATTTATCTTATGCAATACGTTTAATCTTCCTTGAATGACTAGCTAGTTATGAATGCAATTATTGTTATGTATGTTGCTTTTGTCCTTTGATCTTTGTGCAAGCACCCGAGTACCATTGCTAAAGGATTGCGATGTGTCAGGACGAGGATCAGGAGACCTCTGTTGTAGCTACAACAACTGTGTTTGATCACAAGTAGGAAAATCTATCCCAAATCATTTTATTTGTTAACTAGGAACCAACACATTAGCATGTCCTCTTGCTGCTAGACCCACCCTAGGGCTAGAGGGATCGCCTTTGTCCGCAAAGGGGATTTACCTACACAACAAGTTGGTGACTCCACTGGGGATCAATGTGTGTTTGTCGTCTCGTTTTTTGTTGAGAGTTTGACTTGTCGAGTTGGAATTGGCAATTTGATTTCTTTTCTGCCTTGCCTGACTTGCCTGACTGTTTTAAATTATCCTGTTTAGTTTCAGAGTTTCAATTCTGACCTATGCTCACTGGTTTTATCATTTTCCCGTAGTTTTCTAGATTAGTGTGGTTTTTCCTAGAACAGTCGTGCCAATTGGTGCTTGTTGCTTTTTTTACAGGTGGGCCAACCCCTATTAGGAGCGGATTACAGCCTGACAGTCGCGCCAAATCCTGTAGGATTTTATTTGACCTTCTTGCCGAGTTTTTTTTCAGTATTTCTTGGCTCTAGATTGTTTCTTTGCCTTACAATTGGTATTTTAATATTGTTTTGACTCTGTAGCCTCGGTATTCTCAGCTGTTTTTCCATTATCTTATCAGTGAAGTTTTGTAGCCCTAGGGTTTCTAGGTGCCTTGTGCTATTTGGTCAGCCTTCTCCTCACTGAGCCTTCTAAGCTAAAGTCGAGTCACTTTGATCTATGTCATTTCAATTCGCTGGTTGATAGAATTAGTATTTCTAAATTCTTTGTGTCTTTGGTTTGTTGGATGATCACTTTTGTTTTTGTTTAACTCTCCATTTCGTCACTTCGAGCATAGATCACATTGCTCGTGGGATCGTTTTGAAAGCATTTTGTTTGGAAGATTGCATCATTGTTTTGAGTGCGTTTTATGTTTGTATCGCATTTGATTTATTCATTTTATATATTTATATTCGTAGTGCTCAAAACTAGTGTTTTCTTTGCTTTTTAGTGTAACAGTGCATTGTGTGCTTCATTCATCTAAAAAACAAGAAATTTGCATTCTTTCGCTTGAATCGAAAATGAAAAGTTATTTTGCATAACTAGCTCTTAGTGAACTAGGAAAGAGTTTTCATTTTCTCGTTTGGTTGTATTAAATGCATTAGTGAAATTCTTCTTATGTTTTCATTGATTGCTACTTTTTTAAAGATTCCTATCCTTCTGTTAATTAGCATTAATTGAATGGAAATGATGTTCTTTTGCATGTAGTGTGCATTTAGGAATTCGAGATCACATTCAGTAGGGCCTTGAAATCGAAACATTAATTTAAGATCAACATTAAAATCAATCCAATCAATCTAAGGAAGCATTGAAACCTAACGTACATATTTAGAGGTCTAGGCTAGTGACGTGTTCTGGCGTCGTTAAACCTAGTAGTTTTTGTTCACCACTTGGCTTTAGATAGCGCTAGCATAGACTTGTGTTCCCTGTAATGTCGCGTATATAAAGGGAGACCCTCATAGGTTCAAATCCTTTATCGATAGGAAGCTGAGTCTGCCACCCTGTAACCATGATACACCGAACACAACATTCGGGGAGACTACCTGCACGTATGTCAAGTCCTTGGTCATTTCTCTTTCATTTGATCACCAAGGTGTATATGGCAGTTCATGGAAACTTGGTACACCCTCTTGCTTAGATTACCCGATTAGTCATTTTGATATTTTCGTGACTCCTTAAAAAGTGAAAATATCATCGAGCACTTGTCCTTTCATGCTTGTTCAATCTGAAAGTGACTAGAGACATATTTTTCCAGTTTCTCAACTCTTAAAACATGAAACAACAATGTTCTGTTTCAATGTCATAAAATTAACTGCCTACGATCACACGCCCATTAAAATTTTTCTGCTTGGCTTGTTTTTGTAGTTCCTTACTGTTTGATCTTGAAGCCTCGAATAGGCTATCTCATTTCTCTTCCTGTATTGAAATATTGTCATAGTGGCAGAACCACCAGTTTCGTCGTCTTCTTCACTGCGTCCTAGTGGTAGTCCTTTTCCTGATGTTTCTTTAGAAACACCTCAGTCCACTAGGTCTGCTGAGTTTTCACAGCCTATTCTCCCGAGTGTCTTACCTCTTGCTACCCAGTCTCCTCCTGAAGGGTCGGTTGATTTCAATTGGCCACCTCAGGGTGCTTGGTCTGTTTTTTGGAGTGAGGAAGATTCCATCCTCTTACTTCGGGATTACCATTATTATTCGTTGCTTTACCTCCTAGTCCTTGTCGTCTTTTCGACGATCTTATGACCTCATGAGATATGGATTCTTCTATTCCCGAGCTGCATGCTTCTATAAGGGAATATCAAATTTTCCTAGAAGAATTCCCGTATGTCTCCAGTCAACCTCCCCCCCAATCGATGTCCCTTAAACCCAGTTATTGTACTTTGGGTCAGATCATTTTTGGTGTGGCATCCATGTTACAGTCTAGTACAGTGGCTCCCACTGGAAGCTTGGGTTTTCCTACATTAGGAATGTCACCTTCAACACCCATCTCGTCGGCCACTGTTACATCTATCCCGGTCCGACCTACCATTTGTGTGGCTTCATCCACACCAGTTGTTAGTACAACTTAGTCCTCAGGGTCTACTATTGTTCACTGGTCTATATTTATCAATCCCACATTGCCTGTTAGGCCTACCGTGAATGGATCGCAACCTCGGGTTGTGGAAACCCAAACTACATGCACTGCACCCATGGTTTCTACTTATACATTCGATGACTATCTGTTGAATATTCAGCGACGGTACGCTGCCTCTCCTGATTCTCGGCCACAGAATTCCACACCTCATGGTTCTCAGCAGTCGCAAACTCCTGGCAATCATCCCCATCATTACGATGTCTACGGAAATCCCATATATTTTCTTTCCATAGATCCTAATCAAGCTATTTATTTTCCTTCGGAAAATCCCTATCAGACCATTGCTCATCAAGGGCCATTGTTACAGGAACAACCCTTGGGTCTACAAGGACAACCCTTATAGGGACAACATTTTTCCCACAAGGGACAACCCTTTGGTCCTTAGGGACAGTTACCTTACGGTCCGCAAGGACAACCCTTATAGGGACAGTCTTCAATCCAACAAGGACAACCCTACAGTCCATCTGGTCAACCTCAGTTTCAACCAGGAGCGTATTATGTTCCAGGCAGGAAAATGTATCCACCACAGGGAAAACATTTTGTGCAACAACAACAACCTTACGTTCCACAAGGCCAAGCTTTTGTACAGAAAGGACAACCCTACGGTCCTGCTCCACGTCAACCTGGTTTTCAGGGGAAACCTGGTCCATCTCAACCATCGAGCCAACCTCTTCTACAAGGGAAACCCGGTGGCCCTTAGTATCCAAGCCAACCTACTCTGCAGGGATAGCATTCCCAACCTCAGCAGATGATTCAAACTGCTCAACCCACTCAGCAACTGGTTCAACCTGTTCAAACTGCTCAATAGCCGGTTCAACTTGTTCAACCTGCTTAGCAGCCCGTTCAACCTGCTCTGCAGGGACAACCTACTCAACCTCAAGGTGCTACTTACCCTCCTCAAGGTCAATTTTAGGCAGTATATAGTGCGCCCCAAGGTTTCACTTATTACCCTCAAATTCAATCCGAGATGGTGTATAATCCACCTCAAGGCAATGCTTACATTCCACAACAGAATCCATATGTTGCTTAGCAAGGACCTCAATGGTATGCTCAGAATCAGTATCCCAGTCCTCAACCCCATTATGGGCAGAAATATCAAACTTATAACCCCTATGGACAGAATCCTCTAGGAAAAAACATATGGGGACTAAATTTCTCTCAAACTGGGTGGAATGCTAACACTGGTCCTTATCAACGACCTCCAATGCCTTTTAATCCTCAATTGTCGTTTCTTGCTACGTTGGAACTGCCTGACGTGTCAAAGTTGACGAACGATCCAATCCTTCATAATCCATATTGGCCTCCAGTTCCAACCAAAATTCTTGGTGATTGTCCTAAGTTTGAGGGAAAGTTCGAAGAAGACCCCCAAGCACACGTTATGACATACCATCTTTGGTGTTCCTCTAACTCTTGGGTTGACAATTATATCCAACTCTGTCTTTTCCAATGGACTCTTACTAGTGTTGCTGCCTAGTGGTACATCGAGTTATCTTGTGGCATCTTTCAATATTTCAATTCTTTAGCCATGTCGTTTCTCATGCACTTTTAGTTACCGGTTCGGTATGAAACTGGGACGCACCTCCTCACATCCTTGAAGCAAGATTTTGCTACCCATATCTCAGATCATATTCATTAATGGAGGCATCATCGTCGTCTGATCAAGTTTGATATTCCTTATTAGCTTCTAACTGATGGGTTTACTACCTATTTCATTAGTCCTATTGCTAAGGACATTGTTATGGGGGCATGCATCATTGAGGAACAAGCCATTGCTCGTGTCCAGTACCTTGATCTTATGTACTCTCAGTCCTGCACATTGTACGATCTCTTGCCTGATGCTCCTAGACCTGGAATGTCCAAAGCACCAATGACACCATCTGTCGATGGTATCATCGGTTCCGTGTCTCAGACTTATCGGAAGTCTTCTCCCCGAATCCTGGGAAACAAAAATCTACTCCTTCCAATGATACTTCTTCTCAGCAAACCTCGAATTTTGGTAAAACCAAGAAGTGAATGTTGTTCAGGCCAATCCAGCGGATAAAAATTCCAAGGGAAAAAAGAAGGGTAAAGTTAAGGCCAAAGCCGATACCCTGAAATAGGATTCTCAAAAATCTCGTGCTGATGATGGTTCACATCGTAAACCGAAGTATCCTTGCTTGATATGTGATGAAGAGCACTAAACCAAGGACCGTCCTCAATGGGCCGAAGTGAGTCGATTTCTCAAAGGCACCCAAGGAAATCCGGCTATTCTCAAATAATCGTTTCCATCACAATAGACTCAGTTGGTAGAGCAACCTCAGTTCTATGCCCCATTTAGCTCTCAGGTTTTCATGATGAACGGTTCTGCATCCATTTCGATAGATATTCGATCAAAATATTATACTGAACTGCGTCAGGTTGCGGGGAAAGATATCGCTGATGCTCCTCCTCCTCTGCCTGCTTCTGGCCCTCTTCAGATTGAAAGGTCCAGTACTGAGCCCATTGTACGACCACCTTCCAAAGGTGTACTCTGTAATTCTTCTTACAATCCTAACGCCCATGCTGCTCAACATTACAGTATTGTTGAGGATTTGGCTCAAGTGCCATCTGTGATTTCTTTATTAGAAGTACTTCAGAACTGTCCTTCTCAATGGTAGGCTTTTCTATCTGCGATCAGTGGGGTTGATCCTGTTGATTCGAGCCTATCACTTTCGACTTGGAGAATTTCATCCCACGTCTCCCTCACTAGCTTGCGCTCATCATACAAGTTGGCATTAATGGACTGAATATCCATCGAGCAATCGTGGATGAGGGTGCATCTACGTGCATCATGTCATCTACCTACTAGAAATCTATTGGTTCTCCAGCTTTGAATTCATCTCCAAATTCTCTAGAAGCGTCTGATGGAAGGGAATCTAAACCTCTTGGTGTTCTTGCGAGTTTACCGATTACTCTAGAAGGGAAGACAATCAACGTCGAGGTTGAAGTAGTTGATGCCAAGCTCAATTACAATCTTCTCCTCGGTCGCAGTTAGACCCATGCCATGTTGTGCATTCCATACACTTTCTTTCGTGTTTTGTGATTTTCGCACGAAGGAAATATTGTTACTGTCGATCAGTTGTTTTTCTTCACTTCTTCTTCTGAGAAAAACATTTCGTACATAGATAAAATTCCTACACCTTATGAGAGCATAGGGTTAAGTCTCTTCAAATATCCTACCCTCATGGGTATTTTTCCTCTTCCTCCACCCAAAATTTTTCAGGTTAATATGATCTCCAGGTCTGATGATCTGTGGATCATTCCTTCACACAAGAATATTGATTCCTTTGGAGATTCCATTAGGGGAATTTTGAGGTCTAAAATGGGCCTCCTAAGGAAATTATAAAATAATAGTGGAAAAAATCAAATAAGATTTGATGACATCATCAAATTTTAGAGGGAAAAATGAAAAAACTACTTTTTCAATTCATATTTTCAACTTATCTCCCAAATATTTTACTCAAATTTCAAGCGGGAATATTCATTGGATGCGGAATTTAATTCCTCATCCAAGGAGTACCCATGTTGCATACTTTCGATGGGTCCTACTACACGAAAAATGAGAAATACATAAAAAAACGTGATTACAATCACGTTTTTTATGTATTTCTCATTTTCGTGTAGAACGTTCATCGAAAGTATGCAACATGGGTGCACTCTGGATGAGTTAAATTCCGCATCCAACTTGGTCCGCTCGGGGGGTTGAGTAAAGCCACTGAGAGATAAGTTTAAAATACGAGTTGAAAAAGTAGTTTTATTATTTTATTATTTTTTAATATTTTTACTTTTTTACTCCAAAAATGGTGAATCATCCATTATGGATGACATCATCATCTTGAATCCTATTGGTTCTTATAAAGTTTATTTTGGTTGTACATTTTCCTTAGGAGGTGCATTTTAGACCTCAAAATTCCCCTAATGGATGTCGTTAAATTTCGATCAAGATTGATTATTGCGAACTTATTTCAGCTTCAGATCCTCCACCTTCTGATCATGCTCCTTTGGGCATGTCTCTTGATACTTATTCTCAATCCCCCTGGAAAGGCGATTCGGATTCGCCCAATCATTTGAGAGAGATATTTCCCTCCGATGAAGCCATCGTGGAAACTATGTCTCTCGAGGACCCTCCTTGGGATGATAGTCATCATCATTCCTCGTTCATGCCTGGCCTTGGGGCCATGTCTACGTGTATTGAAAGGTTTTCTTCTTAGTTTCTTTCTCCTTCGCTTCAAATTCCTATTCTGACACATGAATTTTTTACAGAGGGTAACTTGAGTAATATCACACAAACGATGCCTATCGACATTTCCGTCAAACCGGGAATTGTCGAGAACATCCATATTGGGGTGAACAGT
Organism: Pinus albicaulis; assembly: GCA_034641835.2. NCBI lineage: Eukaryota > Viridiplantae > Streptophyta > Pinopsida > Pinales > Pinaceae > Pinus > Pinus albicaulis. Next base: position 339,296,262 of record CM076576.1, read on the forward strand.
TCTTCTGATGAAGTTCAGGTCTATAATAGCCTTTTCCGTGAGTTTCACAACGTCTTTGCATGGTCTTACGAAGAGAAGCCTGACATCGATCCAAGTATAGTGGTGCATGATATTCCTACCTATCCTGGTGCGAAGCCTATTCGCCAGTGTCTTTGGCCTGTGCACCCTAGAAAGGATGCCACTATTAAGGGAGAAGTTGAAAATCTTCTTAAAACTAGTTTTATCTATCTGATTTCCTTGACAGAATGGGTTTCCAATATTGTTCCTATAGATAAGAAACATGGTACCATTCGTGTCTGTGTTGATTACCATGACATTAACTGTGCTTGCCCTAAGGATAATTGATGATTGTGTTACGAGTGAGATTTTTTTCCTTATGGACAAATTTTCTGGGTACAACCAGATTAACATTCTTCTGATTTTTCAACATAAGAGCTCCTTTATCTATCCTTGGGGTACTTTCTCTTAAAAAAATATCCCTTTCAGTCTAAAAAATGTTGGAGCTACATTTTAGCGAGCAATGTCATATGCTTTCCATGATATCAAGCACATTGTTCAGCCCTATCTGGATGATCTTCCGGCTCATTCAGAAAAGCATAAAGACCATCTTGATCATCTTCATCATATTTTTCTTCGATGTCGACGCTATAACATTCGGCTGAATCCGCATAAGTGCATATTCTTCGTTGACTCTGGTAGACTCTTAGGGTTTTTTTGGTTCCAAAGATGGGATTCATCTCGATCCACTCAAATTTGAAGCTATCATTAATCTCCCCTCTCCATCCTCATTACATCAGTTTCAAAGTCTGCAGGGGAAAGATAACTTCTTATGTCGTTTTATACCTAACTATGCCGAAGTGGCTAAAGGTTTTACGCGATTCCTGAAGCAAGGCGTCCCGTTCCTCTAGGATGAGATTGCCCAGAAGTCCTTCGATGCACTGAAGATGTTTCTTGTCAATGCTCCTCTGTTGCGTCCTCTGAATTATCATCGCGATTATTCTCTCTATTTGGCTGCCACATTCAACACGATTTCCATGGTTTTTGTACAAGACGATGATGATGGTGACGAGCATGTCATTTATTATCTATCTCTTAACCTTCTTGATACTAAAACGTGATATGCACATGTCGAGAAGTTGTTGTTGGCTGCTGTTCAAGCTGTTCAACATTTTCATCACTACATTCTGTTGTGTATAGTGACTATGATTTCTGACTACAACACTATGACCTACATATTGTCTTGTCAATTGCTGGGGGGGAAGTACTCGAAGTGGATTATCATGCTCCAAGAGTTTGATTTGGAGTTCACTACTGCCAAGTTGAAGAAGTCATTAGTATTCACCGATTTAATCTGCTCTCTCCCTTCTGACTCCGCTCCGTCTCGTTCCGAGGAATGCATTCTAGATAACACACTTTTCTAATCAACACCCTCGATCCTTGGTACAGTGATATCATCGTATATCTTCAGACTTATACCTTCTAATCTAAGTTGATGAAGGATGCTTGTTGATGCATCCATCATCAATCACAAACCTATCATATAGTCAGAGATACACTCTACCGCATTGGAGTTGATTCCATTCATTGCCGGTGTTTGACTCTCGAGGAGGCTCAGAAAGCCTTGAATGATTTTCATAGTGGCACCTGTGGCGGTCACATATCTGGTTATGCTACTGCACAAAAAATTCTTCATGTTGGGTATTTCTGGCCCACTATCTTTAAAGACTACATTGTTGCTGTCTGCAAGTGCAAAGATTTCCAGATCTATCAGCGCAAGATGCACGCACCGCCTTCCCATCTCCACCCTGTCATTACCGTTGGTCCCTTTGCGAAGTGGGGCATCGATTTTATGACGTGTAACCCTCACTCGGCTGGGGGGAATGCTTATATCATCGTAGCCGTTGACTACTTCACCAAATGGACCAAAGCAATGCCTACACTTACGGCTGACGGTAAGATAACATCACAGTTTATATTCAATCATGTCATTTCTAGGTTTGGTGTCCCTTAAGCCATTGTTACCGATCATGGTTCCCATTTTCAAAATTACATAGTGGTGGAGTTGACTTCCAAGTTGGGTCTACGTCATGATAGCTCAACGCCATACTATCCTCAGGCCAATAGCCAAGTTGAAGCCGTGAATAAAGATATTGTCACTATGCTTAAACGTACAATTGGGATGCACAAACCAAACTAAAATCTCATGTTATTTTCGGCTCTTTGGGCATACCGAACCTTAGTTAAGGATGCGACCAGATTCACTTCATTTCAGCTTGTTTACGGTCTGGAAGCTACCCTTCTGATTGAAGGTGAAATACCTTCCCTCAAGCTAGCTATTGAATTGTTGCCGAGTACTTCTCCAGAAGAAGAGTGTCTTCTCTACTTAGAAAGGCTGGATGAAACTCGCTGCTTTGTTGCTCTGGCCATTGAAGCACATAAAAAGTAGGTCAAAGCTCATTTTGACCAGTCGGTTTCTCCTCATTCCATCATAGAAGGAGACCTCGTCCTCCTGTACGACCAAGCTCATGAAAAGCTGGGGGTAGGTAAATTTCAACCCCTGTGGCATGGGCCCTACATTTTTAAATGTGTTTTGTGAAATGGGGCCTATGAGCTTATTGATTATGAAGGTCATCCTCTGGATCAGCCTAGAAATGGGTTGTATCTTAAAAAATACTATGCATGAGTCATTCGTGCATGTTTTTGTGTACATAGGTGTTCTTTTCATTTTTGTACATTTTTGGCTTGGTGTACTTTGCAAGTGTTTTCTTGCTTATTGGATCATTGCTCATTGTGCATATGTCTATTACCCCTTATGTCGGTTTCGCGGATGGTGCTTCCTGCAGTACCCGAAACTTGTCTTCAACATCCTTGGTGATTTATAATCCTACTGGTGAGTTAATAGACCTTCAAGGTATTTGTCTAGGATGAACCATAAACAATGTCGCTGAATATAGTGTTGTTATTGAACTATTGACTGAGGCTATCACCCTCGATATTCGTGCATTGATTGTTAACCTAGACTCACTGCTTGTTTTTCTTCAACTTAATGGACATTATTCTGTAGAAACCCTCACATATTAAGGTTGTATTTGCGTGTTCATTTACTAGAAAGACATTTTGATTACATTACATATCAACATATTCCTAGACGAACGAATGCATTAACTGATACAGTAGCTAACACTGTATTAGATAGACATTTACATCATTTGTAAAAATCATCATCACATGATAAGATCCATACAGGAATATATATATATATATATATATATATATATATATATATATATATGTAATGTTTGCATCTGTTTGCATCATAAGTTCAAAAAATATGTATGTTTCAGCTACATCCTGAGACATCATGTCTCTCAAAAATATGTGGAAATAAAACCTAGGTGTCTACTTGGCTTGATGCTCATGATAACACGTCACAACCCGTACAATCCACCTCAGCAAGCGGTGGGCATGGTTTGACACCCCTGTAGTGTGCCTCTGATATGCACGAGGAACATCATCAAATAACGCATAGTCCAGGATCCCATGGGAGATTCCCTCCAAGTTGTGTATGATTTCCTCCTCCTCGCCTCCCTCAACATGAGGGGCAACATCAAAGTCAAGAGGAATATGCCTCGCTATTAGGGACATACCTGCAGGTATCTCTGGGCCAACATCTGTAATTACGTGGATTTAATATCAGAACATGCATAACAAAAAAAAATCATAATACTCATAAAAATAAAAGTGAGTCTTACCCAGTACTTCATCCCAATCATCTCCCTCTGGGAGCGGGAGATCTGCATCACCGGTAAAATTTGTGCCAGAGTAGGGCCAATCCTCCACGACGATCAGCTATCGGTGGAGCCACTCAAAGAACTCTGGTCTCCAGGACATCTGTTGACTACCCCCTAACCTTGGCATTAGAGCTTCCCAATGGGCCATCCGTGGCTCTTGTCTGGTGGTGTTAGAACTATCACCTCCTGACGCTGGAATATTGGTAGTTGTTCCAAGATGAACAATACTAGAATGGACCCGTAACCAAACTGTTTCATCTTGGTTTTCTTGCACTTTTTCAGTTGACGCTTCATGTTGATTGCCACTACCTCTGCCCAGTTGTAGAGGGTCAGTGCCATGCAATCTATAACAAGAAGTAGTTGTGTATTTGTGGACTCGTGCAGCGTTTGTGATGCTGCAACTCCTGTAATGGTGTGTAGCACTACCTTTAGTGCTAAGTCTAGAATAGTTTGGATATCCACTTTTCTAATTATCGATCCTTTCCTTGCCCTGGGCAAACCCTGTCGATAACCATACTCATGTTCTCCATTGAGGGCCGGGTGTCGATCAGGATTGGTACTTCCCCCCTCTGTGACAGTCCGATTATGAAATAAACATCTGAAACTTCAATCTCAAGTTCCTGGTCATGAATGATGATTTTTTCCTGATCAACATCCCAGACACTAATCAAGTACTGTAACAACTCTGGTTGAGCTCTAAGACATGGTGTCATAAATAATTTCTTGAGCCTGGAATCCCTGAGAGCTTCCACGCATCTGTTATTGCTCATGGCTTCTTCATCTTCTTCACTTTTTTCTCGTTATTTCTATTCGATAACCATTTTTCCGCTTCACACTTGCAAAAACGTTCATATGACTATCATTTGCCAAATCCAAAGCTTTTGAGACATTAATTTGGGCCTCCTTGTCTACAGTAACATGCTAAAATTGACTTTCATGGTTGGCATGATTGTTTTAGAAACAGTCGCACCAATTGGCGCGCCCTAGTTCAAATTTTATGACGATTGGCGCGGGCCCGTGCCCGATACTCGCACCAACCGCCGCGCCCTAGTTTTTGCAAATCCCCCCATAGATTTACAAATGTGGGGTCGCAGGTAATGAAACTAAAATTAAAATGCAGGGAAGGATGTTAGCTCTTACGTGGAACTGATGGATTCGATATTGGTCTTCCGGATTGCCCGCTGTCGCCGCCGCAAAATCGCTGTGAAAAAGGGTAATAATTAGCTCACAAGAGGTAAAAGTGAAAAGTAATTTATTTTTTACCATATTTGGCATTTTATAACTTTTCAGAACCTTGATTAGGTTTTAAAGTGTATTTTTCGATTATTTCTCTATGTTATTTCGCGAAATGGGTTTTACTTGCGTCTCTTGTGCAGCGATAGGTTTTTAACGTAACATCGATGAAGTAACGAGTTGTATTTTATACTTTTTCGGACTCAGTAAAAACACGAAAAAGTCACTGTTGGAGTCATATTTCAGCTCTTTTCTGACTCTCTAAAATTGAAAATATTTTCGAGACTCTTGTGGTTTTGAACTCGTTAAATGGTTGCGAAATGATATCTACCCAGTATACGTTTACCCCTTTTTCGGGCTGGGCTAGATTATTTACGAAAAAGGAATACCTTAGTCTACTGCGACTAAGAGGTTCTCTCAGACACAGTTTTCTACCTTTTCGTATCTATGAGACTACCTACGAAAAGGGACTGCTAGATTTTTCTTTTCCGCTTCTTTTCAAACTCTCTAAACATGAAAAGATGTTGATTTCTTTCTTTGTTAGACTCGTTAAACCCTATATGACATCAAAAACCGTCACCATGACGTATTCGAGTTCCTGCTTCCTAGGGCTCGTAAAATGTACTAGGATGGATAAGTCTAAAGGACAAACTTACATGAAAAGCATATGCTATCCCCTTCAAGCTTGTTTTTAAAAAATAATTGGGGTACTCGCCAACAATGGTGGGGGGAAATGGAACTAGTTCTCAGTCGTGTCGACAGTATGTTTCTCTTGAACATTACACTCATCTGCATTCGTGTCGGGTTGGGGACATCTCATTTCATCATTTTTTCCTCCATGGGTTTGGGTAATATGTTTTGACCTCTAATCTTCTCTTTTCCATGTCATCATGACCTCAAATCCCTTGATGTCAAATACTACCAAATGCAGAGTCGTGTCATTGATATGTTCAAGATAAGTTTTCGATTGCAGTTTTCAACCTCCCTCTGATCGTCTGTTTGGTCATAATTCACTATCATCATGTTCCTTTGTCTCGTGTCGATGATGTGGGAAAAATTATGGCCCTCCTTCGACTGGGTCACTTCGTGTCAACTTGAGCTCATTATCCAGGAAGATGATCTAGAGACTCCCTTCTGGTACCTTGGAGCTTGCATGATTCAATGGCAAGTTCCTCGCATTCGACGACAGGTCCACATCATTGGCCTTCGATCAAGTGATTTTGCGAGTGTTCGATGCTAGATCACTATTCACATTCCGTGGATTGTACTAGTTGTACCTTGAGAGCCACTGTCATTATTGGTGGTTTCTCTCGTGCCTGTTAAAAGCTTTCATCATTGGCTGGTAATCAGGTGACTTTCTTGCATGTTCGACTTCAGTTCACATATTCGCATGCTTGAATTTGTACTTGTTCGAGTCGATATGGAGTGAAATACCCTGGGTTTTGTCTTCTAAGATCTAGGCTATGGGATATTTTGGTTTATCATGATTGTTTGCGTGACTCTTTTGATTGGATGGATGCGACCATACATGAGTCTATTTGTTGATCCTTATTGCTGGATGGCTGCGTCCATACCTCGGATCTCAGTTTTTATGCACTCTATTATGGATGGTTGCGCCCATGCCACATGTTCATGTATCATAAATATCAGTTGTATTTGTACTTGCAGGTCTTCTGATAGTGGTGTTTGGTTTGAACGCGTTCTCATAAAGCATTTCATTTCTCCCTCTCTCTCAGACCTCATGCTTTATGGGGAATCTGTTACACATCATTTTGTCACCATCCCTACAATCCCCATCCTGCACATTGGAGGGCCATTTATATGACTTATATGAAGTGTCATGCCTTGCAAAAAGTGTCATTGCATCCCTTGCCATGTGAAGAACATTTCCTCCATTGAATTTTCCTGAAACAGACCATCAAAAACACATGCTTTTGGGTTGGCGCTAGTAGACCATTATGGCCTCGTATCGCTAAAGGAAATTAACACTGAGCCCTGCACCCATTGGCTCTCTGTCCCAGTGAGCTACCCACACCGAAATTTTTTTGGAAAGTTTTTTAAATATAGAAGCGAGGTTTCCAAGCTAACTACTTCGTGAGCAAGTTAGCTTGGGTTGTTCGACTGCATAATAATGAGCACCTTCCTTTGGTTTCTTGTTTCCTCCTTTTGGGGAAACCTACCAAATGATAAGGCCTCCCTTCCACCGTTTGAGGGATCCCAACCTCCTCCTCTCCTTCTATAAATACACCTATCTCACATAGATGCAGCTAGTTGGATAGGAATTGCTAAACATTTTTCTGAAACAGTCTGATATAGCTGGTGTGAGATAGAGAAGAGAGAGAGACTCTCGTCGAAAGAGAGCTTAAGTTTTGCCTCGCCACGTCCAAATTCCCTGACGAATGCTCGAGATGCATTTTGACTAGACCCGCTGAAGGAGGCTGGGATGTGAAGGCTCCAGTTGTAATCTCTTTCTTTCTCTTAATATATACATGACTGATGCTTTGGTTCCCGTCTTGTGTTGATGTGATTTATCTTACACAATACGTTTAATATTCCTTGGCTGATTAGCTATTTATGTATGCAATCATTGTTATGTATGCTGCTTTTGTCCTTTGATCTTTGTACAGGCACCCGAGTACCATTGTTGAAGGATCACGACATGTTGGGATGAGGATCAGGATACCTATATTTTAGCTACAACAACCGCGTTGGATCACAGGTAGGACAATCTATCCCAACTCGTTTCATTCGTTAACTAGGAAACAACACATTAACATGTCCTCTTGTTGCTATACCCACCCTAGGGCTAGATGGATCGCCTCTGTCCACAGAGGGGATTTACCTACACACGCCCAGTCACCCCTTAGAGGTATCACTACCTCCATAACCTTATCCTTCTGAAAATTTTCCTTCAATTTTATTCCTATAGCATTGGTCAAACATGTCCAGTGTGTTCTAACATGTAATGCATTCATGTATAGGAATGTAATTACATAAATGAAACCATTTAAATTACTATGCACATGCATCGCATAAACATACATGAATATTAAAAGTGGAAATAATATGAACAAAATGATAAACCCTTATCTTTTAAGAAAGTATCAACTGGTTGGAGACCTTAGTTGTTCCATCTAGTGATAAACCATGTTGCTCATACTATCTCAGCAAAAATTCACCCTCAAGTCAAGGCCATGACTCCAAAATAACAAATGCTCACCTAAATCCAGTTATGGCACATAGATAATGGTCAAACATTAACAAGGTCACAACTCCAAACTCCAGTATCTTCCCACCAAATATTTCACATCCCCCCTCAGCCTAGACAAATCAAGGTAGTCCACCTCCTTCTCTACACTTGCAATCCATTGGGCTATTCCACTACCCTTCCATGCATTTCAACTCAGTCGAGTGGGATGCCTCAAATACATATGGCTTATAGGAGTTCTAGTTTCCCTCATCGGTTTTCCCCGATACTTTTCTAGTCTCACACAAGGGAAACCTATGCCATTTTTCCTCAATCCACCTAATATTTTCCAGGAGACAATCATGTCATAGGTTCACCCCTTTTTCCCCTCCAAGGTTTCCAATTAATTTTCCCTTGTATGAATGATGCAATGGATGATGGAATGATTGTAACACACTTCACTTTTATGTGCATGCTCCTCCTTTGACAAATGACATTCTTTGAAGTCACCTTATGGACTTAGGATATAACATGTGCACTTTTTAACTTGGACTTATTTTAATAATAGCTTAGCCACCAAGGCTAACACTTTCATCACTTATCCCTTAGTACCTCTTTTGCATTCGTGGAGTCTTAGCCCCCCATACCCTCTTGTCTGACTTGGTCTGAAACAATGGTATATTTTATTAATATGCATGTAATTTTATATTTACAAAACTAGCCTCTCTGGCCTCAAAACATATAAACACACACACACACACACACACACTAGCTTAAAACACATATGTGCATGGACATAGCAACCCCAAAATAGTCCTCAACTCACCAAACTAAACATGATATGTACATCACACACAAAGGGGTCATCCTATGTTGTTACAACAGAGGAAAAATGTGTGGCTACTATAGGGGAAACAAAAGAGATTATGTGGCTCGGGAAAATACTAGAGGATTTGTAAGAGAAACAAATGAATGGTACTCCACTTCTGATTGACAACAATTGTGCAATCATGTAGAACAAGAATCATATATTCCATGATCAAAGAAAGCACATCAACACAGAGTTCCATTAGATTCGACATCATGTAGAGGCCAAGATCATTCAACTAATACATTGTTCCACAAGTGAGCAAATAATAGACATGTTCACCAAAGTGCTTGAAAGAAAAATAAAATTGAAAAGTTGAGAAAGATGCTTGAAATTACAAACACCTTTTCAGAATAAGGGGGAATTTGAGATACCTAATCTCAAAATTGATGTCTTATAAATATTGTGATTGAGAAATGTGAAAAATAATAAATTAATAGGAATAATCATCATACTTATAAAACCAAAAGTCTTATTAATATATTAACGTTAATAAAAAAAAATTAATATGATTATTTAAATCTAACTTATTATTCTTATAATTAAATTTTTACTAACAATATAATTTTAAATTATTGTTTTTAATGAAAAAATAATAATTTCACAATCTCAAATATATTTAATATAAACTATTTCTAAATATTAATTATTAATAATTTATAAATTTATTATTTCAAAATGACTTTTAAAACAAAAATATTTGCATTTCTCTTTTATAATTTTAAGTACTTAACAAAGGTAAGTTAAAAAAAAAATTAAACTACGAACTAACTCTATTATCAAAACACTTAAATGTAAACATCTAATAAAATCTTATTGTTTAGACAATTCTTCTAGAAAATTCACAATACAATTATCGAGTTCAATCGTTTCAAACAACCTAATGTGATTCATAGTCTGATCTAAGCATACAATTAAATAATGCAGAGATGTAAACAAGGAAATATAATTATAACAATTAAATACTAACAAAAAGAAAATAAATCATTTAATAATATTTCATTAAAAAAATTATTATTCAAATGAAACGTCTCTAGCCAGTACAATAGGGATGTTATAATGTCAACATAAACATTTTGCCTTGGTCAAATAAAATAAAACTTTCAAAAAAATGCTGCAAAACTCTCCATTAAAAATTATTATTATTATTATTATTATCATACCATGGTATTGCATTACCTATGGTATTTGGTATTTTTTATGATGAAGCCTATTAAAGGTTTAATAAAATCCATTATAGAATGTAAGAGTATTATCTTAGATCCATCTTTAACTCTAGACTTAATACGTCTAAGTGCTAGTTAGATCTGGATTATGTCTTAAATCTAGACTTAATACCTTTACGTGGTTAATAGATCTCGATATTAAGATGGATATAGATTGTTTTATTAAAAATAATATGATTATACCTCAATAATTAACTTCAAGCCAAAGTGATTTATTTTATTTTATTTTATTCTTATGGCAAACATATATTTTTGTTAGGTGTTGTTGAAACCAAGGTATGAACTTGGGTTAATTAGGAAGTGAAATGTAAAATGTAAAAGTGCATGTGAAAGGAAAATGTAAAATGACACATAAACTGAAATGAAATTGAAATACTTTGAAATGTAGAGAGAAAAGTTGTTACTAGATATTTTTGGCAAATATTAAATTATTCCCTCTTAATTTTAGGGTGTAACAACCCTAGTTAAAAATTCATGTAAAAATATATAGACCACGGTGATGGGACACATATTCCAAGTTGACTATTGGGAAAAACATCCTAGCAGGCGTTCACTTCAGTTTATTATGGCTAAGGAAATTGGCAAAGACAATGGAAAAGGCTTTAGAAAAGAAAAGTGGCATTTATTGGCATTAATTTATGAAAATAATGGAAAATAGGATAAAATGGAGGTGAAAGGTCACAGGTTACATGTGAGGAGGAAAATGAAGTAAAATAATGGAAAATGAAGAAAATATAGGCCTCATTAATAAAATGGCTTCTGAGGATCAGTTGGTAAGAATTTGGTCAGTTTAGTTTTGGAGCTCTCATCTCTCTCTCTCTCTCTCTCTCATATTCTTGGATACTTAGAGTTTTCTTGGAGCACTCTTGGAGAGTGTGGCATACTTGAATATTTGGGGCAAGAAGGAAAAGCAAGAGCAGGAAAGTGCAAGAGGACATCAATATCAGTAGCTATAGCAGGCTTTGATTGCAAGTACCGAGTTTCATGTATGTTTTCCTCACTAATTTTGGTATGCATGGTACATGCATGTGGTTTCTTGGTTATGATTTTTCATTGGCATGGAGGATTGCCTGGATTGATAGTGGATTTTCCTAGCCTTGCCATTTTCTGGATAGCCATGGTGTTTTGGGTTCAATTTCATTACTTGTTTTCTAGTTGGTTCTCATGTTCCTTTAGTTGTGGGTTGAGTTATTAGTTCCTGGGAGCCTTGGTTGGAGAAACACTCTAGAAGCCCGACAGATAGTTGTGGGTTGAGTTACTAGTATTGGAAGCCTTGGTTGGAAAAATTCTCTGGAATCCCTAAGTGGGTTGAGTTACTTGTCCTGGAAGCCCTGGTTGGACAAATTCTCTAGAAGCCCTGTAATAGTTGGGGTTGAATTACTAGTCCTCGAATCCTTGGTTGGAAAAAACACTCTGGTGCCCTGGAACAACTTGGGTAGAGACCAATCCATGATGGTTGTGATGTTCGACCGTGAGGTGGAATCACTGGTTGAGGGTTTATGTGGTTTGGCCTCTGGAAGCCCTAGTTTATTTTTGATGGATTTGGTTTATGATATCCCACATTCATGCTTGTAATATGGCACGGGGGTTATTGGCTGGAGAGAAATTTGGCTTATCCAATCTATGGTTGGGTGGAATGTGGAAGTCCCATCTCTGGTTGGTTTTTACATTCATTAATGAGAAGCTTATTCTTTTGATATTTGATGTATAAATGAATAGGTTATTATTTGGATTCTATTATTATTGTATCCATGGTATTTCTATTGTTATTATGTTGGTTATAAGCATGTATTTTAAAAGTGATGATGTATGGCTCTACCCATGTTTTTACTTGTAAATTAATGCACAATGTATCTATGGTCAAATATATGGTATTGCAGCTAATGATGTAGGGGAGAGATTCTTCTTAGCGATTATCATATACGTATGGGCCCCTATGCTCAGATATGTTGTTTACACACGTAGTTTCAATGTTTGTGACATGTTTGAAAAAATGTTTGTCATGGATAGGAGGGGTCCAGATGAGTTCTTGCTGATGTGATTGCTTCCATATCATTTTCCTGTTGTTATTTATCATCTCTAAACTTTTCATGAAGTTTTGGGTACTGACCCAGGTTCTAGGCCTGAAAATGTGGATCAAATATCGGGGACTTTGACACAACACTGGGGAATTTAGTCCCTAGACGCTGGCATGTTGTGTTATTCCTGCATCCAGAGCCTCCTGGACATTGGCTTGCAAGCCTGTGCCTATGTCTATAGCTCAAATAGGTCAAAAGGTCAGTGTGACCCAGGGGCAAGAGGCCTGAATGGTTGGGTGAACTCCTAGGGGTGTTATTGTCGTTGTAAAAGGTTTATATGTTGTGTTTCTATCAGTTCCACTTCCTTAAGTTCACCTAGGAGGTTGAATCTCATTATAGTAGCCTCTCATCACATGTTTACCTTGGATGTATGGTTACCTGGGTAGATGTGGGAGGAGAGTATTACAGAGTGGTATCAGAGCATGATTCAACCCTTGGACTGGATGGGAGTTGTGTTGGTCATGCATTCAAGTCGGTTGCATATGTGTTCCTTATGCTTGTATTATATGTGCTTGTTTCATTTGGATGTTGTTGATCATGGTTGTAGTGATGTCACCATGTGAAGTTTGATGGTGGGATGTGTCGTCATGAGTGTATATGCTTTTAGATTCATTTTTCATGCATGTAGGTGTCTATATGTTGTTAAGCATGCATTTTCATGGTGAAAGTTGTTGTGCATAAGTTCGTTGTCTGCAATTAAGTCATCATGATGATATTGGTGTATTCTGATGCTAATGTGTTGGCTGAGATAGAGTAGGAGATACAGATCATTAAAGTGAAGTTGCAACAAGGGAATTTGGGGTAAGAGAAGATCATCATATAACTTTGTATGTTTGAAATGAAAGTATGTGATTCATGGTTTTTGTAAGAATTATGGTTACTTATATGCTTTTCATTCTATTGTTATTTTAGTTACATGTGCGATAAATGCTAGTTGATTAGTCATATGCATTATGGTTATGTGTATGCCTTTCATTTTATTGATTTTATGGTTACATACATGATAGATTTTAATTAATTAGTGTAATCATATGCACATGCGTTTCTTATCCAAACATGATATTAACTTGATGACTATGTTATATCTTTTTTATTAATATGTTATATGTTAACTTGTAGTTAGCTCGATGATTATGTTATATGTTGTTGATGAGCATGTTATATGTTAAATTATTGTTGTTATATGTTAATTAACTTGATAATTAGGGTTATAGAATTAATACCTTCATGTTATATGTATCATGCTAAATTGGATTGGCCTATGCAAATGGTTAGGGTTATGACATTTAGGTATGAGTCAACTTATTTGTGACAATGTGTTGTACTAATCTAGATTGAACATACATATGTGATTGTTATGCATGAATGCCAAATATTTATGAGCTTATGATGTGAACATGTTAGTTAGTTACTCTTATGGATATCATGATCTTATTTTTGTTTTAGTTGATGTGTTGCAAAGTTATATCATGCTAACTAGATTGATTGTACAAACAAGATAGCCTCCCCTGAGATACATTAAGGTATGATCTTGCCTATGTCATCTACTTTGTACTTGAATGTTTGATTATGTCTTTTATTTGGTGTTTGAGTGATGGTGTCTATTATATCGCATGTATGTTGTTGAATGATTGATTAATCGCATGATAAGTGTATGTGTCTATAATATTGCATCAAGAAATGATCTTGTTTTAATATGGTTTAACTCACACATATGCATTGAGATAGTTCATATGTACTTGAGTGTAAGTGAGTGCTAGTTGTATTATTATGACTAATGACTTTGATTTTACCATTGACTATGATATGTATATTAGTCTTGGTAAATGTTGATTTCAAATTAATAGATATGATATCGTAATATTTGGAACATGTGATTGACATGTGTAAGCAGTTGCAGGGAAACATGCTTGGTATTAGTGTGATAAGGTAATAGTTGATGTGTTTAAATAACTAATAGTTGGGTGATGTGACAGTGCACAGTAATACTCGATTGCAATAAGGTAAAAAAGTAAAAGAAAGGAATTGGGAAACAATTCCTCTTCATACGTTTGGAAACCCTAATTCCAAACGAATGAGTGCTTTGCATACAAGAAGTCTTCTTAACCTTGATTTTTTTCTGACATTATGCGGATATGTGTTATAGTCATGAACTTGTATTTGAAAGGTATAAAAAATGGCTTCCATCTATGGACGAATTCATCAAGGAATTGGAGTTCCTTGAGAGGTGTACATGTTTAGTTACAAGGCAACATGCTTGGCACAACAACGTAAGATAAATAGTATATTGTTATGTTTACTTATGCATTAACAGTTGTGTGATTATGGAAGTATGATGCAGGGGATTACATTCCATGAGACTACCATGAAATATTGAAGGAGACTCAGTTTTAGATTTCCTTTGGACGCATTGGGAACCATGGGGATTGAGTCATGGTGTTTGTCACTAGCTATGTGCTTTCGATATTTTGTGATTTGATTTTTCTTTATTTGCATTTTTTTTATGTCTAGTGTATGTCCATACCACTTTGTTTTTGGTGTTGTATTGTTATTGGTTTTCATGGTTTCCTTCTTGATTGGTTCTTGTTCTTGCCTTTTATGTTTTGAGTATTGGGAATAGGTTTTGGGAAAGAGGAAGTTAATGGAGCTTTGGGAGATTTGAATGAAACCCAACAGGTAATGTAAGACTTGGATGAAGCCTGGTGCATGTGTAAGGGAAACTGAAGGTAATAATATGACAACTAGTTGGATTGGATAGGTCTATTGAGGTAAATGGACGATGGTAGAACAATTGCTAGAAAGGTAACACAAAAAGTAAAGTGAATGGATTTGAGGTGACATATTCCTTGGCTATGTTGGGAACTATTGTTCTCAATATTGTGCATGGATAAAGGAATTTCTCTAAACCTAGACCTTATGATATTTGGTAATTATGTTGTGATCATGATTATGTTGATGTTTATATATCTATACATGTATGAATGTATGTCGTGTTTGACAAGGTATTCATGGATCATGATTGTTTAATGCTAATATTTATATGTATATGTGTGTATGTATGTCGTTGTATGATAGGATGATGATTCTTTTATGCTAATGATTATATATGTATCTATCTATCTATATATGTATCTATGTCACTCTTTTACAGGGTTGTCATGGATCATTCTTGTGGAGGAATGATTACGTATGTAGGTGAATGGCATGAAGAGGTTCCTGGTTATGAGGAATTAAGTGGGAAGAGTAACCCTAACAGATCTATGAGGTCAATATCATGTGGACATGAATTTATATTATATTCTTGTACTATTCCTATTTTTATGTTATGGATAGGTAATGTTGATGGGTACATCAGCGAAGTGAAAGTAGTTTGATATGTGGCATGCTAGGATAAGCATGGGTAGTGGAAAGACAATAGAAGAAAGAAGTGTGTGATCTATGGATGTGCAGTACTACTATTGTGTATATGTTGTGCATGTTGTATATTCAATGATTGTACCTATGGTGATGTGAACATGTAAAATATGTAGTATTGTGTACATATGATGTTGTATGTCTAATGTATATATGGTGTTGTGTGTATATTGCATATTTAGTGCTAGGTTTATATGGTGCTATGTACATGTTGGATATGTGGTGTTGTGTACATATCGTATTGTGTGCATGTTGGATATGCGGTGTTGTGTTCATATGGTGTTGTGCGCATGTTGATTATGCAGTGTTGTATATGTATGGTGCTATGTACATGTTGTATATGCAGTGATATGTACATATGGTATTGTGTGCGTGTTGTACATATGGCACTAGGTACATACGGTGATATGCACATGATTGTACATGTGGTTTTGTGTGCATGTGGTGATGTGTAAATGTTGTACATGTGGTAATGTATGCAAGTGGTATCGTGCACATGTCGTGCATGTGGTGATGTGTACATGTGGTGTCGTGTACATGTCATGCATGTGGTGTTATGTACGTGTGGTATTGTGTAAACATTATACAGGTGGTGTGGTGTACGTTTAGCGTTGTGTACATGTTTTGCATGTGGTGATGTGTACAAGTGATGTTGTGCACACATTGTGTAGGAAGTGTTGTGTACACGTGGTACTATGTACGTGTTGTGCATGTGGTACTGGTATACATGTGGTATTGTGTGCATGTCGTACATGTTGTGTTGCGGGCATGTGGTACTATGTATCTATATGGTGTAGTCATGGTATCGTGACATGTGTATTCATTGTATTGTGCTATGTATATGTATATGTATTGTGTTGTGTTGTACACTAGTAGGTGTATGTGTTGTGTTGTATTGTACACCAGGTGTAGGTGTATGTGTTGTATTCATGTGTAGGAATACATATTGTGTTTAATTGTACACTGGGTATAGGTGTATGTTTCGTATGTTGGTGTGAGTGCACATATTATATGGTGTTGTATGGCATATGTGGGTGTATGTGTTGTGATGTACATTGTATGCATGTGTACATGATTGAAGAGAAGAAAAGGCATTGGGTGCTTACCAGGTGTGGAAACTTATTTGGTGTGTGTACATAAAAAACAAAGACAAAATTAAGGATCGATGAAGGATAAGTATTGATATTTGATTTCAGTTTTATTATGTTGTGAAACTAGCTCCAAGAATAGAAGAAAAGAGATATCAACGCCTTAGAAATAAGCCACTTTGAGGGGGCAACCTCCAATACATTACATGAATGAACAATTCCCGGATGATTCAAATTACAAAACCTCCTTTCTATATATAGGAGTCCATGGGGCCAGAATGTAATCCTAGTGGGGCCACAATGTATTCCTAGCCGACCTAACAACAATAATTTAAGGGCACAATAATAACAATATGGGGGTTACAAGGGTACAATAATAACAATAAGGGGTTACACTAACAACAATAAGGGACTATACTAGTAATATAGGGACCTAACATGCTCCTCTCCTTCAAAAAAATGTTGTCCTCAATGCTTGAGTAGCTCTGGGTGCTTCTGTATAAAATTCTCATCCTCCCATGTAGAATCTTCAGTGGGTAAGTTCTTCCACTTGATGAGATACTATGAAATTGATCGATTCCGTAGTTGTCGAGTTCTTGTTTCCGTGACCGCTTCCGGTTCCAATATGATTTTTCCTTCCTCATCAAGTTCTGGAAATATTGTTTGAACTGGAATATTTTCACCTATAACCTTCTTTAAGCATGAAAAATGGAAAATTGGATGCACTTGTGAAGAAGCAGGAAGCTCCAATTTGTATGCCATAGTACCAATATTTTTCAACGCCTTGTAAGGACCATAGTACTTTGGCGATAATTTATTATCCTTCTTAGCTTGCTTGAGGGACATTTGTTTGTATGGTTGTAGCTGTAAAAATACCCAGTCTGCTACAACAAAAATTCTCTCGCTGCGATGTTGATCTTCCTGTTGTTTCATTCGATTTTGTGCCAAATTCAGGTTGTCCTTTAAGAGTCAGAGAACTTCTTGTTGATGCTCGATGTGATCTTCCACTGCTTGAACCTTCAATTTTTCTCGTAAAGATGACGTGATGGATGGTGGATGATATCCATAAAGTGCCATAAATGGGGTAATTTTTGCTGCAGTATGGAAGAAAGTGTTATACCACCATTCAGCTAGAGGTAACCACTTGACCCATTGTGTTTGTTTATCAGATACAAAACAAAGAAGATATCCTTTCAAACATTTATTTACTATCTCAGTTTTACCATTAGATTGAGGATGATAAGATGAGCTATGAGCTAATTGAGTACCCAAACAAGAAAATAACTTCGTCCGAAAATTTCCAGTAAAAATGGGATCTCTGTCACTCACAATAACCCTTGGGTTTCCATGTAGCTTTTGAATTGTGTCCATAAATGTAGTAGCAACTGTACTTGCTTTAAATGGACGAGATAATGCACAAAAGTGTGCATACTTGGTAAGTCTATCAACTACCACCATGATGACACTCTTTCCTTCAGACTTAGGTAAACCTGTGATAAAATCTATTGAAATCTCCTCCCAACGTTGACTTGGAATGGATAAAGGTTGTAGAAGTCCCGGGGTCTTAATTGTTTCCACTTTATTCTGCTGGCAAACCAAACATTCCGCCACAAACTTTTGAATATCAGATTTAAGGCCATCCCCAAAAAATTCTTTCTTCACCCTGTGGTAAGTTTTTAAAAATCCTGAGTGTCCTCCTAAAGGAGAAGTGTGCAATTCCAGAAGAATCTTTTGTTTTAGTTGGGAATTCTTACAAAGATATAAGCGATCTTTGTACCATAAGCAATCATTTTTCCAACTAAATGTATCAGATGTACTAGGATCTTGCTGCAACTTTTGAATGAGTGTCCATACATCTTTGTCCTTCTTCCATTCATCTCTTGCTTCGGTTATCCAATCTGGTTGGATAATAGAAATAGCACAAAGCAATGCTTCCACCTCTTCATTCTTTCTTGAGAGTGCATCTGCAACAACATTAAGCTTTCCTTTTTTGTAGATTATTTCAAAGTCATAACCCAACATCTTTGTGACCCATTTTTGCTGCTCTTCTGAAGATATTCTTTGTTCCAAAAAGTGTTTAAGACTATCATGATCAATTTTACCTTGAAGTGTCTTCCCATTAGGTAAGTTCGCCATTTCTTTAGTGCATGTAGTATTGCTAACATTTCCTTCTCATAAATAGGTTTCTGTAAATACTTTCCTTTGATTGGACGGCTTTCAAAAGCAATGGGTCTTCCTTCCTGCATTAAAACTACACCAATTCCATTTCCTGAGGCATCACATTCCACAATAAAGGTTTTTGTGAAGTCTGGCGTAGCTAAGACCGGTGCATGGCACATTGCCTCCTTAAGATGTTCAAAGGCCTTAGTTGCTTCAGGAGTCCATGAAAATGCATCTTTCTTCAATAATGTTGTTAGAGGTGCTGCTATTCTCCCATAATTCTTAACAAACTTGCGATAATACGCTGTTAACCTGAGAATTCCTCGCAACTACTTTATGGTTGAGGGACTTTCCATTCCTTAATGGATTTAATTTTGTTAGGGTCTACCTTAACACCCTCGTGAGATACAATATGACCCAGATATTCCACCTCTTGTACTCCAAAGAAACATTTGGATGTTTTTGCATATAATTGTTTCTCTTGTAATAGTTTGAGCACCTTGTCAACATGTTGAACATGATCCTTCCAAGACCTACTGTAGATTAGTATATCATCAAAAAATACTAGCACAAATTTTCTAAGGAAGGGTTTGAAAATGGAATTCATCAACCCTTGAAATGTAGAAGGTGCATTGGTAAGGCCAAAAGGCATGACCAAAAATTCATAATGACCCTCATGAGTTCGAAATTCTGTTTTTGGAATATCTTCAGTCTTCATTCTAATTTGATGATACGTTGAACGAAGATCCAATTTGGTAAAATAAATTGCTCCATGTAATTCATCCAATAATTCATCAATCATAGGAATGGGAATTTTTTCTTTAACGGTGAGCTTATTGAACTCCCTATAATCCGGACACATGCGCCATGATCCATCCTTCTTGTGTACCAATACTACAGGAGCAGTGAAAAAACTTTGACTAGGTTGAATTATACCCACCTCCAACATTTCTACAATCATACATTCAATTTCTCTCTTTTGGACATAAGGATATCTATAAGGCTTGATGTTTGGAGGAACACTTCCTGGAATCAAATGAATAGGATGATCATGATCACGAATAGGTGGGAGTCCTTTTGGAGTTTCAAAAACCTTGGAATGATTGTCCAAGACTTTTTGGAGATCTGCAGAAATAGATGATTTTGATGTTGGAACTTCTAGCGAGCATAATTGTGAAATTATGCCTTTTTGTTCTTTCTTTAGAAGCTTTGTCATGACATTAGAGCTTATTACCTTTCCCGGCTTCCCTGCAATACCCCGTAATTCAAATTCCTTTCCTTCTGAAAAAAAATTCAGGAAAAGTTCTTGAAAATTAAAATCTACCGTCCCCAAAGATTGTAACCATTGTACTCCTAGTACAACATCAGCACCTCCCATAGGAATGGAAATCATTGGACTATTCAATACATATTCCCCCATGGTTAGCTTGATATTATGGCATTTTCCAGAGCAATTTATAGGTCCTCCATTTACAACCATCACTTGACATTCTGGTGTTGGGTATAGGAAACAATTCAATTCCTTGGCTACCTTACAATGAATAAAATTATGGGTACTACCTGAATCAATCAACACTATTACCTTTTTCTTCTTGATATGTCCTTCTATCTTGAGAGTTTGAGGAGTGATAATTCCTTCCAATGCATTACACGATATGGTCGGACTCATTTATTCCATTTCTTGGGTTGGTTCCTGGTGTATATCCTCTTCTTGTTTATTTTCTTCTTCCTCTTCACAATCTATGTAAAATAATTTCTTCTCAGCACACTTATGACCTTTAGTGTATTTGCTATCACAACTGTAGCAAAGCCCTTTTGCTCTTTTTTCTTCAAATTGTTGTGGTGTCAACCTTGTAGGTTGTGGAAATCTAGGAGTAGCAACACTTCCCTCTTTATAGAAGTGAGTGGTAGATTTCCTCGTCGCCATAATTTTACATTCAATTTTTCTTGCCAACCTGAATTCCTTCTCCAATGAATTAGGTTCTAAAATGTGAACTTCATGTTGGATGTTATCCTTTAAAGTACCTATGAAGAGATCAATATTGTGTTCCTCTGGAATATCAGTTACCCTTATATTCAATTTTTGGAAGTCCTCAATGTGCTCCCCCATTAAACCCTTTTGTTTGAGATTTAACAATTGGCTAAAGAAGGTGTTGCTCTTTGTATCCTCATAATGTGCTATCATTTCCTCCATAAAAATTGACCAAGTGACAATTTTTTTACGGGAGCAAAGCCATCGATACCATACAAATGTATTTTGTTCTAAATGTAAAGTTGCAATGCGTACCTTTTGTGTTTTTTGCACATTATGGAGATGAAAATATTGCTCCATATGTAGTATCCATGTTACAGGATCCTTTCCATCAAACTTCCTCATATCCATTTTTGGAATATGGTGGTTCTTCCCGCCAACATTAGATTTTATGAAATCACGGTTAACATTTATTTTGTTCTCATCATGAGTTTCCTCTACTATCTTTTCACCATTAGGAAACATTTATTATATCAGCTTTTTCAAACCTTCCATGTCTGCTTTTAGATCATTCTTCATGTTTTCCTT
Source organism: Pinus albicaulis (assembly GCA_034641835.2). Classification (NCBI taxonomy): domain Eukaryota; kingdom Viridiplantae; phylum Streptophyta; class Pinopsida; order Pinales; family Pinaceae; genus Pinus; species Pinus albicaulis. Next base: position 339,317,867 of record CM076576.1, read on the forward strand.
TTTCTCATCGATCTTAGCTTCCATGTCATCCATCTTAGATTCCATGCCAGCTTCCATGCCATCTATCTTAGATTCCATGCCATTCTTCAAACCATCCATCTTAGATTCCACGCCATCTATCTTAGATTCCATGCCATTCTTCAAACCATCCATCTTAGATTCCATGCCTTTCTTCAAACCATCCATATTAGTTTCCACGCCTTTCTTCAGAACTTCTATGTCATTTTTTGTTGCCCTTTGAGAGCGAAATTTGTTGCACTTTCTCTTGTAATTTTGATATGTCATGTTGTCATTCTTCGTCTTCATGAGTCATAGTAGAGCTTTCTAAAGGCTTAATGGGTGTTGAATTATTTTAAGGGGCCATTTTGGAATCCAATATTGATATCTATTCTACAATATGCCCTTGGAATCAATTCAACTTGAATCTTCAAACAAGACTTATGCAATTCGGAAAAAAAAATAAAAAAATACACACCTTTTACTTGCTTTTGAGGAGCTCGATATTGAAATTGAATTATCTCTATAATTGCAGATCCTCAATATCTGAAATTTAGCCCTAGAGTAGCCCTCTGAAGCTTCTTTCAAATTCCATAGGTCTGAACTGATTTGGATTCTTCAAGGCAAAGTTATGTCCAATCTCCCACAATGACCCAATTTTGGACTAGTTGAGTAGAGAGAACTTTTACGACTTTCCACGTGTCACTGTTTCCTCCTTTGGCTCCAAAATTGATAGACCAAAAACTACATTCCGTGTGCTTGCAGCCACTTTTTATAGCATTCCAATCTGATGCTCAGAGAGAGAGCTATGAATATTTTCCCACAATCACCTCTTTGAGATGAAATTCAGAAGCCTCAAAAAGCCCTAACTTCCATAGATCATATCTCCAAAAATATTGTGAACCAATATCTGAAATTTTGCGAAGATGTTCCTCAAGATTGCGGCTTCGCACTCTAAATTTTTTATATTTTTAACCTTCCTAGAAAAAACGTTATAGTGAAAATTCCACGATGACCTGTCTGGAGCAGCGAAACCCTAGAATCTCAAAGCTCTGATACCAAATGTTCTGAAACCAGCTCCAAGAATAGAAGAAAAGAGATATCAACGTCTTAGAAATAAGCCACTTCGAGGGGGAAACCTCCAATACATTACATGAATGAAAAATTCTTGGATTATTGAAATTACAAAACCTCCTTTCTATATATAGGAATCCATTGGGCCAGAATGTAATCCTAGTGGGGCCACAATGTAATCCTAGCCGACCTAACAATAATAATTTAAGGGCACAATAATAACAATATGGGGGTTATAAGGATACAATAATAACAATAAGGGGGTTACACTAACAACAATAAGGGATTATACTAGTAATATAGGGACATAACATATTATGCATATGATCTATCATTCTGAATTATGATGGTTACATGTGATTTATGATTATGGTTTATGATGATTACATGTGATTTGTGATTTTGACCTATGATGGTTGTATTTTGAGCTAACCAGATGTGATATGTTTCTACATTATGATATGCTCAAACAACTAGTTTGACTTGTTGTGACAGGAAGTAAATGGAAGTGCAACTAGTGCACCTTATTGACAAGCTACCAATGAGGTATGATGTGAATTTATTTCAATTTATTTTGAATCTAGTGGAAATTATATGCTTGGTATAGGAAATTATTTAATGCCCGGTTTCGGATGGTTGAAACTAAATACAATAACTAGCAGTGTCAACAAAATGAATTGGAACACACAGCAGTATGTTGGTGAAGCACTTCAGGAGCAGGGCCATTGTGGGACACTGGAACCCAATAGCGTCCATTGATTTTCATGAGAATTTTATGACCAGTATGATGATTTTGAGGCAAGTATGTGCCTTGTTTTTTGTAACTTTTGATGCAAGGAATCCATTCCAAGGGATGGATCGCCCAGGATAGGGGGTTTTAGGGAAATTGGAAGGTGAGTGATTGCAAGGAAGAGGATGGCCAGACTTCCAAAGGGATTGTGTAGCAGAGAAGGGAAGGTCAAGGAATGGATTTTTTTTTGTCATTATCATTGCCAGATGGAATCATATGCACATTGGGAGTGTACCCTAAAACAATGAGTCGGTAATTATTCATTGAGGATACAGTACCGCAGGATTGTAGCGTTGGACATTGGATGCAGACTTTGACTATGACAATAGATTCTGGACTTCCTGGGAAGGAAGTGAATCTTGGTACTAATTTAAGGGTGGATGTATGAGCCTCTATATTCCCTTTTTTTTGATATGGAATCATATCCTTTTATTTGTTGGTTGAGAAAATGTATATATGTGTATACTATTATAAATATTGTAATGAGCTTAAATCTCCAATACACGGTATGATTGTCATGATGATTTTTTTCTTTTAAGCAGGTTATGCATTGTAAATACTACAATGAGTTGTGTTATAAAACTCCATAGGCAATATGTTTTATTTTCAACGATTTGCTGGTTTGTAGGTGTCATTGAACACCGAGGACGATGGTCCCCCAAGGGGGAGGGTTCCGTAACAATCCTGGTTAAAAATTCATGTAAAAATATATAATACCACGTTGACAGGATACGTATTCCAACCTGAATGTTGGGAAAAACATCCTAGCAGGTGTTCACTTCAGTTTATTATGGATAAAGAAATTGGCAAAGGAAATGGAAAAGGCTTTAGAAAGGAAAAGTGCCTTTATTGGAATTTATTTATGAAAATAATGAAAAATAGGAGAAAAGAGAGGTAAAAGGTCACAGGTTACATTTGAGGAGGAAAATGAAGGAAAATAATGGAAAATGAAGAAAATAAATGACTCATTAATAAAAAAAATTCTGAGGATCAGTTGGTAAGCTTTTAGTCAATTCAGTTTTGGAGCTCTCGTTTCTCTCTCTCTCTCTCTCTCTCTCTCTCTCTCTCTCTCTCTCTCTCATATTCTTGGATACTTAGAGTTTTCTTGGAGAACTCTTAGAGAGTGTGGCATACTTAGAGATTTAGAGAAAGAAGGCAAAGGAAGAGCAGGAAAGCACAAGAGGCCATTGGGTTCATCATCTACAATGGGTTTTGATTGCAGGTACCAAGTTACATGTATTTTTTCCTCACTAATGTTGGCATGCATGGTACATGGATGTGGTTTCTTGGTTATGATCTGTCATTGGCATGGAGGACTGCCTCGATTAAAAGTGAATTTTCCTAGCCTTGGCATTTCATGGATATCCATGGTGTTGTGGGTTCAATTTAATTGCTTATTTTCTGGTTGGTTCTTATGTTCCTTTAGTTATGGGTTTGAACTATTAGTTCCTGGAATTCTCGGTTGGACAAATGCTCTGGAAGATTGACGAGAATTTGTGGGTTGAGTTACTAGTCCTGGAAGCCTTGGTTGGAAAAAATATTTGGAAGCCCTAGGTGGGTTGAGTTACCAGTCCTTGAAGCCCTGGTTGGAGAAAAACTCTAGAAGCCCTATAACAGCTAGGGTTGAGTTACTAGTTTAGGCAGCCCTGGTTGTAACAAACACTCAGGAGCCTTGGAACAACTTGGGTATAGACCAATCCGTGATGGTTGTGATGTTTGGTCGTGAGGTGGAATCATTGGTTGAGGGTTGAGGGTTGAGGTGGTTCTGCCTCTAGAATCCTGAGTTTGGTTATGATGGATTCTTTTTATGAGATCCCACATTCATGCTTGGAATATGCCATGGGGGTGATTGGTTGAAGAGAGATTTGGCCCAACCAATATATGGTCAAGTAGAATGTAGAATTCCCATCTCTGGTTGGTTTTTAAATTCATTAATGAGAAGCTCATTCCTTTTGTATTTGATGTATAGATGCATTGGTTATTATTTGGATTCTATTGATGTTGTATCCATGGTATTTTTGTTGTTATTATGCTAGTTATAAACATGTATTTTAACAATGATGATGTATGGCTCTATCCATATTTTTACTTATAAATGAATGCACAATGTATCTATGGTCAAATAGATGGTATTGCAAATAATTATGTAGGGGAGCAATGCTTCTTATGGATTCTCAGATAAGTATGAGACCCCTATGCTCATATTTGTTGTTTACACTTATAATTTCAATATTTGTGACATGTTTGAAAAAATCTTTGTCATGGCTAGGAGGGGTCTAGATGAGTTCTTGTTGATGTGATTGCTCTTATATCATTTTCATGTTGTTATTTATCATCTCTAAAATTTTCATGAAGTTATGGGAAGTGACTTGGGTTCTGGGCCTGAAAAGGTAGCTCGAATCCCTGTGACACTAGCACAACACTAGGGAATTTAGTCCCTGGACATTGTCATGTTGTGTTATTCCTGCATATAGAGTGGATGTTGGCTTGCAAGCATGTGCCTACATCTATTGCTCTAAGAGGAAAAAGGTCAGTGTGACCCAGGGGTAAGAGGCCTTAAAGTTTGGGTTAACTCATGGGGGTGTTATTGTTGTTGTACAAGGTCTATATGTTGTTTTTTTGTCAGTTCCACTTCCTTAAGTTCATGTAGGAGTTTGAATCTCATTATAGTATTCTCTTGTCGCATGTTTACCCCGGGTGGCCAGTTACCTGGGTAGATGTGGGAGGAGGGTGTTACATAAGAGTAGTGGTTTTTCAGAGTTGAACAAGTTTTGGGGTGTTTTTGGAATCTCTAGAGGGCGTTGCAGAAGTATTTGGAGTGTGTGTGAACCTTGGAGAGGTTGTGTAGCCTCCTTATCACCATGGTAGGGAGGATACATCTACTAATATAAACTCTTGTTTATGTTAATGTGAATTTGGATTCTAGCATTTTCTGGTTATTTTCTATAGATGTTTCACTTTTATATTTTTTTTATTTTGAGTTTTGATTCAGATGCAGCAACAAAGGGCTTTAATGGCAACCATTTATTTGTATTAGAGTGTATAATTGGTCTTTAATGTGTTTTCCATGTATTGGTTTTATGTCTGAAATATATTTGTGTTGTTATTGTTAGCTTTGTGGTTCTTTTTTTTGGCACTCTTGTTATTTTTGGTTGTGTTTTTCTTTTTGTTACCGCTCTTGGGAAAGGTGTGTCCAAAAAATTACATTAGCCAGTAACAACTGATCCCCTCTCCATTCTGGTGGTAGCAATGATGGAGAGAATTCCAAGTGAAATTTTTTTGGTTGGACAGGGGTTGTGGGCCTGGCCAACCTATAGCCTCAAGAGAAACACATAATCATTTGTTTTTCGGCGAGAAATTTTTAGGGTTCATGGTGGTTTCCCACATTTTTTTTGGGTATGTGTTATATTCTTTCCACGACTAATCACGCGTGGGGGGGTAAGATGGGGGGCAATAGCCCCCCCTTTGTGCTAGGTGCAACGGGGGGGTCACAGGGGGGGCGGTAGCCCCCCTTGTTAGGGTCCGGGGCAGTGCCCCGACGAAATTTTTTTTTGGTCCTTAATTTCCGATGGGTAGTCCACGCCCATGGTTTTGTGCATGGTTTTGCACATGGTTTTGGGGTACGATGGTTTTTAGCCCCTGGTATTTTTTTAGATCCGGTCAAGGGAACTACGGTTATGTTCTAATCCTGGGTTAATGGATTAGGGTTTATGTATGCTCCGGCATGTATATATATGTGTTGTAACACTAAAAGGAATATAATGAAAAATCAAGCTGGTCGTCCCGATTTGGGATCCAGGGGAAAATCTCTGTGTTTATCTATTTTATGTTTTATGCTCTCACTATTGTTTATTTTCTATTATAAGATTCATGTGTAGATAATTTATGTTCAAGGTTAAAACCTACATTTGGTATTAGAGCTGTTTTGGCTTCAAAGGGACGTCTTTGCTGCTAAGGGTTTTTTTCTCGGGCCTGAGGTAAACCTTGTTTAGTGGGAGATCTGCGGGATAGATTCTTGTGGTGAAAGAAGATGGCGAGCAGCGGAAAGACAGAGATCGATAAATTTAATGGTCATAGTTTTGAGTTGTGGAAGCTCAAAATGGAGAATCTGCTGGTGGATAAATATCAGTGGATCGCGATAGATCCAGATACTAAACCAACCAATGGCAATGTCAGATGAAGACTGGAAGAAACTGGATCGGAAGACTAAGAGCACAATACAGTTGTGTGTCTCAGATTTAGTATTGTTGAATGTATCTGGGGAAGCTACAGTGAAAAATTTGTGGGACAAACTTGGGACTTTGTACCAATCTAAGTCTCTGGTGAATAAATTGTTCCTGCAGAAAAATTTGTATAACCTGAGGATGAAGGATGGAGACTCGATGACAGAGCATCTGAACGCCTTCAATACTGTGGTAAGTCAGTTGTCATCTGTTGATCTTAAAATATCAGATGAAGATAAGTGCATCAGTTTGTTGTGTTCTCTACCAGACTCGCGGGACAGTCTGGTTATTGCAATAGGTAGCAATAAAACTACCTTGAATTTTGATGACATTGTCTCAGCTTTGCTGTCGGAGGAAATGAGACGGAGAAATATGGAGGGCCAGAATGGAGATGCCTTATCTATATGAGGAAGGTCTCAAAACATAAACAAGAATAAGGTTTCGAGTGGGAGATCTACATGCAGAGGAGATATAAATCTGGAAATTTTGTAAAGGTGTGCTGGAAATGCGAAAAGGAAGGGCACTACAAAAAGGACTGCAGATCTAAAGCTCCTGAGAAAGGAAAGGGATCTGATGATGCTCCTTCTGTAGAGGAAAAAACCACCTCGGATGAAGGTGGGGATGTGTATTTGGCTTCTTCTTCAAATACACATGTAGATCATGAGTCATGGTTGATTGACTCGGGTGTATCCTTTCACTTCACTCCCCATAGGGAGTGGTTCTGCGAGTATGAGAAATATGATGGCGGTGATGTCTTCTTAGGTGATGATAGGAAGGCTAGAATCGTCCGGGGTGGGAAGGTCAAGAAATTTGAAGAGCACAAGGTGGAGGATTAAACACTTCTTTGGTGTTCTTCTGTTACGCATTGACGATACGTTATAAGCAAGATGGATGATGCAGGTGTAAAAACAGTGTTCGAGAAAGATGCCTGCAAGATGGTTTGGGGATCACTGGTATTAATGCGGGGAGTTCGGACTGGAACTTTGTACAAACTACAAGGTAGCACTGTTATTTATGGGTGTAACAGTTATGTGGTTCCTGAAAGTGGAGCGGAAAGCCTAGTTGTCTCTAGAGAAAAGACCATGTTATGGCATCAAAGGCTTGGACATATTGGAGAGAAGGGCCTTCGGATATTGCATAGAAATGGTATGGTAGAAGGTATGTCTAATTTCTCTCTGGATTTCGATTTCTGTGAACATTGTGTATATGGGAAGCAGAATCGAGTGATTTTTCCTTCTGGTGCTAAGAGGGCAAACAAGATATTAGAACTTGTGCACAGTGATTTGTTTGGACCTATGTCAGTTCCATCACTGGGAAAGTATGTGTACTATGTTTCATTCATAGATGACTTCTCAAGAAATACATGGATATATTTCTTGAGGAAGAAATCTGAAGTCTTTGACAGATTTAAAGAATTTAAAGCTCTGGTGGAAAACTAGACATAGAAGAAGATAAAGGCATTGAGGATAGATAATGGTGGGGAGTTCTGCAAGAAGGAATTTGAAGAGTTCTGTAAGAAGTGTAGTATAGCATGGAAAAAGACTACTCCATACACACCTTAGAAAAACGGAGTTTCAGAAAGAATGAATAGAACACTGATGGAAAAGGCAAGAAGCATGCTCAATGGTACCGGGTTAGGAAAACAATTATGAGCAGAGGCAGTGGAGACTGCATGCTATCTGGTTAGTAGATCACCTTCATGAATGTTGGAGGATAAGACTCCACATGAGGTATGGACTGGTAAGAAACCCTCTCTTTCACATCTAAGGGTATTTGGATGTGATGCATATGTACATGTTCCAAAGCAGAAAAGGACCAAGTTGGATAATAAATCTGAAAGGTGCGTCTTTATTGGGTATAAGGATGGTTAAAAAGGTTACAAGCTTTGGAACCCAGAAACAAGGAAGGTTGTGTACAGCCGAGATGTGGTGTTTAGAGAGGTGAAATATGTTGTTAAACATGAATTCATGCCAAAGGAACCTGAGAAGATAAAGTTTGATATAAAGGAGTATGAATCAGACTCTACAGCAGAAGAAGATTCAGAAGAGGAAGAGCCACAAACTCCAGCTATGAGAAGATCAGTTCGGGAAAGAAGGCAACCATAAAGGTATAGCCCATCTGCTTTCTGTTCATGTTTTTCCTTAACTATAATTGATGATGATCCCAGAACTGTCAGGGAGGCAGTAGATTCAGAAGATGGAAAACTCTGGAAGGAGGCCATGGTTGATGAAATGGCATCCTTGTACAAAAATGAGGCATGGGATCTAGTGGAGTTTCCAGCTGGAAGGAAGCCCATTGGGAGAAAATGGGTGTTTAAGAAGAAGATGAATGTAGAAGGCAAGGTGGAGAAATAAAAAGCTCGGTTGGTAGCAAAAGGTTATTCCCAGGTGCCGGGAATTGATTTTGGTGATATTTTTTCTCCTGTTGCCAAAGTTACTTCTATTAGATTACTTTTATCTGTTGCTGCTGCATTTGATTTTGAGATAGAACAGATGGATGTGAAGACAACATTTCTTCATGGGGATCTAGAAGAGGAGATCTACATGAAGCAACCTGAAAGCTTTATGGTGAAGGGTAAGAAAGAACTGGTATGCAGGTTGAAGAAGTCTCTGTATGGGTTAAAACAGTCACCAAGGATGTGGTATCAGAAATTTGATACCTATATACGGGGACTTGGCTTCACTAGAAGCAAGGAGGATCACTATGTTTATTTTAAATTAATTGGTGACCGTGTTAATTATTTGGTCTTGTATGTGGATGATATGTTGTTGATTGGAAATGACAAAGAAATTATCCAAGATTTGAAGACCCAACTGTTCTCCAAATTCGACATGAAGGATCTTGGTGCTGCAAACTATATTTTGGGCATGGAAATTAAGAGAGATTGGGCAAAAAGGAAGCTTTGGTTAAACCATAGGAAGTATGATGAGACTATATTGTAGAGGTTCAATATGCAGGATAGTAAACCGGTGAATGTTCCTATAGGTGTAAAGCTGTCTGCTGAACAGTGTCCCAAGACACAAGAAGAAGAGGAGGATATGTCTCGTGTTCCATATGCAAATGTAGTAGGTACCCTGATGTATGCAATGGTCTATACTAGGCCATACATTGCACATGCAGTGGGAGAATTGAGCAGGTTTATGTCAAACCCAGGGAAGGAGCATTGGACAGTAGTGAAGCGAGTTTTCAGATATTTACGTGGCACTAGTGATTATGGCTTGTGCTACCAGGGAAGACCGGGATTGGAAAGAATGTTGGACATTCGTGATTTTGTTGATGCAGACTAGGCTGGAGATCTGGACCAAAGAAGATCTTCAAGTGGGTATGTGTTTAGCCTATTTGGAGGCACAGTCAGTTGGATGAGTAAAAAACAGTTTGTAGTGGCTCTTTCAACTACAGAGGCAGAATACATGGCAGCCACTCATGCAAGCAAGGAAGAAGTTTGGTTGCAGAGATTGTGTTCAAGTATGGGGTTGGTACAGCAAGCTATAAGGATATACGGTGATAGCCAAAGTGAAATTTTCTTGGCTAAGAACCCTACTTATCATTCAAAGACAAAGCACATTGATGTTCAATATCACTTTGTTAGAGATATGGTTGAGGCTAAAAGGGTGTTGCTGGTAAAGGTGGACACTTTGAAAAATGTTGCAGATGCATTGACGAAGTCTATGAGCACTCAGAAGTTCTCTTGGTGTAGAGAAACAATGGGTTTTGAAGAATGGGCCAATGACTAAGCTCTCTTGTGGCCCCCTACGGAAAGAAAACAACAAGTGGGAGAATGTTGGGTATGTGTTATATTCTTTCCACGACTAATCACACATGGGGGGGCGATAGCCCCCCCTTTGCGCTGGGCGCAACGGGGGGATCACAGGGGGGGCGGTAGCCCCCCCTATCGGGGTCCAGGGCAACGGCTCGGCGAAAAAAAAATTTGGTCCTTAATTTCTAGTGGGAAGTTCGCGCCCATGGTTTTGTGCATGGTTTTGCACAAGGTTTTGAGGTACGATGGTTTTCGGCCCCTGGTATTTTTGTAGATCCGATCAAGGGAACTACGATTATGTTCTAATCTTGGGTTAATGGCTTAGGGTTTATGTATGCTTCGGCATGTATATATATGTGTTGTAACACTAAAAGGAATATAATGAAATATCAAGCTGGTCTTCCCGATTTGGGATCCAGGGGAAAATCTCTGTGTTTATCTGTTTTATGTTTTATGCTCTTGCTATTGTTTATTTTCTGTTATAATATTTGTGTGTAGATAATTTCTGTTCAGGGTTAAAACCTACAATTTTGGCAAGCACAAACTTTGTGGAGAAGTTTCAAGTCTTGCCACGGTCGTAGAGCCTATCTCTCTACCTCAGTTCGCTATGGAGAGGAAAATCGGTGGATACCTTGTAATTTAGGCATCAGAGGTTTTTAAGCAAAGAATTTTCAGCTGAACCAGGGCTAAAATATTCATGTATGTGTTAGTTCCAGGAATTCGTGAGAAAATTATAGTACGTCCTCAGCCCACCACCTAGCAATGACAAGGAGAAGGATAATACCGAGAAAGGTTGAGTTGTCAAACTACATTTTGGTTTTGAATGAGCTTGGTGTGACATCTAGAGACACAACAATTTTAAAGAAAGCATAATTGATCTTCTCATGCATGTGATCACCTCATTATGGAGGAGAAGACTGCGTAGGGCTAGTATGGTACGCACAAGGGCAGAGGTTCGCAGGACCAGGATGGCTCTGTCTCTATCACTGACGATACTCAAGCGGTGCATAGTTGGTATACAATAATAGTAATGTGTGCAGAGCAACACAATGGAGGCCACCCTAGGATAAGGAACACGACATGTTGATCATTGACAAGGGGCTATGACACTGAGGGTAGGATGGAACACCGGGTAGTCTTGTGATGCAGTGGTTGTAAATATGGATGGGGGTGGTATTGGCATTGAATCCTAAAAATTGTCCATGGATATGGTGGTGGTATGTGCAAATATTGCACTTAATAACAAAGCCACAATCCATGAGAGCAGAATCAACACCACATAGACAAAAGAGAGCAGTTATGTCTAGTTGTAATGGAGATTTGCAGCTTGACAAGTTTGTCGACAAAGGTTTCACAATGAACGATAAATTGTACGAGATTCAATTGTGTTCGATCTTTGTTTTTATATAGGTGGACATAATGCATAGATTGTTTTTGTAACCATATCGAGGGAAGAGGAGGAGCCTTTTAAGGGCCCTGGTGGTCACACAAAACACTCTTGAAAATTGTAAAACCATGCAATGTTATTGTGCATGACTAAGGTTATTTTTCAAAATAAATATCTTGAGTGCATGTTCAGTACTTGGCAACAAATTGTGTCGGGGGAAACCACAACCCTGGATAGGAAGAACCCAAAATTGAAATTGATTGCGATGATTTGCTTTTATTATTGTTCTGTTTTATTATGTTTTATGTTGTTAGTTTATAAAAACCCATGTAGTTCAAAAATTAAGCCTAGGACAAAACCTATGGGAAGTCTTTATTAAGACCCCTACTGGTGCTGCTAGCTAGTCCTGATTAAATTAGATGCCACACTACAATTTCTGATGTCCCTGAGAAGCAAAAAAATGCAAAGAGAGACAAAGTTTTACAAAAATACCCCCAATAGATATAGAATCCAACATCATGGGCAAGTGAAAGTATGCAGGGCTCTGAGTAGATGTAGCAGACGTGGATGAGGGAAGAAGGGAGAATAGCAGAGGACTGGATGTAGGTTGCAGTAGACAGAGTAGAATAGAGAAGGAGAAAAGATTGGATGATATAGAATCCAACATCATGGGCAAGTGACAGTATGCAGGGCTCTGAGCAGATGTAGCAGACGTGGATGAGGGAAGAAGGGAGAATAGCAGAGGACTGGATGCAAGTTGCAGTAGACAGAGTAGAATAGGGAAGGAGAAAGGATTGGATTCTTGCAAGCAAGAGGATGGAACACCCAAAGAGGAAGAAGTACACAAGGAATATGCGCAGAGTAGGGTAGAATAGAGGAGTGGCCTGAAAATTAACATTCATAGGAGGACATGGGTCACACAGGAGCAGCGCAAGTAGGTGTGAATTTCAACCTGCAGGTGGCTCTAGGACGAGCCGGGCTTTTGTTTCAAGGCTTGTTGGAGCCCAAGTATGAAATTGGATTAATTAGGAAGTGAAATATAAAATGTAAATGTACATGTGAAAGGAAAATGTAAAATTACATGTAAACTAAAATGTTATGACATGAAATGAAACTAAAATGCTTTGAAAAGTGGAGGGAAAAGTTGTTACTAGATATTTTTGGGAAAATATTAAACTATTCCCTCCTAGGTTTAGGGTTAGGGGTTTTTCATACATGATCTAAACGAGTTTTGGAGTCTTTTTGGAGTCTCTCGAGGGTGTTTCTTAGGTATTTGGAGTGTGTGTGAAGATTGGAAAGGTTGTGCAGCCGCCCTACCGCCATGGCAGGGAGGGATGCACCTTATGACATAAAATCTTATTTATGTTAAAGTGAATCTGGATTCCAGTGTTCTATGGTTATTTTCTTTATATGTTTCATTTTTGTTCGTTTTTATTTTGAGTTTTGATTCAGATACAACAACAAGGGGTTTTAATGGCACCAGTTTATTTGCAATAGTGTATAATTGGTTGATAATGTGTCATCCATGTACTGCGTTGATGTCTGCAATATATTTGAGTTATTGTTGTTAGATTTGTTGTTTTTTTTGTTGGCACTCATGGCTAGGGCATGTCCAACATGTGTAGTTTGAAAATAATTTTTTCACTACATTTTTTCTGGTTAATTTAATCAAAATTTTATAAAGATTTTTAAAAACTTGAGTTTAAGTTGTTTAATTTGTAAAATTCAAGTGTCTCGATGGTTTTTCAGGATACTAAATCTATTTATGCATTCAAAAATATATTTTAAATAATAGAAAATTACATTCTTGCTTGCAATTGTATTACCGTGAAAAAGATTATTTCATCTATCTAATTTTTTTATATATATAATTATTTGGACATTCGAATACCATAGAATGAAATTGAGACCATTTTGATAATGTTTTGTGTAATATACTAAACTATGTCATTGGTTCGATTTGACGATTTGATAATTTTGATAACGTATTATTGTAGGCTAGGTCACTTATTTGAATTTGACGAAATAAAATGTGGGAAAAAAAATTATCAATGTATGTTTTTTAATCCACTGCATCATAATCTTAAAAAATAGAAATAGACAATTTTATTTCAGATTTGGAATTTTTCAAAATTTGAAATTTTTTCTTTTATTTGTATTTTAAATTTGATAAAAAATATACCAAATTTCCACCCAATATATTTGACATAGATATTTTGTTGGAATTTTCTTTGCACAAAAATTACAATTCATATTTGACATTAACTGGCATATCACTAAAATATTAAAATTTGGATGGAATATTAAACTTTTTGGAAGAATTTGTGGAATGTGATTTCACAAATTGTAACTATATGCCCATGAAATGGTCTTGTGGTTGTGGTTTAACCATTATGTGTGGCATTTTAAGTCTCCAAAAGCCTCGCAGTCCATTCCTGGGAGCGATTATGTACGCCTGTCGAGAATACTCCAAGGGCGAATTTTCCACTCGAGCGATATCCCAACTCTGGAAAAAAAAAAAAAAACGGTTTGCCCATGAATGTTTCTCTGGTCATGTTTTGCACTATCTTCTAAAAATTACTTTGATGTGGCTACTTGAATGATATTGTTGCCACTTGTATGCTTGGACTCTGATTAAGTTTTTCCATGAAGAAATTACGTGGGATAATAGAACTTCCACACTCACATCATGAGCATGAAGGTTGATGTGGCTACTTGATTGATATTGTTGCCACTTATATGCTTGGGCTGAAATTAAGTTTGTCCATGAAGAAATTACGTGGGATAATAGATCTTGTGCACTCACATCATGAGCATGAAGGTTGGCTCACCTGGAACTACATTTCAACTGCAAAAATCCTCATAGTCCTTCTGCCCCTAACACCAGTAGGATTCACAACCATATATCTAACTCCTGAGGGTGATGTTTAATTTTCTTCTATCAAATTTTGTCTTAATTTTGATTATCGACATGCAAATCATTATTTGATGGCAGCACTACGTCGGACCATTTTGTTTATGTAATGTTTTGTTAGAATATTGGCATATTTTTTTATCTCCCGAAGGAAATTAGGCTAACTAAGACACAATGTGGAGATTTGAAGAGCACTCACCCCTTGTTTTTTGTTCAGAGAGGATAGCAAAGGTGAATATGATGTCAATGTAATTCTTTGATTTCTGAAATGAAAATGAAAAAACAAACACACAACAAGGAAAAAAAAATAGGAAAACAAAGACAAAAACAATTACTTAATTTCAATAGGAAACAAAAAGAGAAAAAAAAAATATTATGTTTCCACTTGTGGGTCAGGTATTTATCACCTTAATTCTTTAGCAAATTTACTGACTATACCATAATCATTGCAGCATGCCATTCATACTGTTTGAATGGAAACATGTTTGTACAAGACAACTTTGAACCAAGGCAAGCAAACCAAAGGCGTTCATACAAACATATAATTATGTTCTTTGACTCTGAATTGCGTCTCTAATCACTATATTCAAGTCTCACAAACTCATCCCTTCTATTGGAAATACACAAAATATATTTGAAAACTATACTAGAAGTGAAAACTGACTGAATGATGAGCACGCAGTAAAAAATTTCTAACAGATTTTTTAATTTACATATAGTTCAATTGGATAAACTCTTATTGTATCAATAGAAGCAAGTTTAGTATCTAGCTTGTTGCAAGGATATGTGTCATGTGTGTGAGACATAAAATAAAATGGGAAAAAATATTATCATATTAATTTTGAATACACAATTATAGGTTGGTGTACAACCGTCTTAACCTTAATTCGAATGATTAATTCAATTTGTTGAATTGTCCACCCAAGGCGTGTTTGCTCATAAAATTGTAAATCACAAGTTCAAATCCAATTAAATTTTTTGAGTCTCTCATATGGTTTTGATGCCCTCCATCAAGTTTTTTCAAGAAAGAGAGGGGATCCAAAAAATTTGTTAACAAATGATCCTTGGGATTAAGTTTGTGTTATGATGAGTGATTATTAGAGTTCAAGAAGACCCGAAAATTGAATCAATGGTTTCTTTATGTATTAATATGTACACATTGTACATAATTCATTGAGATCAATCCTTAATATACAATTGATTTTGGTTTCCATTTTTGTTGTCTTACAGTTGTATTAGAGCAGGTGAAATACTCTATTGAATGAGAGCAAGATTAATTTTCTTTGTTGAATAGAATGAGCCACTAGTTTTTGTGGCCATCCAAATCATTAGGTAGGAGAAGGAATTTACATAGAAATTGTGACTGGTTCCACCTCAATGCAACGGTGATCGTTGATATCACATAGTTTTTGTGCAAGAAGAGATGAGGTGTATTGGGGTTGGTGATTGTCGATGAAGTAAATGAAGGCATGTTGTGTACTCCCATGCATAGTGTTTAGTCGTTTAGTGGACACAAGAGAGTTTGCAGAAGTTGGGATGGAATTAAGCACAAACGAAAATTTGCGTTGAGATGGAGATTGACATTGGTAGTGACGATAGCACTGGATTGGAATCCCTAAAGGACCAGCGTGAAGCTTATGATCAACAATTCATCTTGAATCATATGGATGTCGAAGGAAATCATCATCCTAGTTTTGCAAAGAGACACGGATCCAGGAATCGTACATTTCCATCTGAAACCCTAACATGTGATTGAAATTTTTCCTCGTCTTGTTGCAAGGAGTGTGGCAATGGAATTTATTATTGATTTGGATGCTCAGGTTTTTTATCATTATCCAACTCCTTTGCATGTACATTTTCTTGAGCCCAGTGAGTTGGATCACTAGCATTAAACCATCCAAACACGTTATGTTATCGCTAAAGGAAACAAAGGTCATGGAAGCTCGTAATTTCAGTATCTAATTTGAGATTTTTTTAAATAGTGGAGGAAAAAACATAGTGACCAGATTCATAAAAGCAGAATCGAAGGATAATAATCCAGTCTTTGATGATCCTGCAAACCATATAAAATTGGAAGAAAGGGTTGAAAGTGAGAGTAGTTCTATTTTTGTTTTATTTTTCTTACCCTAAAATATTGCTCTATTAGTTGTTGGAATCTCACTTTGGCCCTCTCAATTTGTGAAAAACAAGTTATTTTGACGGATTTCTCAATCAAAACGGTTTGTGACCACTTGACCTTCGCCTCATTCCACACAGGAGTATGTGGCAGTGTCTGGTGTTAGTTAGACTACGAAGTTAATGAGTATTTTTTTATATTTTTGACCCCGTCATACCAGTCTCTTCTGCTAACCCACATGCAACTTTCATGTACTGTTTGAATGCATCCATTCTTGCAAGTGTTGTTACAGAAAGAAAGAAAAAAATATTTGTTGAGAAGGGTTTAATTTTTGGATGTCTTTAGGCTGTGATCCATGAGGTGTGTTATAAAGGGGTAATGTGCTTTTGAGACGTGGCTAAAGTTAGCTATCTGGTAAATTTTAGATTTAAATGGTGACATTGGCAGAGTATGAGTGGATATTTATTCTCATCTTAAAAAATTTCCCTTGGCCATTTCAAATTTGTTGATTTACATTGTAAAACGAGTGCATTTTTGGTTGAACCTGACACCTGAGATTGAGTAAAAATTTCTCAATTAAAAACGTATTAGAAATTTTAAACAATATCATTACTTCTACTATTGATGAAACTGTAAATATCAACAAAATAAGTCTTTTTGATATTAGATTTAATTTACATGATGCATTTGAGACAGTTTAATTTCTCCAGATTGATTCTCAAGTACAGCGAGTTGATCCTAAACAACAGTCGAAGAGTAATGAAGCCACTTCAGAAGAAAATTTGGATGAAGCAGAAGTCATGTTCAGGCAAGGGTATGCAAGCATCATTTGCATACATATGTGAATATTTTTTATCCCAAAACCTTTATAAGATTGTGGGAATAAATTGTGCACAAAAAAAACAGAACTGGTTTGGGATATAACAAGGATGTTTTGGGTGTATCTTTTCATGTGCCTAACTTTTAAAAGCCTACACAATTTCACAGTGTTGGATTTCTGGATCATGTTGTTCCATAACAAATTAATCGATGCCAACATTGTGATAGATTTGAACATGTGAAATATCGGTGTTTTGATCTTCACCCATGTGAGCATTTTGGAAAGCATAATTCCATTCAAACAAATGTTCAAGAAATAAGACTATTGCAAGAGAGAAACTGAATTTTGGATGGATTGCTTCTTGATATTTATCCAAAACTACCAAGAAGAATTACAATTCATACCACGATATATGTTCGAGAGTATTGACCAATCTTGCAATGATAAAGAGTACTTCATCTTCTCATGTTGTATCTGACAAGGGGGGAATTGATGGTTTGATATAGGTTCAAGGATTTGTTAAGAAAGCTTGAGTCAGAGATCCACAAGTGAACCTAAGCCACAACATGTACTAGTTAGAGTCAGAATTGTAGCCAGAGAGAATTTAGTTTTTGTTGAATGAGTTTTTTGTGAACGAGAACTTCCAGATTAAAAATTGTTAGAGGAACTACATTGATGGATCCAGAGTTAGTGGACACCTTAAAACCACATTTTTTGTTGTTCTGAGAACGAATATGAAGGTTCCATATTTGGTGTTGGTTGAGACCTTGAGTTCTCCCATATTTTGGTATCGTTTGTGGTTTTCTCTTAAAAACCACCATCCTTGGTTTGTGGTCATCCTTTGAAAACCATTTCCGAGAGACATTCAAATCTTGGCTGAGATGCATTTTTGCATTTTTATCTCTCATTCTTGGACTTTAATACATCTCTTCGGATTAACAGGGAATGTTAGACAACTAATCTTTGGTATTAATTTTATGTTATGGTGAGTGGTTATTAGAGTCCAAGAATACCTGGAAACTAAATCAACAGTTTCTTTATGTATTAATATGTACACATTGTACATCATTAATTAAGATCAATTCTTAATATACAGTTGAGTTTGATTTTCAGTTTTGTTGTCTTACAAAACTTTCCTTCGGATAAAAAAGAGATCCATCTCTTTGGAAAAAGATCCATGTTAATCTTATATATATTAAGCCATGGTGATCACAAATGGTGAGGTGCAAACCTCAAATATTCATTAAAGAGAATGTGAGGGTGCAAAATATTTGAAGTTGGCACCTTTAGTTTTCATGCCCCTCTCTCTACTCTATAAATCCTAGGTTCATATCTATGCTAATTTTTTTAGAAGATACTTAACCTACATCCCTCTACAAAATTGAATCTCCCTAATTGACACATAGTAAGCCTAAAAACATAAATTTACCATTACTTGCAACCAACAGCTACAAGCCCAAAAACATAAATTCCCCATCACTTTCAACCAAAAGCTACAAATCAGAGCACCGAACAGAAAGTTTCTAGAATCTAGCGAACATCATATCATTCACAACCATAACAAAGGTGCTAAGCTAATTTGAATTAAAATCTAATTTATTTTAGAGGAAGTATTCCTTGACAACCAGCAGCCCTAACCCATCCAAACCTTACAATTTTATAATCACTTATTCCTACGAGAATTCAACTATATATAGCAGTTGGCAATCCTTTTCCAACTCTGGTTTTTTTTCTTGAACTATTTTCTACAATATGTATTGGACTGCAATCCTTAACCTTATTTCATTAAGACACACATAGCCCCGAGGGTTATTTCAATTAGTCAATTTCCCCTCGCTAATGGGAGGTCACAGGGTCAATTCTCCTCGACACCCTCGGGTTTAGGCTCTATTAGTAAGTCAGCAAGATATGATCCCTGCAGGTAGATATACCTAGATATTTCCTCAAAAAAAAAGAGGTGCATTCAACAGCCATAGATGTATAATTATGTTTGTACTCAACCTCAATTTTACACATGCCCCTTTTAAAACAAAAATAAATGGTAAAAATATATCTCTCACTCTCAGCCATAAATAAAATATTTAGAGGTTGAGAGATAAAGTAATTAAAAGTAAAAAATAATCTTATATTTTGAATTTTGAAAAATATTTCAGTATAAGACATAAAATAAAATATTTGAATATCCATGTTAACTAGTTTATTTCAATATATATATGGAGGGAAGTAAAAGGATAAATTATTTTAATGTTGGTCATAATAAAATATTTCAATTCTCAAAGAAAATAAATAATTTAAAGTAAAAAAATTAAATTACTTCCTAATAAGAGAGATAAAGGGGAAATGTGTAATTCATTTAATTCTTAATATTGAATTAGTAAAATATTATTAATAATAATAAATTCAATGTGAGTCATAAATAAACTAGCATACCTCGAAGCGAGGGAAAGGAACGGTGAATAGTTTCATTATTTAAAAAGTGGAGGATTACCTATAGCTATCTGAAAGGAAATGTATTGAGAGCAATATGATCTTATTATTTGATATTCCTTGTCAAGGCATGAACCAAACTGAGTTTAAAATATTTTTGTATGGCCAAAATATTGACCAAATATATGGCCTCCTCACATGTCGGGAAGGCATAATAGTGGGTCATTGATACACTTGTTGAGAATTGGCTTGCCTTCAACAAAATTGATAGAAGGCATGTGGTGTTAGTATATAGCCTTTTCAATGCTTCATGCTTTGTGAAGACTACATTTCACTCAAAAACTTGACCAAGAAGTATGGGTGTTTACTAAGCTCCACTGCCACTAAACCATCGATGATGAATGAAACATAGATCACACAATTCTGGATTCTTATATGCTCATTTTATGCATCTATGTGCTTATAATATTGATCTCGTTGGTGATGTAGACAAGTGTGGAGGAAGAAAAGACAAGGTAGGAAAAAAAATCATTCTTTCTCAATCCTATTCATATGGTTTTATTTGAATGACCAACTAGGGAAAGCATTGAGGGATAAAGGAAGTCCTTTTGTACTTAGCACTAAATATTGAACACTCAACACTGAGAACAAGAACACTTGTCGAATGCAAATAATCAATTACTTTTAAGAAATGCCATGGTTACTCAATCAAGTTAATGGTCATGGACCATTAAGTGTAGAATGATTTCCCAACTCTTTGTAAGTGATGAATGCTTAAAACATTAAAGTGTTAAGAACACATCCTTTAGACATAATTCATTTACTTTTGCAAAGCATCCTAATCATTAAGTCAAATAAAAGGCCATCTAGCATTAAATTTATGCCATTGATTTCCCAAGTTAGGAGGAATGAAGTGCATACAATGTCCCATGTTTTCATAGATGGTGGACGTCAACACATTAAATTCTAAAAAATAACATTCTAAAGTGATATTATTTTATTACAATGGGAAGCCATAATGGCCATTACCTCTATAGGTAATACTATTTAATAAAAAATAATATCACTTTTTAATAGGTGGTAGATGGGTGAAATATTAAAAAAAATAACATATCCTTTCAATACTTTTGGAAAATTAATTTAAATGACTACATATTGTTTCAATACTTTTGGGAAATTGGAAAATTAATTTAAATGATTACAAAATTCTGAATTGATTTGGAAAAAAACAATTATTTGATTTGAAACTAATTTAGATGACTACTAGATTGTGAACTAATTGATTTTAAAAAGAATCATTTGATTTTTTCAAGATAAAATCTAAACTTACTTTATAGTAAAATATAAATAATAATAATAATAATAATCAAATAAAATTAATCAGTAATTTATAATTATATTTATCGTTAATCAAGGTTGTCATTGATGTCAATATGGCATCGACTAAGATGTCAATATTATTGAGATGTCTAGTTCCAAATGATGATGCCATAACCCTTGGTTGACTAGGTTACCATCAATAATGATGTCAATCCACGAAGATGTCAAGTTAACTCTTAATGCCATTAATGATGTCATACAATAAATGAATGACCATGATTGTTAATGGCACTTGATAAAGGTTGGAAGACTAGAAAGATATTATTTGAAGCTCTCCTAATGATGTTGCACTTGATTAAGGTTGGAAGACCTATACTATTATTGAATACATGATGTTATACCTTCATGATAACATGAATGATGGATACTATCATGATGACATGCATGTCCTACATAATGACACCATGATCCTATGATGAAAAAGCCAAACCATGAAGAATCCTAACAAGAAAAGCCTATCATGCCAACCAAAAAATAGTTGAATAAACTAAAATTCATATATTTCCCCAAATCACTTTTATTTATTTATTTATTATCTCTAAACAAACCTACCTAATTTGACAGACAAATTATTACCGCAGAGTCTTAATTATAAGCGAAAACTTCAACATTACAACACTTGCATTCCATTAATTCTTCATTTTTAAACCTGGCATTGCATAAGATTTGGATCGTTCAATAAAATTCTTAAGGTTTTTGAACAAATAAAATATAAATTCAACCAAAACTTACTTTCTAGTGATGTCGTTCACAATGATTATGAGGTGCTCAGGGATTTCCTTCTCATCGATCGGCAGCAGCAACGTTCCACACGTCCTCCCCGCCATTTCTATTCCTTGAAACAACAACACTCGTACTGATTCCATTATCGTAATTTTCCCTGGGACTTTCAGCCGAAGTTGAGATATGAGAACCTTGGGCACATAGAAGACAACAAATCTCTGCAAGTGACTGCTATTGGGCGCTTTGACCGAGTCCGTTTTCGCTCCTTTCTTCTAGGTCAACATTTATAGAAGGTGAAAATCTGCATTTAAAGAATGTGCAAGCAATTTTACAGTGTGCTATCGATATGCACTAAGTGACAATTCAATTACTATGGTATATGTTGGATATTTGAAATGATCATCAATTTTTTATCATTGAATGGTTTTTGAAATTACGAATTTTTTTTTTAAATTATCCAATAAACCCCTCACTAAAATTTTTTGAATCTTACTTTTACCATCTTACCATATAGGTCGAGGTTGTTTTCGGAAATAGTGGTCAATCCCCATGGTAAATAGTTGTTTAGGAGAGCATTTGGTTTGATTCAAAAAGGAGGAAGGATGTCGAGTCATATACTGCCACATGGATGCATGATAGAGGTGAATTGTATGAGTCTCGTAATCGAGGTCTTTCAATCACACGGCTCTATGATAGATTTGATCATAAATTTATATGTTAGTCATCAGTAATTTTTGCCTTTGTAGATGACTAAATGCTTATCCTAGATTTCTAGAAACAAAATTCATGAATATTATGAGTTCTAGAAATCTCACTGCCTTCATTATCATTAAGATAAATTTTTCACTATTTCATTATCCCATCATGTCAGGCTCAGCTCACCAATCCCAGAAGACCCATCATGGGCTCATGTCACTCATTTTGTCTATTTTTTTTCACCTTTTACCTTGGCACTCTATTTTTGGCTTGCCTATCTTCCTCCACCTGACACCTAGGATCACTAACCAACATGGTCACTCTTGTGTTTCCTGGATACACCAAGAATTGATGGTCTCAAAACTATCTCTATAGGCTCTTCAGAATAATCAAGTACATTGGATTTTGGATCTTCAATACATCAAAATATCAAAAACTCTGTTTTTTATACTTGAAGACCCAAGCCAAGTTTTCAATGAAAGGCCAAGTCCAAAGAACCTCCCACTATTTCACCTAGGGTTTCATAGGTCATAGGATTGTTTTAGTGTTCTAAGTCTTTGTTTTTCCTATTTCAAGAGGTTGCATTCAAAGAAGAAGAAGGTCAAGTAACTTTGTCCAAATCTGATCAAAATCCTTCAAGGAAGGTCTCCTTGGTTAAAGCACAACTTCTGCAAAAGACAACTACCCATCTTAGACATTTCTGCAGGAATGAATGAGATGGCCATCAACAAGAGAAGAGGTAAGGTAAGAGGGAAAATTATCCCTAAGGAAAACCACAGCAAAAGTGAAACATCAGGCCTATGTACAATGAGATTTAGGGTTTGGGATTGATTGACAAATAGTGTTGCCAAGCAAGGAACTAGTACAAAAGCCACAAAGACAGAAGGCATAGCAAAACTACCAAGCATACATTGAAGATTTTCTAGAAATTAAAAATGAAAAAGGGAAAAAGGTGAGGTGACCTTAATAGAAATGAATGAACTTGAAAGGGCTATAGAGAACTTAGAATACAACACTACTTCTTCTTCTCTAAACAACCCTAAAACCTAAAGGTTTGGAAAGATAGGAAAAACAGGTGAAATGAAGATGATGGACCTCCATCATGACAGCAGAAAGCCTTCAAAGGCTATTCAAGGTGGCCTTTAAGGTTTGTCAAGGCAACACTGCTTCACTGCACCAAAGGGAGAAGTTGTAAAGAGTATTAGTGTGAGGGAGCCTAAGCTTTCAAGTGCAGTCAAAGGTCTTCGAAATGGTCAAGATTAGGAAAGCATGAGGTAAAGTGTCAAAATAGAAAACCATTCTAAACCATGAAATCCTTGTTGGGTGACTAAAGGTTGTAAAAATCCAAACAGTGACAAAAGGATCAAAGGAAAATGTGTTATAGGCACCTACAGAAATCAGAAGTGGCCAAGGGAAGACATAACATGGCATAACTTGCTAACCTTTGCCACAAAAGACACATCACTGTCAAAATATTAGTAAAAGGTGAGAAACTCATGTTTTAGGTCAATTGCACTCAAGAATGCCAAAAAGGGTAAAACCATGGTTTCAGTTTTTCAAAAGAGACAATTTGGACAGTCCCCATAGTTTCAAAGCTAAAAAGGGGGGGCCTCTTCATCCTTAAGTACACCACTCACCAAAGAAAAATAACTTTGGCAAAGTTCAACATCACCTGCAAAAAAAGAGTCAAGAGATATCAATGAAATTTATAAAGTGATCGAAGGCTAACATAGTAAAGTGGGTTTATAAGTTTGCTTTATTTTTCTCAAGGGATATAAAGGTGCATTAGTTTTCATTTCAAACTCATTATTCACTTGGTGGAGAGAAAGAGGCTTCAGGAGAAAAAACAGAGTTTCCTTACCGTTTCTGGGCGAGTTTTCCCTGGCACTGCGCAAATACGGGTTGGCACTGCGCTAATCCATCCTCCGCTCGTTTAAAATTACAAGGTGCTACGCAAATTTGGCCCAGCGCTAAGCTAATCTTGGGCGTTGTGCTAACACGGGCCTGACTCGCCCAGAGACCGACAACTTTGCGCATGCCCGGCGTTGCGCTAACCGACAGGCAGGCCTGTCAGTGCTGCGCTAACAGGCCGACTCGACTGCTCGGGCAGGGCGCTACGCTAATTCAGAAGACCTCCAAACAACAAAATCTCTTTCCCTAACTCTCAAATTCATCCTCTAAGCTACCTCCAAGGTCTATAGAAGATCCATGAATTGGTAAGTGACATTATCTCCTTGTCCCCAAGCAATTTTCAAATTGATTTTAGTCTTTTTGTGGCTTTGAAGTTCAAACCCTAGGTCTTGCATGCAAGTGAGCCTATGTTTTTAACCTTCTTAGACCAGTTAAATATCATTTGAAGGAAGATAAGTTAGTGAGGCCACAATTCATAATTCAAGGTGAACCCTCCTAAAAAACTCCAAAGCAAGCAGTCCTAAGAACCCTAGCCTCCACATCCTTCATACACTACAAGTTTGTAGAAATTATATAACTGATATGTTATACATCTGAGATTCTCCTAATCACACACTATTTATCTTCATGCACAATACATAATCTCTTCTACCATTAATCATTACTTGCGGAAATAAAATCAATTGCATGCACACATTAAAACCATAAAAATTCACACATATGAACACAGTAATTTATGGGAAAGCTTAAAGCTGAAAACCCCCAACTATCTGTATATTATATATGTCATAGAGATCATGTAACAATCATAATAAAAATCTTATCACAAGCTCTCAGTATCTCCAAATCGCTACACACTAATCAAGCCCGATCTTGCAAATCCATGCACCGATATTTGCCATCCCTTAGCCTGCCTCTACTGTGCAATCACTGCTGAAGAATGGCTCTGGATGAGTTCAAATTCATCCTATATTTACCACGCAATCCTCATTGGTATCTCCATAAATGTGTGGTGCAAAATCATGAAACACTATAGTCACAACTGATAGTCAACCTGCTCTTTCACCTACCTCTCCACTGGTCTCCACTAAAAATGTCCATGCACTGTAGTTAAATGATGCATTCTTTAGTTGATTAATGAGTTAATAATTAGTGAATTAATTAATAATTAATTCACACCACTCTCACTAGTGTATCAATCAGTTAGACTAGATACAACTAGCTCAATTATGTTTAACTCAGTTAAACTGAACACAACACCACCAACTACCTCAATAACTCCACCAAACTCTGTCACATGAGTTCTAACTGAAGTATCCATGAAATAGCTCCACTTAACCCTCAGGAATAGCGTAATTCCTTTTGTCAGCTCCTGTTCCACATCTGTGCACTTAACTGAAGTGCTCCAAGAGAATAAGATAATGTTTAGAGTCCAAATATTATTAAGAGCTAATAATATTCGATGATTTCATTTTTAGACCCGGCAAGCTAAAATAGATTCCACCCAATATGTCTAGAAATAGAAGTCCATCTATTTTTCCAACTTGACCAACCATCCACAAATAGCATCCTGTAACTCATAGAATATGATCAACATGTCTAAAAATAGACTTTGCACCAAAAATCACTCGTGTGGGCCCCACCTAGTTTAGGTGATCGCTTTCCAACTAGGATCAGGAATGATGTTTCAGGATGCCTCCTTCACTGTTTCTTGTTGCAATATTCAACACTCCCTCTCAACAAGAAAGGACCATATTTGCATGCGACATGCAACTCCATGCATTCGCCCTGCAACCTTTTCAAGCACCATGCAACTCCATGCATCTGCTCTGCAACTCTTCCGAAAATGAATACCCTCGAAACAACTCAATCAGTATAATGCATCTATCAAAGTCTTCAACCTCTGCTTAGCTACTGCACATGTCTTCAGGAACCATTGTGTTGTTGAACTCTGCACCCATGCACTCTGCACTTGCTGTCAACTCTGAACCGCACTCCAGTATCTGACACTGTCACTTTGATCTGCCTGCATCAATCCAACTGATCATGCTACTGCTGCTCTGTGGGCACCTCGTAGCCAGGTTCAATTCATGAGATCCACACCATCTCCATGAATCCTTCCCATAAATCTCCTCTTGGGATTACTCATGCATGTCGCCCCACCTCTCACCTGATGGTATAGCTGCATGCACTCCCTCTGCCCATCTGGCACGAAATTTCTCTGCATGAGTGGTTTCTCCCACTCCATGATCCTCATATTATGGTTGCTCCACATCCTGAGGTTCACTCTTACCTGCATGAAAATCCATCTCCCTCTCAAGCTTCAATTGCATGGCTTTCTTGCACTTTCCAACAGTAGGAAGCTCCGTAGAAATCCCATCTACTTCAAGTCTATAGAGATTATTTGCTTGAATCCAAACCTTCTTGAGTTGTCCTTCTTCATCCACACTAACTCCTACACTCCCAAGCTCATCCCTGTAGTGGAAAAACTTTGTCAAGTATACCGGAATAGTGTCATTCTTCTCCATTTTTATTTTCCTAAGTTTATCCTTGAGCGCCAACTTCCTCTAGTCGCTCTTGCTTTGGAATAAATCTGTCAAATATTTCCACATCAATAATGGAGAAGCTTTACCATGAAGGCTAGACACTATGTGATCCTTCACACCTTCCAACAGAATCCTTCGACACCTTGCTACCTTCTTTTGCCATGCGTCAAGTGCGGCTGCATTGCTAGAAGCAGGTTTTGGAATTGTTGCCTCTATGAACTCCTTCAACCCATTGTCATCCAGCACCGCCTCCATCCTGTCCTTCCATGAAATATAATTCAAGCTACCCTCAAGGTCATACTCCAATCGCAATCCGTTGAAATACATCTCAACTTCGACACCAAGAAATCACTGTAGCAATTTCAAATTCCACCAGCACAAAACTCAACCGCTTCAATGCTTTGCAATTTCTCCAATGATCAATATCGCTTCGATATCATGTAGAAATTATATAACTGATATGTTATACATATGATATTATCCTTATCACACACTATTTGTCTTCATGCACAATACAGAATCTCTTCTACCATTGATCATTACTTGTGGAAATAAAATCAATTGCATGCACACATTAAAACCATAAAAATTCACACATATAAACACATTAATTTATGGGAAAGCTTAAATCTTAAAACCCCCAACTATCTATATATTATATATGTCATAGATATCATGTAACAATCATAATACAAAGCTTATCACAAGCTCTCAATATCTCCAAATCGCTACACACTAATCAGGCCCAATCTTGCAAATCCATGCACCGATATTTGCCAGCCCTTAGCCTGCCTCTACTACGCAATCACTGCTGAATAATGGCTCTGGATGAGTTCAAATTCATCCTATATTTACCACGCAATCCTCATTGGCATCTCCATCAATGTGTGGTGCAAACTCATGCAACACTATAGTCATAACTGATAGTCAACCTGCTCTTTCACCTACCTCTCCACTGGTCTCCACTGAAACTTTCCATGCACTGTAGTTAACTGATGTATTATTTAGTTGATTAATGAGTTAATAATTAGTGAATTAATTAATAATAAATTCACACCACTCTCACTAGTGTATCAATCAGTTAGACTAGATACAACTAGCTCAACTATGTTTAACTCAGTTAAACTGAACACAACTCCACCAACTACCTCAATAACTCCACCAAACTCTGTCACATGAGTTCTAACTGAAGTATCCATGCAATAGCTCCACTTAACCCTCAATAATAGCGTAGTTCCTTCTGTCATCTCCTGTGCCACATCTGTGCACTTAATTGAAGTGCTCCAAGAGAATAAGATAATGTTTAGAGTCCAAATATTATTAAGAGCTAATAATATTCGACATATCTATTTTTAGACTGGCAATCTAAAAATAGATTCCGCCCAATATGTCTAAAAATAGAAGTCTGTCTATTTTCCAACTTGACCAACCATCCACAAATAGCATCCTGCAACTCATAGAATATGATCAACATGTCTAAAAATAGACATAGTCTAAAAATAGACTTTGCGACAAAAATCACTTGTGTGGGCCCCACCTAGTTTAGGTGATCACTTTCCAACTAGGATCAGGAATGATGTTTCAGGATGCCTCCTTCACTGTTTCTTGTTGCAATATTCAACAAATTTGACTCCATCACCATCCTCATCTCAGTTTCTTCAACCCAGACAATCAAGATTCTTTGTCATATGTCGATAGTAAATAAAGAAAGGGCAGAGAGGGAGGAGGTTCTTGAGACAAAAACATAAGGGAGGGAAAGTAAATAGAGTTGAACCCTAGAGCATAGTGGCCATCACCTCCTCTCCCAGGATCCTATCATGTTTTCAGAATGCAGGGTGCTTTCAATTTTGTGAGAAGGTCAAATAAGTGAAAAGCCACCTAGAGCTTATACGGCTTCTCATTCTAAACTTACTCAACAAGCACTCAAGCCTTGCAGGAGTATATTTTTAGATCTCAGCAGATATCATCTCTGATGCCACAAGTATCCCTGTTGTGGGTGAGAAGTGGTTTAAGAAGGGAAAATTAGACAAGGACTTCTTAGAGCCATTTGTCAAGACTAGGTATAGAGGAGGCAGCAAGATAGTTTTCCCTTTCTCACACCTCAAACACAGATTTTCACCCTTGATGTTGGTTATCATGAAGTACTTCACCTATGAGGGGAGATATTCTAGGCTAAACTCCTACCATGTCAGACTCCTTATGCATTCACAAGGGTTAAGATGCTCAACTTGCCCTACTATCTCTATAGGAGCATTGATAAGATGTCTTTTGTTGTCAGGAGGAGGAATCCCTCCCAACAAATGCAAATTTTATTTGACCATTCCTTGATCAAGATGGTGGTATTACATCAATTGGAACAATAGGGTATACCTTGGGAGGAATTCATAGCACATGAAGTCTTCACAAACCCCTGGCCTCCTCATAAACCAAAGTTTCCCTCCTCATCTGCATAAGTAGCCTCACCCTAAGAAAATATCCCTTATTCCCCTTCTATTGATGCATCAAATGAAGAGGATGACAGTAAAAATGATGAACAAAGTGCTGACAATAAGGGTGATGAAATCAGTGAGGCAGAGACAAAAATTAATGAGGAAGAAGAAGAAGGAAATGATGGTGAAGAAGAGGGTAGTGAACATGGCAGTGACAAAGATAAAAACTGACAATTTGGAAGGAGGCAGTGATGATAATGATGCAAGTGAGTCATCCCAAAGTGAAGAAAAGAATGATGTTGATGAACATGGTGCTGACCAAGAGGATTTTGATGAAGATGAGGATATTGAAAATCAAGGGGACAGTGAGCATGATAGTGAAAATAGTGAACAAGATAATGAACAAAGCAGTGCCAATGTGGAAGAAGATGTTGGAGGAAATGAGGATTTTGAAAGTGAAAATCAAATGATTATTGAAGAAGGAGCAGAAACGGAGGATCAAGAGGAAGACAATAAGGAAAACATAGAAATTGAGGGCAGCAGTGAGGCAAAAGAGACAGATCACAGTGAAGGAGAGGTAAAATATGGTGACAAAAAGGTAGAGGATAAAGAGGAAGATAGTGAAGGATAAAACAACAAATAGAAGAATAGTCATGACTGTCATGACAATAATCATCCCTTCAGTGACAATGAAGATAGTGCCAATGCAGAAAACAAAGAAGATAACCCTATTCATTATGACAAAAAAACAGAGGAAGAGGCTCATAGTCTAAGTTATGATCACAGCCATGGAAAAGAGACTAGTAGAATAACCATCACACCTCTTGCATGCACATACCAAAGAGGGCCAAGGCAAGTGTTTGCTGCCTCCAAAAGGCAAGGGACCTTGCCACCTACTTCAGCTCAAAGGCTTGACAAGGGCAAATAAAATATGGACAAGGGAAAAGAAAATATGGACAAGCGTAAGAAAGGTAACGAGAGAAAACAAACTACTCAAAATCACCAATTCATTGACGTAGTCAGTGATAATGAAGATGAGGAGGTGGCCACTATGCTCCAAAGCAAAGATGCACAGATCAGGGAGAGGGAGAGGGATTTTTAGATGGCACAATGTATCATTCAGTATTACAAGAATGAACACAAACACTTCAAGAAGATAAAGAGGGGCCTTTCTCTCCATAAGAAGATGACCAAGTACTATGCCATGAAAAACCAACTTGCTTGTGCCAAACTGAAGAAAGCCCTCCTTGAATTCCAAACCCTAAAGGAGGCAAAAGGCCATGAAAACCTTGGAATTCTTTCCCAAGCTTCTCCACAGGTCTCCAAAACCCCTTGAATAAGGCCTCCGCCAATTTTGAGGAAATTTGGGAAACTTTTTGTTTTTTGTGATTTTGAAGGCCCATTAGCGTAGTGCCACTAGCGCTACACTAATCCATATAGCATCCTCAGGAGGAAAACTTATCATTTTTGGATTTCTCATGGCTATCACATTATTCTCACCAATTTTCAAAGCAATTGGAGCGGTTTTGACCCCTCAAAAGGTCAAAAAACACCTAATTTTTCACCATTTTGCCTCTATTTCAGACCTGGCGCTGCTCTAATGGAAGCCTTGGGATTTTTTCATTTCTAATATGCTACATGAGCTAGATCATGGAACCACAAGAATTTCTAGAAAGTAGACTCGTCAGCCTTTCTAGCGAGCCATCACGGAGCCAAATCTGACATCGGGAAGGGGTCCAAAACTTGGTTTCAAAGTGCCTATTTTCTGCTTGAGGTGGCGCTGCACAAATGAACTGTTTAGTGTGCTTTTGGCCAAAAGTAAAAAAAACACACTCATTTATTGTAAAATAATATTTTAGTGTTTTTTAAGGCAAATCACTCTAGAATTAGGTGCTAGAAGTTATTTTGGCATTTATTTCATGAGATATTTTGTGCCTTGGGCCTTGCATGGTCTCTTGGGAATTTATCACATTTATGGGTGATTTTGACATTTTCCAACCTTATCTAGGGTTTTTTCCCTCCTTTGTTGAGTTAAATAGAGCATGAGGGATTCATTGTAAATGTTGGCATTTGATGAGCTTTGAGAGCAATACATGGTTTTTATGAGCTTGGAGAAGAAATTGGTGTTGTGGAGTTTATGAATGGCTTTCTTGGATTGATGATACAGAAACTTGTTTGCAGGATCCCTGAGCTTGGTTTAATGGTGATGTGTCTCTAATTTTTTCATGTTATCTTGTTTATCATTATGTTTCATCCTTTTATATGCAGTAGAACATAAAATTATAGGTTGAGAAATGCTCTTTGAATCACCTTAGTCCTCCTGCCTTCTATTGCCTTGATGTTTTCCTCTGCTAGGAAATTTTAAGGAATTCTTGATTGCTCCTTAGACCCCCTATGCTTGGTTGTTTCATCAATGGATTAATATTCTAGTTTACAAATATGTTTCATGGCAAGCCCTGCTTATTTGATGTTATCTAAACTCTGTTTTGAAATCTCTATTTAAAGTATTACTTGTTAGGTTAAGCCAAAGAGGTCTTGTTCTGATCTTGCCCTTTGTCCATGTCTACCAGTTTGCCTCAAAGTTCTTGGTAGCTTGATCAATAATGTTTAGGAGTTCCCTCTTTGTTGATTAAATTTATTTTGTGATCTTAAATTTTTTCTAAAGCTTGAAGGTGAAATCACTAGAAGTTAAATGAGTTTCTTGCCTTCTATATTTCATTGGAATTGTTAGTCTAGAATGCTTGTTTACTTAAGTTGGATCAAAGAGTTACTGGTTTTCCTTATCTGTTGATTTTTTTTTATGTTAATGGTCTTTTATACCTTCTTGTTTACGGGTATTTGACAAAATATCCTTAATTTCCCTTTGCCATACCTTGTTTTCCCCAACTTAATGTTCATTTCACTTCACACATAACCTTAAAGGATCCATTGACCACACTAGATTTTCCCTGTGATGCACTCTGACTCATTATTGAGATATTCATGACTTTCATTGACTCCATAGTCCAATGACTTGAAGAGCTCTCACTCCACCTATTCTACATGTTCATCTTACCCAACCAAAACAAGCAACAAACCCTACACTTAACAACTAGCCTAAAATCAACCATCTAAAGCAAACAAGTTCACATCCTTTGCAAACAATAGAGAGAGCCCTCTCTAAGTCCAGGAAGGCTAGGTCCTAGGACTCCAAAGACTGTTCCGATGTTAATCTGTGCATTTGTTATACCAATCTACTAAATCATGGGACCCTAACATAATGGCGATCACGGTGGGACCTTCTGAGTAAGTCACAAACTAAGTACTCCTTAGAACTTTAGAAGCCCTTGACAATTAGAAAAATCCTGTGATTTGTAACCACCTCATCACTATCACTAACATAATGGTGATCATGATGGGACCTCTGAGTCAGTGAAAATCTAAGTATCCCTTAGGACTTCAGAAATCCTTTTCAAATCATAGAGAACTCAAGTTGTCAACCATAGAGTAGAATCTAGTTGTTTCACCATCCTAAAAAAATGATGACTTAGTTATAGGACACTCTCACAAACCCTAAGGCTACATAAAGGAACTCAGAAAACCCCAAAACATCCCTAGATTGGTTTTTTGTTAGTGATTGGTGGTGGACCATAAACATACATTCTTAAAACAGCAAAAAATATCCACCTGGCGACTCCACTAGCCTCAAGTAGGCCTATTACTTCACTAGTTCTCATTAGAATCCCTGGGATTGTGTCAAATCAGCCCTGAGAAGTTTGGAAGCCTAGTTATACAGAGTGAGAGTTTACCAAGCACTCAGAGAGGTCAGCCTTCCTAAGACAATCCTAAAAATTTCAGCCTCTCTGAATTTTGAGTTTGAAATCTGGCTTCACAGAGGATCAGCACCAGATCTCATCCGAACCCAAATCCTCCTACCATAGTTGATGACCCAGAAAATATTTTGTGGCAAACTTCTAAAACTAGAAACTTAACCACTGTTAGGACCATTCTCAGAGAAAGCTCTGTACCTGAACATCTTACAGCTTTGCAAGATCCCCAGTTTGACTTGCACCATACAAAGAAACTATTCAGAACCAAGTCACATAGTGAAATTGACCAACCTGGCCTTGAACCCATAGATTTGCAGCAGATTTCTAGTAGATAAGCCTCCCCTTCCACTCCTCCTGACTTTTAGCTTCTCCATCACTTCAGCTCTTTCCATCCCAAGTCTACTCAGAATCAGTTTGTAGGTCCAAGTAGTTCCACCACACCCATCCATATCTCCATTGTTCAAACCACTTCACTCCATCCCACACCTCCTCTCACAAACCCTCCTCTTGTAAAACCACCATTAGCTCCCATCATGGCAGATTGGTATGCCCCCTTGGTTTTACCACAACCACTAGTACCTTTTCCAAATGATTATCAGTCCAAGATCCCTCATTTCATAGGGGCCGAATCTACCACTGCCCAGCAACATGTAGATAGAATGAATGATGCCTTTGACTATATGGAGTTGGAAGATGAAACCATGCAAATGAGGATGTTTGCCCAAAGCCTAGGAGGGGAGGCTAAAAAATGGTTTTAAAACTTAACTCCCAATTCATGATCTCCCTTCCCTTTACCACACATTCCTAAACAAATGGGAGATTAAGAAAAACCCTCTCCATATCCTTTTATAATACAACAACCTTAAAAGAAACACAGGGGAAAGTGTCCAAGACTATTTCACTAGATTAAACAGTGTTTACAATGCTCTCCCACCCAACATGAAACCCCCACTAGGCCTAGCCTTAGCTAAATTTTCGGAAGGTTTTGACCCATACATGGTCTATCAGCTAAGAGAAAGAGAACCCCTAACTTTAGAATACATGCAAAAGGGACCTATAAGTGTAGAGGCCAACTTGGTTGAAAAGAGAGCTAGGCTGAAATTAGAAAGGAGAGTAACCTACAAGGATGAAACCATACCCTCAACTTCCTCATCTGATTCCAAGATTGACAACCTAGTTAGAACCATGGAGAGAATGATGGAGAGGATAAGCCTGAATGAAAGAATGCCTCCTAGGGAAAACCAAGCAATCTCCCAAAACAAAAACATAAATCCAAACTTTAGAAGAGACCCTCCCCAAAACAGGCCAAGAGACAATGATCAACAAATTAGGCCACCCTTCCAAGATAATTATGTAAATGAAGAGAGAGGAGAGATTGAAGAACTTTAGGAAAGCCATGTAAACCTTATAGGTCCTAACGATGAAGGTGATGTTTTTCTCACTGAAGAAGAACAATGCTTCTTTGCCTTTGATCAATCTGAAACAAGCCATGAGGAGTCTAAAGACTATCAATTGGGATTTGAAAATGCCATCATGGAATTCCATAGGCAATATGACCTTAGGAGCAAAAGAAACCAAGAAGCCTCCAAGAAAAACCAAATAGACACTGTTGTTAGGAAATCTCTAGAAAACACTCCTAAGAAGACAGTAGACAGTGTCAACATTATGGGTCAGAAAACTGATCCAAGCAATGAAAAAATCAACCAGCAAAACAATGACCCAAGCTGCCCTAGTACATCTACTAGTGGCCCTGAAAAAATTCTATTATCTAAAGCCCCAAATCAAAATAAGAAAATTAAAAATGTAGAAAAATTCATGGCTAAATAAACTGATGTAAATATGTCCAAAACACAAATACCATTCAGCTTTGAGGGAGAGATTTCCAAAATCAAGATAACCATGCCCCTCACTGAATTGGTAACTCAAGCAGTGTATAGGTCCCAAGTGTTGAAGGTTTTAAACTTAGGAAATGATACTGACACTCTGAATTTAACTGATGACGGGCCTGAGTTGTTGTTTGGACCTAAGGTTGAGGGAAAGTATTAAGAAGGACTTGTTCTTCCTTTCTATATCAGCCTAAACATACATGACAAGATATTACACAATACCATGCTAGACTTTGGTGCCTCACACAACCTCATGCCTAAAGTTGTGATGGAGAGATTATGCCTAGAAATAACTAAGCCTTACAAAGACTTGTACTCATTAGATTCGAGTAGAGTCAAGTGTTTGAGCCTAATCAAGGATCTTTGTGTCAATCTTGTACCAATACCTGCTAAGGGTCTTTTCATGGACATAGTAGTGGCAGAAATTCCCCCTAAGTATGGCATGATTTTATCTAGATCTTGGGGAGCCAAACTTCAGGGGAACCTTCAACTAGATATGTCCTATGCTACTATCCCTGTTTTTAACCAGACAAGAAGACTATACCGAGAGTCACAGATGAAATATATGGTTAGCAGTCAGGAAAGGCCAAACAACACTCCTCTTTATTCCATTCATTCAGATCTTGATTCTTTCATCTTGTGTAATGAAGAGGACATTAATGAGCAGGTAAGTGAATTTGAGACAAATCTAGACATACTGCAACAGTTAAACTAGTCTCTACATGAGAAATTCAACAGTCCAAACTATAGCAGCCTTGACAAACCATTTGATGATAGAACTAAACTTGATTTTTTGCAAGCTGAAAATGAGATTTCAAAACCAAAAATCAATTTAGTATATGAAACAGGTTGCTCAAAGGGAGGACAAACCTCAGAAACACAAATGTTCCCTTTTGCCAATCCAGAAGTACAAAAATGCCCTCACAGAACAAAAATCTTTGGGAATCTGGATCAAAAGAGTCTTATGTTTTTGCCTTACATAGATACTTCATCATCAAAGAGTTTTTTCCCTTCAAAAGAATTTTTGACTCTCACAAATGTTTCTATTGACCCTAAAGAAGTATCTACTGGAACTGATATAGAGGAGTATAATGTAGGTAGCCTAGAAAGGCCCAAAATGATTAAATTATCTAGAGCCTTGTCATTACACACAAAACTGAAATACATAAGGCTATGCAAGAATTTTCATGATGCTTTGTATATAGGACTGAAAGCTTAAAGCCTTATAACATATACATTGTTCAAAAGGGGCCTCTTTCCAAGAAAAAATATGAAACCTTTGGGTAAATTGTATCACTAGCAAAGAAAGCTAAAGGATGTAGGTTGTGTATATACTTTAGGCACCTAGGAAAAACCTCCATGAAATACAAATACCCTTTTCCCAAGATAAATCATCCTATGCCAAGGGTAGGAGTTTCTAACAAGATGTCATTACATGATAGTGTTTCAGGTTATCATCAGTTGATACCACTTCAGATCAATCAGCATAAATACATTTTCAAAATTCCCTAGAACAACTACATGTTTGACCAAATGCTTCTTGGGCTAAGGAGTGCTGAAGACACCTTCCATAGAGCCATGGACCCTGTTTTCAACTTCTTCACTATGATATACATTGATGACATCATCATCAATTTTGAAGCTGACAAAGAACACCTTTTCTACCTAAGGAGGACCTTTGACAGAAACAAATTTGGGAAGAAAGACTCAAAGAAGAAATACCAAGGAGAGCATGGATTGTTTGAAATTTTTTGGAAAAATCCTTGTACCATGTTTTCAAATGGAGGTAACTATGATTTTTGTTTACAAGAGTTGAATGGAAAAATAATTTTAGGAGATCCTTTTGAGGATAGGATGCTCATGCACCATTGCTTTAAAAACCCTTAGTATAAAATTTTCATTCATTGTACATAAACATTGCATGAGAAAATCACAAAAAATACAAAAACATAGAAAAAAATGAAAAAAAGGGTAGATTTGAAAAGAGGTATAGCCCCATACCCAAAAAATAGTAATACTGAAAGTGAGCAACCTTAAATTCCACTACTGGTTCAAAAGAAAGGTCTTGTTTTAGTCATCTAACCTAATCATGGCTAAAACATGTTTTTCAAATTACGGCTGATAAGTTAGTGAAAGAGAGCTTGTCAAATTATTCAGACTTGACTTGTCAAAAAGGATAGATTAGGAGTGAGAGATATTGGTTCCACATCCTTAAAATTGAACCAAAGAGAAATATGAGAATGCTCACCAAATGATAAATCACAACCCTTATTTTTCTAGTTTTGTTTGTACAAAAAGAATATTTGTGTGCAACTTGTTCTTATGCCACAAACTCATGGTAATTCAGATTGCCTAATCCTATTTTAAACCATGCTTTCAATTTCATGTTTATATCTTAGAGAATGAAGTCTATCATACAGCCTAATCTTGACAGTCAGTTAGTCTAGGTAGAGAATAAAAAGAGTCCATTAGCATAATCTAAACTCTTGGAAGAAATAAGATAGAAGTAGATAGTTTGTTTTGCTTTCAAGATAAGAATAATGTCAAGGGCTTGTCAGTTCAAGTGCACCCACGGAAAAAAAAATGTTAGGAAAATAGGTTAGGTAGGTAAAAATGAATTTGAGCTAATCGTGTCTTTCATATTATTGAGATCACAACTTCAAAGAAGCATCAGCAAATTAAAGAAGTAAAAATTTGCCCAATGGATGAGGCACTAGTCTCCATAAAACCAGAGATCTGAAATTCTGGACACCTCTTGAAAAGGAGTTGCCCTCCCCAAGTGGAGCCATTGTTAGTCATCAGTAATTTTTGCCTTTGTAGATGACTAAACGTTTATCCTAGATTTCTAGAAACAAAATTCATGAATATTGTGAGTTCTAGAAATATCACTGCCTTCATTATCATTAGGATAAATTTTTCACTATTTCATTATCCCATCATGTCAGGCTTATCTCACCAATCCCAGAAGACCCATCATGGGCTCATGTCACTCATTTTGTCTATGTTTTTTCACCTTTGACTCTGTTTTTGGCTTGCCTATCTTCCTCCACCTTACACCTAGGATCACTAACCAAAATGCTCACTCTTGTGTTTCCTGGAGACACCAAGCATTGATGGTCTCAAAAATATCTTTGTAGGCTCTTTAGATAAATCAAGTACATTAGATATTGGATCTTCAATACATAAAAATATCAAAAACTCTATTTTTTATACTTGAAGACCTAATCCAAGTTTTCAGTCAAAGGCCAAATCCGAAGAGCCTCCCACTAGGTCACCTAGGGTTTCATAGGTCATAAGATTGTTTTGGTGTTCTAAGTCTCTGTTTTTCCTTTGTCAAGAGGCTACATTCAAAGAAGAATAAGGTTAAGTAACTTTGTCCAAATCTGATCAAAATCCTTCAAGGAAGGTCTCCTTGGTTAAAGCACAACTTCTGCAAAAGACAACTGCCCATCTTAGACATTTCTGCAGGAATGAATGAGACGGCCATCAACAGGAGAAGAGGTAAGGTAAGAGGGAAAATTATCCCAAAGGACAACCACAGAAAAAGTGAAGTAGCAGGCCTATGTACAATGAGATTCAGGGTTTGGAATCGATTGACAAACAGTGTTTCCAAGCAAGGAACCAGTACAAAAGCCACAAAGATAGAAGGCATAGAAACACTACCAAGCACACATTGAAGATTTTCTAGAAATTAAAAATGAAAAAGGGAAAAAGGTAAGGTGAACTGAACAGAAATGAATGAACTTGAAAGGGCTATAGAGAACTTAGAAGACAACAATACTTATTCTTCTCTAAACAGCCTTAAAACCTAAAGTTTTGGCAAGATATGCAAAATAGGTGAAACGAACATGATGGACCTCCATCATGACAGCAGAAAACCTTCAAAGGCTAGTCAAGGTGGCCTTTAAGGTTTGTCAAGGCAACAATGCTTCACTGCACCAAAGGGATAAGTTGTAAAGAGTATCAGTGTGAGGGAGCCTGAGCTTTCAAGTGCAGTCAAAGGTCTTCGAAATGGTCAAGATAAGGAAAGCATGAGGTAATGTGTCAAAATATAAAACCATGATAAACCATGAAATCCCTACTGGGTGACTAAAGGTTGTAAAAATCCAAATAGTGACAAAAGGATCAAAGGCAAATGTGTTATAGGCACCTGCAGAAATCAGAAGTGGCCAAGGGAAGACATAACATGGTATAACTTGCTAACCTTTGCCACAAAAGACACATCACTATCAAAATATCAGTAAAAGGTGAGAAAGTCATGTTATAGGTCAATTGCACTAAAGAATGCCAAAAAGGGTAAAACCATGGTTTCAATTTTTCAAAAGAGAAAGTTTGGACAGTCCCCAGAGTTTCAAAGCTAAAAAGGGGGTGCCTCTTCATCCTTCAGTACACCACTCACCAAAGAAAAATCACTTTGGCAAAGTTCAACATCACCTGCAAAAAAAGAGTCAAGAGATATCAATGAAATTTATAAAGTGACCGATGGCTAACATAGTAAAGTGGGTTTATAAGTTTGATTTATTTTTCTTAAGGGATATAAAGGTGCTTCAGTTTTCATTTCAAACTCAGTTATCACTTGGTGGAGAGAAAGAGGGTTCAGGAGAAAAAAAAGAGTTTTATGACCGTTTCTAGGCAAGTTTTCTGTGGTGTTGCGCAAATTAGTGGAACTACGCAAATACGGGTTGGCGTTGTGCTAATCCGTCCTCCGCCCATTCAAAATTACAAGGCGTTGCGCAAATTTGGCCCGGTTCTATGCTAATCCTGAGCACTGTGCTAACACGGGCCCGACTCGCTCGGAGACCGACAAGGGATGATCACATCCATGGCAAAGAGACTAGTAGAATCACCATCACACCTCTTGCATGCACATACCAAAGAGGGCCAACGCAAGTGTTTGTTGCCTCCAAAAGGCAAGGGACCTTGCCACCTACTTCAGCTCAAATTCTTGACAAGGGAAAAGAAAATATGGACAAGGGTAAGAAAGGTAAGGGGAGCAAGGGTAAGAAAGGTAAGATGCTCATAGTCTAAGTGATGATCACAGCCATGGCAAAGAGACTAGTAGAATCACGATCACACCTCTTGCATGCACATACTAAATAGGGCCAACGCAAGTGTTTTCTGCCTCCAAAATGAAAGGGACCTTGCCACCTACTTCAGCTCAAATGCTTGACAAGGGCAAAGAAAATATGGACAAGGGTAAGAAAGGTAAGGGGAGAAAACAAACTACTCAAAAGCCCCAATTCATTGACCTAGACAGTGATAATGAAGATGAGGAAGTGGCCACTAAACTACTGCTCCAAAGAAAAGATGCACAGATCAGGGAGTGGGAGAGGGATTTTGAGATGGCACAACATATCATTCAGTATTACAAGAATTAACACAAATACTTCAAGAAGATAAAGAGGGGCCTTGCTCTCCAGAAGAAGATGACCAAGTATTATGCCATGAAAAACCAACTTGCTTATGCCAAACTGAAGAAAGCCCTCCTTGAAGTCCAAACCCTAAAGGAGGCAAAAGGTCATGAAAACCTTGGAATCCTAGCCCAAGCTTCTCAATAGGTCTCCAAAACCCCTTGAAGAAGGCCTCCACCAATTTTGACGAAATTTGGGAAACTTTTTGTTTTTTGTGATTTTGAAGGCCCATTAGCATAGCACCACTAGCGCTACAGTAATCCATGGAGCATCCTCAGGAGGAAAAATCAGCATTTTTTGATTTCTCATGGCTAGCGCATTATGCTCACCAAGTTTCAGAGCAATTGGAGCGGTTCTGACCCCTCAAAAGGTCAAGAAACACCTAAATTTTCACCATTCTGCCTCTATTTCAGACCTGGCGCTGCGCTAATGGCAGTCTTGGGCTTTTGGAATTTTGAATAGGCTACAGGAGCTTGATCAGGGAACCACAAGCATTTCTGTAAATTAGACTCATCATTCTTTCCAACGAGCCATCACAGAGCCAAATCCGACATTGGGAAGGGGTCTAAAACTTGGTTGCAAAAGTGCCTATTTTCTACCTGAGGTGGTGCTCCACAAATGGACTGTTTAGTGTGTTTTTGGCCAAAAGTCAACAAAACACACTCATTTATTGTAAAAAAATATTTTAGTGTTTTTTAAGGAAAATTACTCTAGAATTAGGTGCTAGAAGTTATTTTGGCATTTGTTTCATGAAATATTCTGTGCCTTGGGCCTTGCATGGTCTATTGGGCATTTATGACATTTATGAGTGATTTTGACATTTTCCTGCCTTATCTAGGTTTTTTCCCTTCTTTGTTGAGTTAAATAGAGCATGAGGGCTTCATTGTAAATGTTGGCATTTGATGAGCTTTGAGAGTAATGCATGGTTTTTATGAGCTTGGAGAAGAAATTGGTGTTGTGTAGTTTATGAATGGATTGCTTGGATTGATGATAGAGAAGTTTGTTTGTAGGATCCCTGAGCTTGGTTTAATGGTGATGTGTCTCTAATTTGTTCATGTTTTCTTGTTTATCATTATGTTTCATCCTTCTATATGCAGTAGAACAGAAAATTATAGGTTGAGAAATTCTCTTTGAATCACCTTAGTCCTCCTGCCTTCTATTGCCTTGATGTTTTCCTCTGCTAGGACATTTTTAAGGAATTCTTGATTGCTCCTTAGACCCCCTATGCTTGTTTGTTTCATCAATGGATTAATATGCTAGTTTAAAAATATGTTTCATGGCAAGCCCTGCTTATTTGATGTTATCTAAACTCTGTTTTGAAATCTCTCTTTGAAGTATTACTTGTTAGGTTAAGCCAAAGAGGTCTTGTTCTGATCTTGCCCTTTGTCCATGCCTACCAGTTTGCCTCAAAATTCTTGGTAGCTTGATCAATAATGTTTAGGAGTTCTCTCTTTGTTTATTAAATTTATTTTGTGATCTTAATTTTTTTCTAAATTTTGAAGGTGAAATCACTAGAAGTTAAATGAGTTTCTCGCCTTCTATATTTCATTGGAATTGTTAGTCTAGAATGCTTGTTTACTTAAGTTGGATCAAAGAGTTATTGGTATGCCCTGTCTATCAATTTTTCTTGAAGTTAATGGTGTTTTAGACCTTCTTATTTATGGGTATTTGACAAAGGATTCTTAATTTCCCTTTTCCCTACCTTGTTTTCCCCAACTTAATGTTCATTTCACTTCACACAGAACCTTAAAGGATCCATTGACCACACTAGATTTGCCCTATGATGCGCTCTGACTCATTGCTGAGATATTCATGACTTTCATTGAATCCATAGCCCAATGACTTGAATACCTCTCACTCCACCTATTCTACCTGTTCATCTTACCCAACCAAAACAAACAACAAACCCTACACTTAACAACTAACCTAAAATCAACCATCTAAAGCAAACAAGTTCACATCCTTTGCAAACAATAGAGAGAGCCCTCTCTGAGTCCAGGAAGGCTAAGTACTAGGACTCCAAATACTGGCATGATGTTACCATGTGCATTTGGTCTACCAATCTGCTAAATCACAGGACCCTAACAATATACATAAACGGGTGGTGAATTTCCATACGTTATGGACAGATGACAACAAAGATGGTCGGTGCAAATCCTTCCCTTAAAATAATTCCTTCCATGGAAATATTTTAAAATTAAATAATATTGACTTGTATTTAAATATATATTAATAAAAAAAACCATTTTAATGTAGACAATGTAGTTCATAAATAACCCCCAATCAGGGTGATGTTCCAAACAAAAAGGAATGTGTGTGTGTGGGGGGGGGGGGGGGGGGGGGCTGAGGCACGCGCCTGTCGCCTCCTTCAGCAATTAATAGGGGGTGGCGTGGACTTTCCGTCCCATGCGAATTCATGCGGTATTAACTTCAACCTTTAAATGGGCATTCCCCATACACTTGTTTTCTTTGTGCATTTTTATGTGGAAGGTGATTCTATATGTTGGATCTCGTTGTTCTCCCAACCAATAGTGGGATCTTTGTTTTAGTATTAAGTTACGCATGGCTTAGAGTCAGGGGAAATTCTATGAGACAAATGCGTGACATACTGCTTTTTGCTACGTTGGGGTCACCGACCTATGGCTCCAAAGAATCAGAGGCCTAATCTGGTCACCACCTACTACTAGAGAGATTTCTTGCACTCCAACCTCAAGGTGGTTGGGAAATTCTCATCAATTTGCTTGCTGAGCAACTACGAGATTTATGGTTTTTTTGTGCAATTGAATTTTTGGATTATGAGCATGTAGGGGTGATGTTTTGGGTCTGTAAGCAAACTAGAACTCCTTGGGCTATGGGTAATTTCAGCAGCTCACACGAGGCCTTGGATTGTGATTTAGACTATGACATCGTTTTTCCAAAGCATTCATGCGATGTCTTTCAGTGATTCATTCTAGATTAGGAGGGGAAACCAGTTAGAGGGTCTTATTTGCACGCAATACCTGCCTCCTAACCTGCTAAAACATCCTCGGATTGCACTCTCCAAGTATTGGCCTTCCTATCTATCCTTGTTTTCGGTTCTATCTTCTATGTTTCTACGTGGTGCTTGGCTAGTGTTTTAATCCCCCATAGGTATTTACTATGTCCTGTGCCCTGGTCTCTTAAGGTGTGGGGGTGAATTTACCTGGCGGGTTCCCTCTAACCTTATAGTGATTTTCCCTTTGGTGGCAACTTAGATTCGCCTTATCCTTGTCCCTCTTCACTCACTCTCCTGTCTGCTCTAGGGGGTACCCTTAGTCTTGTATGTCTCTATATCCTTCAATTCATAATGCCTAGGAAGCACATGCATAATCGTAGTGGCGAAGGTGACAAGGGTGAAGGTGGTGGGGGGCCTCCAAGCCGATTTTGTGCCGAAGCTCAACCCCAAGCGGTTGCAGCAATATACCATTACCACTCTGCAAGACATCCTAGATGAAATTCACCAGCTGGAAACCTAGACCTCAAATTACCATCAGGCATATTTTGATTCTGAGATTTTGGAGGTGCCTAATTGGGTTCCTAACCCTCATCACACTAGGGGAAGATGAAATCAATATTTGAATTCCATCACCCTCCATTGGCAGATGAAAACTCTATTGGGGCGTGCCTAAAGGAGAAGCATGAAGACCTAAATGAAATCATCTCCTCCCTAAATGATATCGATCAGTTGCAGCGATATCAACGTACTTTCTTAGCTAGCATGGATATGTTGATTTTTGTATAGCATCGGGAGGTATTCCCACATTCCAAAAGGACTCGTAAGTTGGCATAGAAATTTTTTGGAAATTAAAATAAGATAAATTTTATTTTTGGGTTTCATGTAAGCTCAAAAGGGACAAGTTGACCCCAACATGAAAGGGTTTTTCCCTTGGGGTAAATGCACACATTCGACTTGTATATATACACATGATGTGACACTTCATTTGTCTCACTCATTCATCATTTCTCTTATATAGAAGACACTTGTGGGAGCAGAAAAAATGATGAAATGGCTAAGTTTGGAAAAAAAAATTGGCACGATTTCTAGATATTTTATTGTAAACATTGTTGAAGAAGAATTTTCCCTAGAAGAAGAGTTGTTGTGTTTTCTCCCAAGTTTAGGTTTCCAAGGGAAAAATTTTTGTCTCTATCGTGCATAGTTATATCTTTATAATCTTATTTGTTTCTATTGTTTTCATTGTATTATTGTTAATATTTTTTGTGTATAATTGCTTAAAGATATATGTGGCACAAGATAAATTAATTGAA
Organism: Pinus albicaulis; assembly: GCA_034641835.2. NCBI lineage: Eukaryota > Viridiplantae > Streptophyta > Pinopsida > Pinales > Pinaceae > Pinus > Pinus albicaulis. Next base: position 339,362,447 of record CM076576.1, read on the forward strand.
CATGATTAGAAATAATTATGAGATAATAAAATTGGTTTTTATTGTGTTTATTGCAGAAAAAATAAACATGGCATCAAAGCCTTGTTAGAAGAGTAGCCATTCATTTGTGGAGAAAGGAGATAAAGTGACATAGCCGCAACAAGCCAGAGGAGGTTGAGTAAAGAATTTATGTGCTCAAGGAGACCGCAGTAAGGACGTGTTACAAGAGGATGAGTGGAGCTTTGTTTGAAAAGGTTGTGTATTGTTCTTTGTTTCAAGGCCAAAAGCCGTTGGTCGCAGTTCGCAAGTCGCAAGCCTGTTGTAGGCCTATCGCAGCCAAGAAGGAGACATCATGAATAAACGTTCTCATCATATTTTGAGCTAGTTCAGCTCGATGTTTCCATTTCTAGTTCGAGTTTTGTGTATTTCCATCTATTTCTGCTCCAATATTTTCATACTTTGAGCTCTATTTTGCATCAGCAATGGTTGCTACAGAAAACATCAAACAACACCAGTTGACATGGATTTTGTATGACAATAATGGAGGAACATGTATTACAATATCTAGTGCAAATTACTATGATATTGCAGTAGATACTAGAATTTCCACTCGCTATAGAATTCTCACTCGTGATTACTCCCAAATTTTCAATTTGTATTATTTTTTTGTGATCAAAGGGATCCGAAGATCTTGGGTTTCCTGGTGAACTGTTTTATATGTTCTTGATATGTAACATTAAGATATAGGTTCTTATAATTCCTCCCGCCAAAACCTAACCCTTGTTGCAGAAGTTTCATTGCTTGTTTCTCTGACATTGTCATTCCCTGGCCCTGCCCTTGCTTGCCCTTTTTCAGAGATACTTTGAAATATACGAAAGTGATTGTTGTTAATCAAGATTTTCATTGATGTCAATATAGCATTATTGAGATGGAAAATATTCTTGTGATGTCATAACCTCATGTATCCTTGCTCTTGATGAAGAAGCCTATAACCCGGATGATGTCCTTACCCTTGATGGATACTACATTATTGAAGGACTATACATGAATGACCACACTTGATGATGTCATACGTGATGGCACTTGATGAAGGTCTTGATGACATGGTTGGAGACTAATTAATTATATGGAGGACTATTTTATGACATGAACAACATTTGGATACATGACATTAAGGACTTGGAGATCACTTGATGTCATATGATGGCATATGATGACATTGCTGGAAGATTTCATTTAATGATATGGATGGCGGTTGGAAGACTACCTTGACACTCTCTTGATAACAAATTAATAAATTTTGCACTATTTGATGACATATCACTACACTATTACATGATGTCATGATGACATGGATAATTTACATGATGACACTAAAAACCTCTGGTTGTCCTAATCATCAACACCTAATTTCTTCTTGTTGTCCTAATCATCTTCTGCACTAAATATTTCATAAGCAGTCAAAAATAAAAATACATTTGGACACCTTGGATACATCCTTTAAAAATGAATCCAACACCATCTTAAAGAGGATTTTTTCCTCTTTCCAACGAGCCTTTACTTGCCCTAAAACTCCCAACGGTTTGTGATAAATTGAATTTTTAAGTTGAAAAATATATATCTTTTTCCTAGCCAAGTTGAGCCGACTTGTGTATGCTCATACTTCTTCACCCAACCGACGTGTCTATTCATCATAGGTCAAAACCTGTATAAATAAAACGTCCAACACTCCATTTTTATCATCAATTCGGTGCAAATTTCAGAGAACATTTTCAATGAAGATAAGAACTCAGAGCATAACGCAGTAAGTTCAGAAGGAGGCCATGGAGGAATATTTATGTTTGGGTTATCTCTCTAAAAATATCGGACCTGAAATTAAGTCCTGAAACCTTACATTGGCAACCACCTATTCTGGATCTGTGGAGGGACTACAATTATGACAGTCTTGTGGAGAACAAGCTTGAATTGCTGAACAATCCTATATATACTTATATATACCTCAAAACTGTAGGATCAGACCCGCTCGGACAAGGCTTGTGTTGAAAAAAACTTTCTGTTGGGAGGAACTCAGACAATGATATACCTTTGCAGCCTCAGATTTCAGACCTTACCTGTTGCAGCCCCTGTTGGGAGCTAAAACCTACAGCCTTGTGGAGAATTGCAGCATCTCAAATCTGTGATTGAAGGGTAGGAGCTACATCAATTTGTAGAGGCCTGACAAGTATGTGGATAGTCACCCATAAGGTTTAAATCTGTAAGCTAGTTATACTGTGGAAACCTGAAAAGTTATGTCTTGTGGTGACACCAATTGGTTTGGGTTTGAGGCCATTGCCAAGTAACAATAGTAGACTTTTGAACAAATTGTGTTGAGCTGTTTTTTGTGACACTTTAGAAGTCTTGATTCAAGCAACATTGACATCAAAATCTTGAAGACACCTCAAATACATCTTTGATACCATTACTTATCTTGTTGAAGCTACATTAATATCACACATTGAAGAGCTATCTAGAAGGCCTTTGATTGAGCAGCTATTAGAGGAATCTAGTGATAATTTCTTTAAAGGCTGTTGGAGTTGCTTAAGAGAATTGAAGTATCGAAGACTTGTTTGGAAGAGAATTTGAGACAGTTGAAGCTTTTTGAAGACATACATTAGAGAAGTCATTTTGAAGGTACCCTTGGAAACTTGACATTTTTTTGAAGCCCTCATGGAGTAAGCTTGGAGAAATTGTTTGGGTACCATGAAGAGCTATGGTGACACCTTCATGTGAAGAACAAGGTTTTCATTGATGAAGTGACGTGGAGACTAAGTGATGGCATTGATGAAGATTGACTGGGCTCGTTGAAGAAGACTTTGGGAGCCGTGAAGAATAACCAGACATATTTTGACGAAGTGAAGTTGAGGGTTGGAGCCCAAGAGTTTGGAGCCTCATACAGACAAGGTCAGTGCCTTGGAAGATAGGGTTGGATCCCTAGAGGATTGGAGTCCTCAAGAAACCAGGTTGGAGCCTGTACCAAAGCTAGGGTTGGAGCCCTAGAGGTTGGTGCCTCAAATTGACAAGGTTGGAGCCTTGGAAAGACCAAGTCAGTGCTTGGCACAATACAGGGTGGAGCCTAGAAGATTGGAGTCTTCATCTAGGGTTGGAGCCGCCCTATATCATTATTGTACTTTACTTATTGTAAAGAAGAAATTAATAAAATTATGTATTCAGTTAATTTTGTGTTCTAAATATAAGTGATCTAACTGGTAAACTTAACAATTGAAAAGAAATATTGATTCACCCCCCTTTCAGTATTTCCAACAATTGGTATCAGAGCAGGTACCTTCACTCAAAGCCTAATAGCTTGAAGGCTGATCATTAGAACACAAATGGGAAAACCAAGGAAGAAAGTCTCCAATCCTCCTAAAGATGTGTCTTCCTCAACCATCGAAATTGAAGTCAATCAATTTGTGAAGGCTCCATTGTTCAATGGAAATTTTGTTATATGGGAGGCAAGAATTAGGAATTTCTTGAAGACTCAAGGAATTGAAGTTTGGAAATCAGTGATTACTAATGACACGATGGACGAAGAATCCAAGGAGTACAATACACGAGCAATGAAGGCAATTTTGAATGGGTTACCAAATTTTGTGAAGGCCAATTTTGAAAGATATTTGTCAGCAAAAGTATTATGGGACAAACTTCATGATCTTCACTCAAAAGGAGCATTGACAATGATATCTAGTCAAGAAGATGATGAAAAACAAGAAATAAGTCTAGAATCCATCAACAAGGTTGGAGATAAGAGAGATGACAACAAGGCTAAAGAAGACCTAGAAGATGAAGAGAACAAAGAAGACTTTGAAGAAGATCTCCCGAATAAACTAATGGATTCCATGGAAGAGATTAACAATTTGAAAAAAGGAAAATGAGGAACTTAAGAAGAAAGCGCAAGATGGTAACCAAGACAAGACAAGGAAGGAAGTTGCATTTGTCAAGCTTAAAGTACAGGAAAGAGATGAGGAGCTCGCCAAACTTAAGGAGGAATTTCATCAAAACAAAATAAAGCATCATGAAGAAGTCATATCTATGACAAATCAATTGGATAAGGCAAAGAAAAGGGAAGAAGCTTTGTCAAGCCACCTTGAACAAAGACTTAAGAGCTTGAAAAATCTTGAAGCAGAGATTGGTTAATACAAGGAAGAGGTCTCATCTCTTATATCTCAACTAGAAGATGCAAGGGAACAAGCACAAGAAGCCTAGAAGGTGATGGAAACTTTGGCGTTCATAGAAGGACAAGTTGATGAAGCAGAAATTGAGAGAAACACCATGATTTGTCAACTAGAAGAAAAGGATGAATAAATCTTCAAACTAAAATCAGACATCAATCTTCTCAAGGCCGGAACATGTGAAGCTACAAGAATAAAAGAATAAATGGAGAGCAGTCTAGCAAAGAAGAATGAAGAAGTCTTCATAATAAAATCAAATATCATCTCCCTTAAAAATGAAGCACTCGAAGCAACAAGGATGATGGAAGAAATGAAGAAGCAACTAGTCATGAAAGATGAAGATTGTGAAAAATTGAAAGGAGAAATTGTCTCTCTTAAAAAGGAAGTTGACTTGCTGAATAAGAACTTGAAGAGTTCTCAAACCCTAGATGACATCCTAAGTCATTAAAGATCCTTCCTTTATAAATCAGGTCTTGGCTATGCAGGTGAACCCTCAAGCAAGAATGATAATGCTTCAAACAACAAAGATGTGAGGAACCTAGAAAGAAATGTTGATGCTCCCAGTTCCAACAAAGGCAATGAGAAGAATCAAGACAACAATTGAAGAAATTCTACTCCAAGGAGACTTGCATATGGTGTCAAGAACACTGAAGGCAATGAATATCATCAAAGAATCCCAAGGCAAAAATACTTCAAAATTACTTCAAGGAACTCTTCATCTCCCAGGTACCAAAGTATATTTTTTGGCTATTGCTATTCTCGTACAAACTTTGGGCATATGGCAAAGGATTGTAGGGAATACCACAAGGGAAAATTTAATGGTCCCCGTCAATCTCCTAGAAGCAGCTTTGCAAGAAGAAGTCATGCATCCTCATTTATGAGCAGAATGGAATGCTTCGATTGCCAGAAAATTAGCCATATGGCTCATGAATGTAACTTGATTTGGGTCCCTAAACAAGCTAAAACTATGAAAACCAAACTAGAGAAGAAAGTTATGCAAGTATGGAGAAGGAAGAAAATTTCCTCTGAAAATCTTTTGAACACTCCAACCAACAACACATGTTGTTGACTTGATGAAGCCATCCTTGATATTCCAAGTGATTGATAATGAAACTCTACCAAAATGATACCATGCATACATTTAGGGGGAGTCTGTGATTCTTGAGCTTTTCTTGCAGAAGCTATCCGTGAATGGGCGCTATGAAATCCTTGATGAGTCACACATGGACAATCATCCTTTGATATATCATCTCTCGAGCGAAACTCCATTGAAGAAATGTAGCCCCATCTATCATCGACCACATTGCCAGAATGAAGAGCACCATGACAAGGGGAGTAACATACCTATGAAGAATTACTATTGTTGAAGAAAAAAAGGCAGCTTGACAGGGGGAGTACTTGAGTACCCCATTTTCCATTGATTTCAAAGGGGGAGAGAATATTGGAAGGGCAAGAATATTTCCATCAATGACAATGAGGGAGATTGTTAATCAAGATTGTCATTGATGTCAATATAGAATTATTGGGATGGAAAATATTCTTGTGATGTCATAACCTCATGTATCCTTGCTCTTGACGAAGAAGCCTATAACCCGAATGATGTCCTTACCCTTGATGGATACTACACTATTGAAGGACTATACATGAATGACCACACTTGATGATGTCATACGTGATGGCACTTGATGAAGGTCTTGATGACATGGTTGGAGACTACATAATGACATGGAGGACGATTTGATGACATGAACAACGTTTCGAGACATGACATGAAGGACTTGGAGATCACTTGATATCATATGATGGCATATGATGACATTGCTGGAAGATTTCATTTAATGATATGGATGGCGGTTGGAAGACTACCTTGATGCTCTCTTGATAAAAAATTAATAAATGTTGCACTATTTGATGACATATCACTACACTATTACATGATGTCATGATGACATGGATAATTTACATGATGACACTAAAAACCTCTTGTTGTCCTAATCATCAACACCCAATTTCCTCATGTTGTCCTAATCATCTTCTGCACTAAATATTTCATAAGAAGTCACAAAGAAAAATACATTTGGACACCTTGGAGACATCTTTTCAAAATGAATCATAAACCATCTTAAAGATGATTTTTTCCTCTTTCCAACGAGCCTTTACTTGCCCAAAAACTCCCAACGGTTTGTGAGAAATTGAATTTTTAAGTTGAAAAATATATATATTTTGCCTAACCGACTTGGGTTGACTTGTGTATGCTCATACTTCTTCACCCAACCGACGTGTCTATTCATCATAGGTCAAAACCTGTATAAATAATATGTCCATTTTTATCATCAATTCGGTGCAAATTTCAGAGAACATTTTCGATGAAGATAAGAACTCAGAGCATAACACAGTAAGTTCAGAAGGAGGCCATGGAGGAATATTTATGTTTGGGTTACCTCTCTAAAAATAATGGACCTGAAATTAAGTCCTGAAACCTTACATTGGCAGCCACCTATTCTAGATCCGTGGAGGGACTACAATTTATGACAGTCTTGTGGAGAACAAGCTTGGATTGCTAAACAATCCTATATATACTTATATATACCTCAAAATTGTAGGATCAGACCCGCTCGGACAAGGTTTGTGTTGAACAAAACTTGTTGTTGGGAGGAACTCGGACAGTGATATACCTTTGCAGCCTCGGATTTCAGACCTTACCTGTTGCAGCCCCTGTTGGGAGCTAAAACCTACAGTCTTGTGGAGAATTGCAGCATCTCAAATCTGTGATTGAAGGGTAGGAGCTACAGCAATTTGTAGAGGCCTGAAAAGTATGTGGACAGTCACCCATAAGGTTTAAATCTGTAAGATAGTTCTACTGTGGAAAAATGCAAAGTGGAAAACTGCAAAGTTATGTCTTGTGGTGACACCAATTGGTTTGGGTTTGAGGCCATTGCTAAGTAACAGTAGCAGAATTTTGAACAAATTGTGTTGAGCTGTTTTTTGTGACACTTTAGAAGTATTGATTCAAGCAACATTGACATCAACATCTTGAAGACACCTCAAAGACATCTTTGATACCATTACTTATCTTGTTGAAGCTACATTAATATCACACATTGAAGAGTTATCTAGAAGGCCTTTGATTGAGTGGCTACTGGAGGAATCTAGTGATAATTCATTAAAGTCTGTTGGAGCTTCTTAAGAGAATTGAAGTAGTGAAGACTTGTTTGGAAGAGCATTTGAAACAGTTGAAGATTTTTGAAGACATACATTGGAGTTGTCATTTTGAAGGTACCCTTGGAAACTTGACGTTTTTTTGAAGCACTCATGGAGTAAGCTTGTAGAAATTTTTTGGGTACCATGAAGAGATATGTTGACACATTCATGTGAAGAACAAGGTTGTCGTTGATGAAGTGACATGGAGACTAAGTGATGGCATTGCTGAAGACTGATTGGGCTCGTTGAAGAAGACTTTGGGAGCCGTGAAGAATAACCAAACATATTTTGACGAAGTGAAGTTGAGGGTTGGAGCCCAAGAGGTTGGAGCCTCATATAGACAAGGTCAGTGCCTTGGAAGATAGGGTTGGAGCCCTAGAGGATTGGAGTCCTCAAGAAACCAGGTCGGAGCCTGTACCATAGATAGGGTTGGAGCCCTAGAGGTTGGTGCCTCAAATTGACAAGGTTGGAGCCTTGGAAAGACCAAGTTGGTGCTTTGCACAATATAGGTTGGAGCCTGGAAGATTGGAGTCTTCATTTAGGGTTGGAGCCCTATATCATTATTGTACTTTACTTATTGTAAAGAAGAAATTAATAAAATTATCTATTCCATCATTGTTCATTTTGTGTTCTAAATATAAGTGATCTAACTTGTAAAATTAACAATTGAAAAGAAATATTGATTCACCCCCCTCTCAGTATTTCCAACAATTTCCCCATTCGAATAAGAGAAAAATGTTGTGGGTGGATAAATGTCATCCACATGGGAAATTGCAAACAACTTGAAAATATTGGTATTAAGTGCTGGGAAAATGTACAGCTTGCTCTCTCTCATTTGGAGCCAGCTTGGAGAATCTTAACAACAACCAAGATGGCATCTCTTCATAAACTCTTTTTGCACAGATAGATCATTGTGTAACAGGATTTGGTAAAATATTTCTAAGAAAATGTCTTGTGCAACCTCTAAGGCTTGCAAAGCAAATCTTGGATCATCGAGAGGTTATATCGGAGTTAAAGGGAAAAGTGTTATAGAATTGATGAAGAGTTATCTTGGAGTAAACAAAGCAAGACATGGAGTAATTTATGCAAGTGAGAGATCCAAGGGAAGAGTTGGAATTAATGCTATCATGATATTGAACCTTTTGGTGTGGTTAAATAGTTTGATGAATGCCTTGCTAAGCTTAATCCATGGAATGACGAAACCCTACAAGATCATGCAAGTAAAAGAAAGGAAAGTAGATGTTGAGTATGACGATGAGCGTTCACCTTAGAAGAAGATAAAGGAATCCAAGCTTGATGAGATTGCAAATTGACTTCATTGATTTCTGCAAGGATGCAAGGATCAAGAAGGAGTGGACAATTTATTACGACCCTCGACAATTTCCTTCTTAATCAAGAGATATTATACCTCATATTTTTTCCCTTGATCAATTTTATTAGTTTGCTTTTTGTTTGACCTCTTGTCCTTTGTATTTTTCTTGGTTATGATTTTTCTTTCATGACCTCATGAGTGGAGGGATGAATGGGTACATTGTGGTAACTACCAATGTAACAATTTATGCAGCATATAGAAGTTTGTGACAAGAGGGTTCTCCCATAAGGAGAGAGTGGACCACGAGAATATTTTTGCTCCAGTCATTAGATAGTCAGATTCTTGGACTCGAGCTTAGACTCAGCAAGAATGTTTTGATGTTTGAGAAGGAAGATTGTATAAATTAATCGGGACATCCAGGCTCGTACTAGAAGAGCTTCCAGTCCAGAGGGAGCAACAGTGGGAGAAGGGGTTGCCTACATGACAGAGGAAGAAGTAGTGGCAGGAAGATTTGATTATATGACAGAGGGAGCAACCTGGACTACCATAGGAAGACCTGCTTCAGTGTCAAATGGAGTTGGCCTCAGAGATTGAAATGAATGATTTTGGCTAGACGCACTATTTCTTGGGGTTGGAGATTCAAATTTGGTGAATCTCATAGTTTTTTGATTGGATCCTCAATGTACCTAGTTAACACCATGCCATATATTTGTTTTTCAATGATCACCTTGAGCCCATTTATGATTGAGTCGAGGCATGTACATTGGATGGCAACAAAGCATGTGGTACTTTTGTTGTACAGTTGGATGCAGTTTGAGGTATGTATTAAGAATATACAGATTCAAGCAGAGGAAGAGTATATCACAACCAGTATTGCAAGCCATGAAGCAGTGTGGCTTAAAAATCCATAAGGACATGGCCGAGTCGTTTCATCTAAGACATGATGCAAAGAGGAACAATAAAGCTCTAGTACATATCCATAGATGAGAAGATTGTGGACACACTTCTAATACGAGCTTGATATGATGCTAAATGTCTCCCTCATTGAAAAGGAAATTTGAGGTCACTGGAAGATTAGGAAGACCCTCTCCTAAAGCCATAAAGGACTTTGGTTGGGTCATAAAAGACTTTAACTAGGGGAGATAGATACATTCACCTTTGAATCCAAAAGGATTTGGCTAGGTCATAAAGGACTTCGACAAAAAAGGTGAATGGCCCAAGGAAATTACAAGGAAAAATTATAGGATACATTCACCTTTGAAGCCAAAAGGACTTGGCTAGGTCGACAAGAGGTGAATGTCCTAAGGAAATTATAAGATTAGACAAATCTTCTCCTTAGGAGCGAGAAGAACTTGGCTATGTCGACCAAAGTAGATAGATGTAATTCCCTTTTGAAGTGAGAATGACTTGGCTAGGTCATAAAATACTTTGACTAGAAAGGTGAATGGTCCAAAGGAAAATTCTCTCCTGAGAAGCTAGAAAAACTTGAATGCTAGAAGGACTTGGCTAGGTCATAAAGGACTTTGACTAGAAAGGTGAATGGTCCAAAGGAAAATTCTCTCCTAAGAAGCTAGAAGAACTTGAATGCCAGAAGGAGTTGATTGGATCATGACCTGAGGAGATTGAGACATTTTCCTAAGGAGCCATAAAGGACTTTGGCTAAAAGCCCTCGATGCTTACATATGAGAGATTTACATTTCCAACTCCAAAATGGAGTTATCTTATAAACATGCATCATCATGGAAAACTCATAAACTCTTCTTAAGGAAGGATAAATTTTAGCAAAAGGAGAATTTATTGCACCCAAGTATAATACCTCCCTCGCTAAGAGGGAGTGTTTATTTTTGTATAGCATCGAGAGGTATTCCTGCATGCCAAGAGTCCTCTTAAGTTGGCCTAGAAAATGTATGGGAATTAAAATAAAATAAATTTTATTTTTAGGTTTCATGTAGGCTCAAAAGGGACAAGTTGGCCCCAACATGAAAGGGTGTGTCCCTTGGGGTAAATGTTTTAAAAATGGCATTAAGAAATTCTAATTTAATTTTCCCTTAAATTAAATTAGAAGAAAATTGTAGTTCCACATCACATGACAACTTGAACAAGTTAACTAAGTTTGACTTAGTTGTTTCAGTTAATTTGAGTTGAGGGCCTAACTTGAGTCATGTAGAGTGTATCCTATTTTACATGAGCTCAGGTTGACTTTATTTTGAGTTGTAATTAATTAATTCACTAAACAGAGTTAAAATCAGTAACTAGTTCCAATTGTTGGAGGAACTAGCGAGAGGTTAAGTAGTGGGGTGTGTACTTCGTGATCAACCAATTAACTGATAAATCAGCGATAAATAACTCATGTATGTGTTATCTATGAGTTACCCAGTTGAGATTGGAGTTCAAAGGCAGTGCATTATCAATTGTATAATCATCCAAACTGTACAAGTGGTACATGCAGTCAGAGGAAGGCCTATGATGGATTGTGTACTTATGGATGAGGAATTTCCCTAATTAGTAGGGGCTAATTCCCAAGGAAACAATGCAAGAAAATAGGGACTTGAGTAAGCAAAAAATTGGTTAAGTATTGGCCAAGGCTTGTCTAAGAAGCAGTGAGATAGATAAAGATAGTGTAGAGGTTGTTCGGGCTTGAGCAAGGCATTGTAATATTCTCAAATTTTCTGACTAATGCAATATACAGATAGCTTGGGTTTTTAGTTGTGTCTTTCCATAGGAAATCATTGTGTAATGTGTTGATTGAATTCTTTCTCTTGTATGCTTCGTGATTTCGCGATCGTTTAATTGTTTCCACAATTGGTAGAGTAGATTGAAGTCTATTGTTTTAGTAAATTACAATTAGCAGTTTGAATCTACAAAGAATTTCTACATGGTATTGGAGCTGAAATCACTATATAAGAAAAGAATATGATGTTATCTTTGCAGGAGGAATGGGTTTTGTAGATCTATTCTTCATCAAGGCTCAAGTATTCCCTTGAGGGTAGCTCAAATTACATTGCTTGAAAGGACTAGATGGAAGCAGTCATGGAAGATAATGGGTTGAAGGAATACATTGATAGCAATGTTTTGGAACCAGCAGCGACGAATGCATAGAATCTAGCAGAATGGAAGAAGAATGTAGCCAAGGCAAGAAGGATCTTATTGGAAGGAGTTCGAGATCATATTGTCTCGAACCTCCGTGAGGAGGAGACTCCATATGCAATGTGGAAAGCCTTGACAAACTTGTTTCAAAACAACAGTGACCACAGGAAGTTGTCACTGGAGGAAAAGCTTCGGAAAATCAAGATGGAAAAGGGAAACACAGTACCACAGTACTTGAGCAAGTTCACCCAATTTTGGAACGAACTTGGGAGTGTTGGTGTTATAGTTGTTGAAGATGATATAGTCAACCTAGCACTTATAGGCCTTCCCAAGAGCTGGCACAACTACCAAGATTCAGTATATGGGAGGGAGAAGCTACCAAAGTGGGAGTGTTTGTGGTATGACTTGATGCAAGAAGAGAAAAGGCGGAACACCATAGATGGAACCTCATCCAAGCACGATGAAGAGGAGAATTGTGCCTTGGATCGAAAGGCAAAGAAATGGAAAGGGAATAAATCTCAATCCAAAGGATATTTTAGTCAGGATGGCAAGAAGAATGATTTGCTGAAGATTAAATTTTTTCACTGTCATGAGTTGGGACACTATGCCACGAAGTGTCCACACAAGAAGGATGACAAGAAGCCCTCAGGAGGAGCGGCAGGTGAAGCTCTTGCTTCACAATTCGAGTTGGATTTCACCCTCATTGTGTCTATGGTTACATCGATGATGGGTAGTGTGTGGTATCAGGATAGTGGAGCCTCATTCTGTATGACCAGAAACAAATAATTTTTTAGCGACTTGGAGGAGAAGGACCTCCAGATGCACATCGAGATGGGAGATGATGGAAGGTATAGCACGACTGACATCAATACTTTTACTTTTCAGAGGGAGTCAGGTTCTCCTCTCGCATTAAAATATGTCATGTATGTTCCAGGTTTGAAGAAGAATTTAGTTTCAGTTTCTATGTTGGAAGATCGCGGTTACGATGTGATATTTAGAAAAGGAAAGGCTTTCCTTCGTCGCATAGCCACGGGACAAGTGAATAAAATCGAATTTCGGGTGAATAACCTCTACAAATTGGATGTAGAAGACTATATTTCTTTGTGCACGAAAGTAGAGAAGGTGCAGAGCCAAGACATCGGGGAATTATGGTATAGGCAACTTGGCCATTTAAACCATGGAGCTTTGAAGATCATGCAAAATATTTCTACAGGACTTCCTAATGGTGCACTAGAGAAGTGAGATACATGCAAAGGGTGTACATTGGGGAAGTACACCAAAGCCACATTTCATGGTAAGGACAGTCGAGCACAAGCGATCCTTGAAAAATTTCACTCAGATGTGTGTGGACCATTCTCGACCGCCTCTACGGCCAAGCACAAGTATTATGTGATATGTGTAGATTATTTCTCACATAAGTGTTGGATATTCTTCATGCAGAAGAAATACCAAACATTCTCAAAATTTTGTGAATTTAAAGCAGTTGTTGAGAAAGACACAGGCAGGAAAGTGAAGGCTCTCAGGAGCAATAATGGTGGAGAATATGTGTCGAATGAATTCAAGAACTTTTGTGCATCAGAAGGCATTCGATGGGAGTTAATAGCACCCCATAACCCACAACAGAATGGGGTTGCTGAAAGAAAGAACGGAAGCATTATGGGAGTTGCACGGATGATGTTGCATGATCCGAGCCTACCGTTGCACTTATGGGTTGAAGCATGAAACACAATGGTATATGTGCATAACAGGAGTCCTCGTCAGATTCTTAGGATGAGTACACAAAAAGAATATTTTTTAGGTAAGAACCCAGATGTGTCACATTTCAAGATCTTTGGTTCATCAGTTTACTGTAATGTTTCCAAGGATCCAATGAAAAATCTAGAACCAAAAGTAGAGTTGGGCATATTTTTGGGGTACACTGATACACCTCACAATTATCGGGTGTACCTGTCATCTCACGGGATGACATTTGTTTGTAGAGATGTGAATTTCGATGAAAATAAGGCCATGAGATGTTCCCTTCAGAGGGAGCTTCAGTTGCATGCAGATGAGGAGCTTTTAGCTCCAAAGGAAGAACCTCGGGATGTTGTGGAGAAACCACAAGCAGAGGAGCAGAAAGTGGAAGCACCCACTCATGTAGAGACATCCAAAGATGGAAGGAAGTGCACCAGAGAGGTTGGCAGATTGATGCACAATGCTAGAGAGAATGTGGGAGCACCCACATCACCACGCAGGCAGAGGAGGTCCCTAGATCGGTACACTAGCTACATGGATATGATGAGCGAGAGTGTTGAGACTGAGTCATCCTCATTTGAGGAAGAAGTTCAACAACCAGTATGGGTTGATGCCATGGTAGAGGAATATGATTCCATTATCAGGAACAATTCTTGGGAAGTGATCCCAAGTCCAAAGGACAAGTCAGTTGTAGGTTCCAAGTGGATCTAGAAGGTGAAGCAAGCAGCAAATGGGAGTGTCGAGAAACACGAGGCCATATTTGTGGCCAAGGGGTTCTCTTAGGTGGAGGGAATTGATTACGAGGAGACCTTTGCTCCAGTAGCAAGGTACTCTTCAATCAGATCAATTCTAGCACATCCAGCGCAGCTGGGATGGAAGATACACCAAATGGATGTGAAGACATCTTTCCTCAACAAAGTGATTGAGGAAGATGTGTACATAGAGTAGCCAGAAGGATTTGAGACCTTCGACAAAGAGTCGCATGTGTGCTTGGTACACCAGGATTGACAACCATTTCACTGAGTTGGGCTTCACCAAAATTGAAGCAGATGCAAACCTTTACCATATTGTTGTTGAAGGTAAATTGTTGATTATAGTATTATATGTCAATGATTTAATTCTAACAAGTGATGAGAAGTTGATAAAATATTGCAAAGAGGATTTGGAAAGAGAATTTGAGATGAAAGACATGGGGCTCATGCATTATTTCCTTGGTTTGGAAATTTGGCAAGGAGATGGGGAATTTTTGTTTCTCAAGGCAAGTATGCCAACAAGATACTAAAGAAGTTTCACATGGAGAGCGGCAAACCCATGTAGACTCTGTTAGCCCCCCCCTATGAAATTTTTAACAAGCAAATAGGGGGCTAAATCATTTTTGAGTCTTCAAGGAATGCATTTCCTCTGAAAACACAGTCTCCTTGAAGCCTCTTTGTGTCTTTTATCCTTTGATCAAATCCCCTCTGCTGGTTCCCCTTTTAAAGCCTCTCTGTTATGTGAAGAAATGCCCAAAGGCCCCCTTTTCCAACTTATTTCTCCCCCAATTGGCCCCTTTTCATTCCCTTGTTTTCCCCTTCTATTTCCCTTCTTACCCCTCAAATCCCCCCAAAATCCCCTTTAATTTCTTCCCCTACCCTTTGTTTAGCCTTTTTCCCCCTTTTTTCCCTCTATCGTTCCCCTCCTTCACCTTCAAAATCCATTAAAGGGGCTAAAACCCACTTTCCGACCTTATTCTAAGGCATAGCCCCTTCCCCTTAACCACTTCCCCACATATAACCCCGCGCTGGGACCAAGCGCTTAAGTCCCGAGCGCCAATCGCAATCGGAGCATCGGGCGGGTGTAAATCCTTTGTAACAGCGTAAACCCTCGATGCGATTGTTTTATTACAATATGCCCGCGACACATTCCTCACCGTTGATCTGTCCCTTAGATCGACGGCGGAGCGCTAATCGCAAGACTCGGCTCAATCGCAATCGGAACATTCAAGTGACACCCCCCGATCAATCGCAAGTATTTCACCTGAGCTCCGATTTAATCCCAGCCGTTCATCCCAACCCGCGATCCGACGGTCCTCCGCTAATCGCACCCTGTCTTCCAATCCCCCGATCGCTCTGTCCCTCCGATTACATCTGAATCGTTGATCTGATCCCCGATCGGACGGTCAGCGCTCAATTGCATCCCGACCTCCGATCGCAATCGCATGCTCTTCCCTCCGTCCTCCGATTTAATCCCGACCGTTCATCCTCCCCGCAGATCAATGGTCCTGCGCCAATCGCACCCTCCACCCGATCGCCGATCGCAAGTCTTTCCGCGTTCCCCCTGATTAAATCCCCACCGTCCATTCCTCCCCCAGATCGACGGTCAGCGCTCAATCGCTTTCCCATTCCCAATCGCAATCGCAAAGCCCAATGGTGCCGCCCCGATTGAGATCCTTCGATTGCATCATAGCCGTCCATCTATTGCATGATCCAACAGTTATCGCACAATCGCATGCTTTCCCCTCTGCCCTTCCGATTTCATCCCCGCCGTCCGTTCCTCCTCGCGATCGACGGCCAGCGCTCAATTGCGTCATTCCTTCCGATCATTGTTCGCAAGGCTTCCCTCCGTCCTCCGATTTGATCTCGTCCGTTCGTTTGTTTCACGATCCAACGGCTATCGCTCTCCCCTGTCGATCGCAATCGGAGGTTTGTGAGTGTCTCCTTTTTGTGCCCTTGCGGTTGTGATCCTCCGATTGCATCTCTGTCGTCCGTCTCCTCCCGGATCTGACGGCTCAGGTTTAATCGCCCCCCGCCTCCGCTAGGTCCCACCTCCACGGCTTCCGCTCCATTGTTTTCGTGTTTTCCTTTGTATTACGCCCAAGTGTTTGACCTTTGGGCCTTTACAGTTTTGATCATTTCTCCGCCGCTCTGTGTTCTTTTCACCATTCCGCCACCGTTCTGCCACCATTCCTCCGCCTCCTCAGCATTTCTCCGCCACCTCTGCCCGGGCTTGTAACAGAGTTATTTCAGTATGCAGATAGTACAGAGAGGCCATTTTAGCCGGCCATCAAAGCAGCAGAGACCGGATCAGAAGGGATTTGAGCCGGTAATTGAAGATTAATGGTTAACCCCGCAAGTCAAAGGCTTCAAGCACAGTTTGAAGATTAAGAGCACACCAGCAATGCCATAATTATGCTACCTAACAGCATGACATTTTCCTCCAGAAGTACACCTCCCCACAGCGTCCTTCGTGCTCCTCGAGCCCAGGAAAGTCAAGAACACTGACAGAGCTTCTTAAAAGATTGTCAGGCCGTAGTAATGAAGCATGGATGGACAGACGGACCTTTGAACCAGTTCATTTATTTCAGAAGGCTAGCACAAAGCTCCAAGCACCAGAAAGGACTTCAAAGAAATATCCGAGGTCAAAATCGACCTGACAGAGATCTTCGAGCCAGTCTCAGAGTACACATAGCGCTGCATTTTTCCATTAAGCAGTATGGGCGTGGACACTTCCGCCGATTCTGTTTTAATGAGATCAATTTAATTGTTCATCTACCACTGCTTCTTCCTCTTCTCCTATAAGAGATCCCCGAGAACATATTGAAAAGGTTGTTGTTGCCTTGCTGGGCATCTGCTGTTAGAGGGATTTAGTTTGACTGTTAGAACAGCCTTGGGAGGAAGTTGCAGAGTAGTTTGTATGTAATAGGCTGGGAGGAGAAGTTGGGACTGTATTAGCCATTGAGCCATATTGTACATGACGGGTTTTGCATCAATTAATCAAAGCACATTTCACAGGATCCTGGTCTATTACTATTGGTGATGTTTTCTTAACTCTGTTATTTACATTTTCATACTGTTTCATGTTCTGCTGATAGGCATCAGAATAATGGTATAGGATTCACCCGTGTTAGGTGCCCTATGCTGTCTGCTCTCCCTACCTTTATGTTTTCTGCTTCATGTGTATCTAAGAGTAAATTCGTGGAGTTTAACCAGTGCAGTGGATGTTATTTCCTGCTGGCTGATGTATGAACTTGGGGGTTTGCTTCTTAGATGTTTCTTTGTAATCTTATCTCTGTTTTTCCCTTGGAGTTGCTAAAGCAGACCTGGAGTTAAATGACCTCTGGTCTGATCTATAAGCATTCCCTTTGTCTCTTTGAGAGCTGCCTTTGAGTATGTCCAAGCAGGTCTGGAGTTAAATGACCTCTGACCTGATCTATAGACAGAAATCTAGTTGTTCTCCTTCTTTCACTTTCCTTCCTTAATGTTCCACCCCACTCTCTAATCTAAAGATCCTTTAGTGTAGATGACTTGCCCTTTGGAAGCCTTGGCTAGCTGTTGCAAGTAATTCCCTTTCATGACTCCATAGCCCAATGGGTGGCACGGTCTTGGCCCATCCTCTCTGCTGAAATATCCTGCTGTTTTGTTCCTTCCCTCCCACTATTTTCTCAGTCCATGATCTCGTCACCAACCCAGCAACCCTTCAACCAAATTATTTAAACCCCCCTCTGTGCTTCATAACTAGCCTAATATCTCAATTCGAGCTTTAAAGACATATCATTCTTTTCTCTATTGGAGAGATCCCTCTCCGGGTCCAGGAGGGCTAGATCCTAGGGCCCCAAAGTGGTTCTGATGTTGTCTCATCTTTTGGTCTTGCTAATCTGGCCAAAACATGGGAACCCCAACATAATGGCGACTCCACTGGGGAACGGACCACTTTGCCTTTAGATTGGCTTCTCATTGCTGATGGTGGACAGCAGCCTGCCCCAAACAGTCAAATTCATCCACCTGGCGACTCCACACTCCATAATCCTAGAAGACTCCACTGGAGGAAGAACCTGAAAGATGGCCAGACCTCATGGAAGGGTAGAACATACTGGTTGGATTTGGTTTAAAGGATTCATTGTTTTTGTCTATCATTATGTTCTGTCCTACTTTAAGCGTAATCAAGTGTACAAAGATGAAACCCATGATGAGTATGGGAAATATCTCAAGCCTCAGTCTTCAGACCGTGAGCAGACCTATACTCCTGTGAAAAACCTGGTGGAACAAGAAGCTCATGTTGTATCTCCCACTCTTCAAGAAGCTTCAAGCAGCCATGAGCCTATTGTTACATCACCCACACCTACAAAGGTCATAGAAAGATATAAGCCTCTGGTTTTACCTCTCTTCTTCCAACCCCTTCCTACAGAATTAATAAACCAGCTGCCTCATTTTGATGGGGAAAATAAAGGGTCCTCTGCTGAAGAACATGTTCAAAATCTGGAGGATTTACTTGAGCTGTATGAAATAGAACAAGATGATGTGTGCATTAGGATGTTTGCTTTGTCGTTACAAGGAAATGTTAAGAGTTGGCTCAAAGGCCTTCCAGAAGCAAGCATTTTCTGCTTCCATCATTTTTCTCAAGTTTTCCTTGATAGATGGGCGGCCCCGAAGAATGCTCTCTTCATCCTAAAAGAATATCAAAATTTGAGAAGGCAGCCAGGAGAGACAGTGCAAGAGTTTTCAGCCAGGTTCAATAAGGTATATGATGCAATGCCTTCTGATATAAAACCACCTTTGGGATGGGATTTATTGCACTATCCAAGTTCTTTTGACCCCGAGGTGGAATTCCATATCAGGCAAAAAGAGCCTTTGAGCCTGGAGGAAATGCAGGATATAGCAATCACTGTCGAATACAACATACAGTGCAGGGAAGAGAGATTAAAAGAAGTAAGGAAGGACCGAACAGAGCAAATAGCGCAGATCTCTTTAGAGAACAAGCTGGAAAGACTGATAGAGACTGCCTACTCCTTGCTAAATGTAAAAGAGCCAGAATATGAGGCTGAAACCAGAGGGGGTGATTGGGAAAGACCTGCCCCTCGTCCTCGAGAAAGACAAATCAGATCTCTGCAAGACAGAAGTCGCATGCCAAGCATGTATGATGAACCAGAGCTTGAATCAGAAAATGAACTTGCAGAGTATTTTGAAGAAATAATTGCTGAGAGTCCTGAAGATTTGATGGGTGACAATACTTACAATTATGATTTCTCTGATGTGGATATGTTTGACGATGAGTTTTTCCAAAGGGAAACCGAGCTTGCACGGCCATCATCAGAGGTCTCATGGGAGGAAGACTACGACCATCAACTTCAAGAAAATAATGAGCTAATGCCGGCCATCTATGATACTGATGGAGAAAGTGTTGAAAGCATGATAGCAGACGAAGATTCATTGAATCTTCTATCTACTTTATATCCGAATATCAATTATACTTGCCAAGTAGACAGAGGCCAGCAGCTCTTCAGCGCAGAGGACGAGGAGAAAAGAGATGAGGGAAGTCTTGAGCGGAACGAATATCCAGAGCCTTCTCCCGAAGGGATTAAGGTAATCAAAGAAGCCCCCACTCAAGAATATGTCGATTTTTTCACAGAGTTTAGCCCGTTGCAGCAGAATCGACCTGTGGTACTAGAGGACAGCACTGTTGAATATAATGAGCCCTCTAGCTCAAGCTTCATTGAAGATGAGCGAGATCTCTTTCCCCACAGGCGTCTCGGCCTTGATCCAGAGGAAGAGGAGGTATTCCTGGTCGATGCCCATATGCCAAATACTCCCAACCAGGAAGAGGAGGAGTGTGATTGCAAAGGCCTCATTGCAGATGCAGTGATTGAAGCTGCCCAGGATGCAGACCGCCTATCAGTCGTGGTAGGCCTTGAAGAAAAAAGTTTACATCATGAGTTTGTTGACCCTGTGGCAGACTACATGGAGGCCCTGATTGGCTCAGCTCCACAAGCATCAATCTTTTGCAAGAGCCAAATACATCAGAATTGGTCACCACTGATGGTGACTTCAGTTTTGAAGGACCACATGCAGAGCACCCTGTGGTTATCTCTGACAGGCAGTCAGTGCTCATATCCTTTTTTGCTATTACTTGACTGGCTGCATTGGCATTACTGCATCACCTAAACCATCAGAGTTTTTTCAGTTAGGGTAGGGTAGGTAGGAAAAGCTCAATAAAGCTCAGCCTATGAGCAAGTAGGTTAGTTGTTTCATTTTCTGTCTTAGAATGTAGAGAAGAAACCTGCTAGACAAGTCTAATCCTAGCAGGTAGTAGTGTAGGTAGAGAAACATATGAGACCAACAGTCTAATCTGGTCTCATGGAGCAATAAGGGTAGAAGTAGAATAGGTTTATTTTTTCCTGTTTGTAAAAATTAATGATGTAAAGGGTCTGCAAGTCCAAATGCACCCAAGAAGAAAAAATGTTAGGACTATAGTGTGGGTAGGTAGTTGTTTGGAAGAATTTTACTGTTGATATGATGTCTTCATAGTTTGTGGCAGCTGATCTAAGGAAAGAAAAGGATGGTTCAAGTAGCAGGCACCTGGCCTACACCAAGAAATCATTTTCTGGTTTCTTGGCTCCTTCAAGAAGAAGCCATCCCCATGTGGAGCCACTGTTAGCCCCCCCCTATGAAATTTTTGACAAGCAAATAGGGGGCTAAATCATTTTTGAGTCTTCAAGGAATGCATTTCCTCTGAAAACACAGTCTCCTTGAAGCCTCTTTGTGTCTTTTATCCTTTGATCAAATCCCCTCTGCTGGTTCCCCTTTCAAAGCCTCTCTGGTATGTGAAGAAATGCCCAAAGGCCTCCTCTCCCCTTTATTTTTCCCTCATTTAACCTCTTTTTATTCCCCCCTTTTCTCCCCTTCTATTTCCCCATTTACCCCCCAAATCCTCCCAAAATCCCATTTAATTTCTTCCCCTACCCTTCGTTTAGCTTTCTTCCCCCTTTTCTTCCTCTATCGTTCCCCTTCCCCAGCCCTAAAATCCATTAAAACGGGCTAAAAAACCCACTTTCTGACCTTATTAAAAGGCCTAGCCCCTTTCCCGTAACTCCTCTCAAACCACTTCCCCACATGTGCCCAGGCGCCAGGACCAAGTGCTTAAGTCCCTGGCGCTTATCGCAATCGGAAGGTCGGGCGCGTGTAAATCCTTTGTTAACAGCGGAAAGCCCCGATGCGATCGTTTATAACGTTAAGTCCTTCGCGTTGTTGTGCACCGTCGATCTATCACCAGATCAACGGCTGAGCGCTAATCGCAGCCGCGGCTCAATCGTAATCGCAACATTCAAGTGACACCCCCCGATTGATCGCAAGTCTTTCGCCTGCCCCTCCGATTGTTGTCCCCACCGTTGATCTCCCCGCCGATCCAACGGTTGGCGCTTAATCGCAACACTCAAGTGACACCCCCCGATTGATCACATCGCGCTCCAATTGCGATCCTCTGATCATATCCTGACCGTTGTTTTGTCCCACTGATCTAATGGCCAGCGCTCAATCGCTTTCCCTTTCCCAATCGCAATCGCAAAGCCCAATGGTGCCGCCCCGATTGAGATCCTCCGATTGCATCATAGCCGTCCATCTGTTGCATGATCCAACGGCTATCGCACAATCGCGTGCTTTCCCCTCTGCCCTTCCGATTTCATCCCCGTCGTCCGTTCCTCCTCGCGATCGACGGCCAGCGCTCAATCGCGTCATTCCTTCCGATCACTGTTCGCAAGCCTTCCCTCCGTCCTCCGATTTGATCTTGTCCGTTCGTTTGTTTCACGATCCAACGGCTATCGCTCTCCCCTGTCGATCGCAATCGGAGGTTTGTGAGTGTCTCCTTTTTGTGCCCTTGCGGTTGTGATCCTCCGATTGCATCTCTGCCGTCCGTCTCCTCCCAGATCTGACGGCTCAGGTTTAATCGCCCCCCGCCTCCGCTGGGTCCCACCTCCACGGCTTCCGCTCCATTGTTTTCGTGTTTTCCTTTGTATTACGCCCAAGTGCTCGACCTTTGGGCCTTTACAGTTTTGATCATTTCTCCGCCACTCTGTGTTCTTTTCACCATTCCGCCACCGTTCTACCACCATTCCTCCGCCTCCTCAGCATTTCTCTGCCACCTCTGCCCGGGCTTGTAACAGAGTTATTTCAGTATGCAGATAATACAGAGAGGCCATTTCAGCTGGCCATGAAAGCAGCAGAGACCGGATCAGAAGGGATTTGAGCCGGTAATTGAAGATTAATGGTTAACCCCGCAAGTCAAAGGCTTCAAGCACAGTTTGAAGATTAAGAGCGCACCAGCAACGCCATAATTGCGCTACCTAATAGCATGACATTTTCCTCCAGAAGTACACCTCCCCACAGCGTCCTCCATGCTCCTCGAGCCCAGGAAAGTCAAGAACACTGAGAGAGCTTCTTAAAAGATTGTCAGGCCGTAGTAATGAAGCATGGATGGACAGACGGACCTTTGAACCAGTTCATTTATTTCAGAAGGCTAGCACAAAGCTCCAAGCACCAGAAAGGACTTCAAAGAAATATCCGAGGTCAAAATCGACCTGACAGAGATCTCCGAGCCAGTCTCAGAGTACACACAGCGCTGCATTTTTCCATTAAGCAGTATGGGCGTGGACACTTCCGCCGATTCTGTTTTAATGAGATCAATTTAATTGTTCATCTACCACTGCTTCTTCCTCTTCTCCTATAAGAGATCCCCGAGAACATATTGAAAAGGTTGTTGTTGCCTTGCTGGGCATCTGTTGTTAGAGGGATTTAGTTTGACTGTTAGAACAGCCTTGGGAGGAAGTTGCAGAGTAGTTTGTATGTAATAGGCTGGGAGGAGAAGTTGGGACCGTATTAGCCATTGAGCCATATTGTACATGACTGGTTTTGCATCAATTAATCAAAACACATTTCACAGGATCCTGGTCTATTACTATTGGTGATGTTTTTCTTAACTCTGTTATTTACATTTTCATATTGTTTCATGTTCTGCTGGTAGGCATCAGAATAATGGTATAGGATTCACCCGTGTTAGGTGCCCTATGCTGTCTGGTCTCCCTACCTTTATGTTTTCTGCTTCATGTGTATCTAAGAGTAAATTCGTGGAGTTTAACCAGTGCAGTGGATGTTATTGCCTGCTGGCTGATGTATGAACTTGGGGGTTTGCTTCTTAGATGTTTCTTTGTAATCTTATCTATGTTTTTCCCTTGGAGTTGCTAAAGCAGACCTGGAGTTAAATGACCTCTGGTCTGATCTATAAGCAGCCCCTTTGTCTCTTTGAGAGCTGCCTTTGAGTATGTCCAAGCAGGTCTGGAGTTAAATGACCTCTGACCTGATCTATAGACATAAATTTGGTTGTTCTCCTTCTTTCACTTTCCTTCCTTAATGTTCCACCCCACTCTCTAATCTAAAGATCCTTTAGTGTAGATGACTTGCCCTTTGGAAGCCTTGGCTAGCTGTTGCAAGTAATTCCCTTTCATGACTCCATAGCCCAATGGATGGCACGGTCTTGGCCCATCCTCTCTGCTGAAATATCCTGCTGTTTTGTTCCTTTCCTCCCACTGTTTTCTCAGTCCATGATCTCGTCACCAACCCAGCAACCCTTCAACCAAATTATTTAAACCCCCCTCTGTGCTTCATAACTAGCCTAATATCTCAATTCGAGCTTTAAAGACATATCATTCTTTGCTCTATTGGAGAGATCCCTCTCCGGGTCCAGGAGGGCTAGATCCTAGGGCCCCAAAGTGGTTCTGATGTTGTCTCATCTTTTGGTCTTGCCAATCTGGCCAAAACATGGGAACCCCAACAGACTCCTCTAGAAGGGAATTTGAGGAAGGAAGATGTTACTTCAGGTGAAGTGGTAGAGGCTACCATTTACAGGGAGCTTGTGGGTTCACTTATGTACTTGGTGACACGACCGAACATGTGTTATGCAGTTAACCAGCTTAGTTAAGCAATGGTTAAGACGACCAAACTCTATTGGAAGGTAGCCAAATATGTGGTGAGATACCTCAGAGGCACCACTCAGTTTTGTCTTTGGTACAGACAAACAAATGGAGTGAAGTTGCAAGGCTTTCGGGTCACATTTGGGTAATTTGTCACCGTCTTTACCATTCCCCGTCCCGCACAATGGAGGACCCATAATGTGACCTGTGAACACTGTCATGCACTGAAAACATCATCATTGCATCCCTCTGAGTATGAGCTTCATTTCCCCTTGAGACATCTCCTTGCTGGGCTAGTAGGGATCGCCTCTGTCCGCAGAGGGGATTTACCTCCTCAACGGATGCGGTCGGGCAAGGAGTCCATCAGACAAAAAGAGCACATCAAGAGGAATCTTCAGTATTGGGTCAGCAGCAATTTCTTGGTACAACAAGAAGCATAGATCAGTTGCACTCAGTGCAGCAAAAGCAGAGTACATGGTTGCTAGTCAAGCGGGTTGTGAGGCTATCTGAATGAGGAAGATCCTTTTTGGGTTATTTGGTTAGCATATGGATCCTACAATGATTTACTGTGACAACCAGAGTTGTATCAAACTCTCTGTGAATCTAGTTTTTCATGATAGGTCCAAGCATATCGACATTCGGTACCACTATCTCGGAGATTGTGTGCAGAGGAGAATCATGTTGCTAGAGTACATTTCTACAAAGGAACAAGATGTGGATATCTTGACTAAGGCATTGTCAAGAGGCAAATTCGAGTTTCATAGAGACAAGATTGGGGTATCTAATAATCTCTTTCTTGCTAAGAGGGAGTGTTGAAAATGTCACCATGAAATATTCTAATTTAATTTTCCCTTGAATTAAATTAGAATAAAATTGTAATTCCACATCACATAACAACTTGAACAAGTTAACTAAGTTAGTTTGACTCAGTTGGTTCAATTACTTCGAGTTGAGGGCCTAACTTCGGTCATGTAGAGTGTATCCTACTTTATAGGAGCATAGGTTGAGTTTATTTTGAGTGGTAATTAATTAATTCAGTATAATTGAGTTAAAATTAGTTAAACTAGTTCCAATTGATGGAGGAACTAGTGGGAGGTCAAGTAGTGGGGTGTGTACTTCATGATCAACGAGTTAACTGATAAATTAGCCATAAATAACTCATGCATGTGTGATCTTGAGATTGAAGTTCAAGGGTAGTGTACTATTAGTGGTATAATCATCCAAATTGTATAGATCATGCATGTAGTTAGAGGAAGGCCTATGATGGATTGCGTACTTGTGGATGAGGAATTTCCCTAATTACTAGGGGTTAATTTCCAAGGAAACAACGCAAAGAAATAGGGACTTGGGCAAGCAGAAAATTGGTTAAGTGTTGGCCAAGGCTTGTCTAGGAAGTAGTGAAATAGATAGAGATAGTGTAGAGGTTTCTCGGGCTTGAGCAAAGCATTGTAATCTTCTCATATTTTCTGACTAATGCAATATACAGATAGCATGGGATTTTAGTTGTGGCTTTCCCTAGGAAATCATTATATAATGTGTTGATTGAATTATTTCTCTTGTATGCTTCGTGACTTCGCGATCGTTTAATTGTTTCCGCAATTGGTAGAGTAGATTCAAATCTATTGTTAAAGCAAATTACAATTAGCAGTTTGAATCTACAAGGAATTTCTACAAAATGCACCCATCTGGCTTGTCTATTATATACACATGATGTGGCACTTCATTTGTCTCACTCACTTATCATCTCTCTTAGATAGAAAACACTGGTGGGAGCAAACAAAAAAAAAATTTGAACTCGGTTTTTGGCACCAATTTCTAGATATTTTATTGTAAACCTTTTTGAAGAAGAATTTCTCCTAGAAGAAGAGTTGGGTTTTCTCCGAAGTTTGGATTTCCTAGGGAAAATTTGTTGTCTCTATTGAGCATGACTATCTCTTTATGATCTTATTTGTTTCTATTATTTATGTTTCATACTATTCAGATTTTTTGTGTATAATTGCTTAATGATATATGTGGCACAAGATAAATTAATTCAGATCATTAGAAATCATTATCGGATCAGAAAATTGGTTACTACAATGTTTATTGTAGAAAAATTCGAACAAGATGTTCATTTGGCACATCTAGAAAGTCACCTTCAATGTGAGCTCAAGCCTTTTGATCCAACCACTAGTACCAGCGCTCGAGATCCTAGTCCTGTGACTTCCTTCGATACTTGACTTTATGTTTTTTTCTTTTTGTCATTTCGTTTTGTTTTGTAGGTTGGCATTAGACAATCTAGTTGAGATTCGAACCACAGACATTAATCTTGGTATTTTTTGCTTAAGGATTATCAATCAACAGATATTGAGACCGGTAATATTTTGAACTTTGATGCTGATTATGCTGTAATCTGATTTTTGAGGCAATACAAATTTAACTTACAAAAAAAAATGTAGTTCATAAATAAAATATTTCCATGTCCATGTTAAGATATTTCAATGTTAAATATGTATATATCATATATGGTTTAAAAAAACTATGTATATATTATATAAAGCAATTGAAAAAATGAAATTCTTATGGTGAAAACATTTCAAGTGGTTTCACTATTTTACATTTTGTACCTTTCAGGTAATTTTTTTGTCAATTTTGTCTGAACTAAAAGTTTGTTGGAATAACAAGTTTAAATTGTGTAGTTTACACAATTCAAGTATCCAAGGAAATTTTCAAGATAGGAAATTTTTGAAGCGTTGAATCGATTTATGCATTCAAAAACACAATTTAAGCAATGAAAAATTACACAATATATATATGTATATATATAGAGAGAGAGAGATCTTAACCACGAATCTATCAAGCGCTTAGAGGGATCAAATCTCTCGAGGTGCAAACCTTTTTTTCAAGTTTTGCACCCTAAAAGAAGTTTGCACCTCAAGAGATTTGATCCCTCTTGGCACTTGCTAGATCTGTCATCAAGATGAATCTTTTGTGTTAACCACAATTCAAAATTTGATATCTAATCCTTCTTAACTTCATGCAACTACTATAATCCTATATTATCTTCATGCAAATACTTATTCACATTTTGGGAAGTGTGCTCATACACTTATTTACTTTCAATTTGGAAAGTGTGTACATGCAACTCAACTTAAAACTCAAAACCAATGTGCTCCTTGCTAACACTTCACTTCAATTTTTTTCGCAAGCTCCTGCATTTAGATAGTTGACTTATTGTTTAAACTAGCTAGATCCATCTTAACCCTATATATAGTAAGCATCAAGAGGTGTCATAAAATTGCAAGTGCAAACCTCGGTGTCATGAAATTGCAAGTGCAAACCTCAATGCTTTTTGATCCCTCTAGACACATAGTAAACGCAAACACATAGTAACCGTGAGGTTAAGAGGAATCTATGACATTATATCTGTAATTTGTTTTCTCTTCATTTTTTTAAAATTATGGTGATTATTAAGAGACCTAGTCTCTTATTGAATTACATCCACGCACAAATAATTGAATATCTTCCCCACCCGACCTGTAGACTACATTGTTGTACATTACTTTTTCTTGGAGCTGAAAGCATTATATTACCGACACCACTTCGGTAGAGTCTACCCTTGGTATCGGGCAATGTATTTATTGCATGTAAACCTGATCATTCCATTGCAATTAAACACATGACCATCCTATGAAATGTTCCTGCCTAACTATGAGGCTAAACATGCTTCCTTCTTACATTACAATCGGACCTTCTTCCCTATCCAAAGAAATTTCATGTGATGCAACCCCACAAGTACAAAGCCCATCTTCTTTACAATATTTTGCATTCAGTAATATTATATCTGAAGTTAGCATTATGTGGTGATCAACACATACTGAAACTTCTCGTGCTCACCAGGTCTACTGGAAAGTTCAACACCAAACTCAACCAGTAATCATCTTCTCACTTCGGTTGCAGATAATGTATTCATTCTTCATCTTATTCCTCTTCCACATTGTGCAACACAAATCTTGTGTCAGGAACATAGCCTGCCTCCTTCATCTGACCACCCAAGATCTTCAATATGGCATATATTTTCTCAGACTCTGGATGTGATCTGTCTCCAACGGTGAATACATGAACCCTGTTATCCACTTTAATCCAGCTCCATCCTGGAGTCTTTTTCAAACCTTTGTCTTTCATCATTGTTCTCACTTTTGCCGCATCATCCCACTTGCCAGCCCCTGCATATATATTTGACAGGAGTACATAATATCCAGCATGATCAGGTTCTATTGCAAACAGCTGTTTTGCAGCAATTTCTCCTAGCTCTGCATTGCAATGAATTCTGCAGGCACCAAGCAAGGCCCCCCATACCATAGCATCAGGTTTTAAGGGCATGTTTCGTATAAAGTCATAAGCATCATCCAAATAACCAGCACGTGCTAGAAGGTCAACCATACATGAAAAATGCCCCATCATGGGTGCGATGCAATAATGTTGAGTCATGCAATCAAAATATTTCCAGCCTTCGTCCACCAGTCCTGCATGGCTGCATGCTGACAGAACAGCTATGAATGTGATGTGATCAGGAAAAACTCCTGCCTGTTGCATTTGGTAAAAGAGTGTTAGAGCATCTTGTCCATACCCATGCATTCCATATGCTGCAATCATGATATTCCATGCAACCAAACCTGTTTGAGACATTCTATCAAACACCTGATGTGCAACCTTAATACTGCCACATTTAGCATACATGTCTATGAGAGCTTCCCCCACAAAACCATCTGAATGGAATTCCCTTCTATATATGCAAGCATGAACCTCCTTGCCATGCTGTATTGCTGCTAAGGAGGCACATGCCGGAAGAATTCCCACAATCGTGATTGAATCAATTGCCACTTTTTCAAATTGCATGTCACCAAAGCATTTTAGGGTGGCATCTGAATGCCCATTTTGAGAAAATCCTGTAATCATTGCATTCCACGAAACCACGTTTCTGTGAGGCATGCTTTCAAAAACTTGCCGTGCTAATTCCATACTCCCACATTTTGCATACATGTCCACTAGAGCAGTACCTACATAAACATCTGACTCAAATCCACTTCTGATTATGTAATTGTGAATTTCCTTACCCTGTTTCAGGGCCGCTAAGCAAGCACATACTGGGAGAACGCTTGCGATGGTGTCGGAATCAGGCTTCAGGCCAGCAATTTGCAATTGCCTAAAGTTTTCCAATGCCTTGTCAAAACGCCCAGTCTGGGCAAGCCCAGCAATAATGGCACAAAATGAGACTACGTCTTTCTTGTGAATGCCATCAAACACATTGCATGCGTCATCTACTTGCTCGCATTTAGTATACATAGTTACAAGGGCACTCCCAACATGAGGATTAGCCTCAAATCCATTTCTGACTATGTAATTATGGATTTCCTTCCCCTGTTGCAAGGCTCCCAAGTGGGAGCATGCAGATAAAATAGTACATATGGTTATAAAATCATATTTTATGCGTAATAGTTTTGTCTGAGCAAAGAGTTTCAAGGCCTCCTCAAAATACCCATTCTGAACATAGCCTGCAATCATCGAATTCCATAATGCAGCTTCTGACTGCGACATTTTATCAAAAACACGCCGTCCATCCTCAACAGTCTCACATTTCGCATACATAGCCACAAGGGCACTTCCCACAAAAACATCTGATTCGAAACTCCTTTTTATCAAATACTGATGTATCTCCTTGCCAGCTTGCAGAGCACCTACAAGGGAACAAGCCAAGAGAACACTCGCAAGCGTAACCGAATTCGGCTTGGCACCTGAAGTTTCCATTTTACCGAACAGTTCCAAGGCATCATTGCAGAGCCCATTCTGTGCATACCCTGCAATCATAGCATTCCAACATGTCAAATTTCTCTGATACATTTTGTCAAACACTTGACGTGCAATCTCAACATCCCTACATTTTGCATAGGTGTCAATGAGAACAGTCCCCACAAAATGATCCGAATCAAAGCCCTTCCTTAGTATGAAACCATGAATCTCCTTGCTCTGTTCCAGAGCTGCCGGAAGAACGCTGGCAGCCGTGAATTCATCAGGCTCTACACCTTCCCTTTGCATTTCCCTAAAACCCTTCAAGGCTTCCTTGCATTGCCCGTTTTGAACATACCCTGCAATCAATGCATTCCAGGATACCACATCTCGTTGAGACATTTTGTCAAACACATCGCGTGCATTCTCCAAACTCCCACATTTGGCATACATTGTAACAAGCGCACTGCCCACAAAAGAATCCGATTCAAGGCCATTTCTGAGAATGTCATCGTGGATTTCTTGGCCTTCTTCCAGGGCTAATAGGGCAGCGCATGCTTTGAGAACGCAGGGAAATGTGAACTTGTCTGGCTCCACACCAGCCCCTGCCATTCGGTAATAAATCTCCATAGTCTCTTCATGATCGCCATTGTTAACATGCCCTCTCATCATTGTATTCCATGTTAAAACATTTGGGTTCGCTATTTTATCAAAAACCAGTCGAGCATTCTCCAGGTTCCCGCACTTGATATACGTGTGCACCAGTTTGCTTCCTGATGATACATTATGCTGGTCTCCATTTATAATGAGTTGGGCGTGGAGTTGGCTGAGCTGTTTGATGTTGGTACATGCTTGAAAGTTAGGAGTATATGTGCCGAGGTCCACAGAAATGGTGTCCGCGGCCTTCCTAGAACGCGGTTCAACAATTACGTTTGGAATGTGTTTAAGATTGATTGGAATGGT
Source organism: Pinus albicaulis (assembly GCA_034641835.2). Taxonomy (NCBI): domain Eukaryota; kingdom Viridiplantae; phylum Streptophyta; class Pinopsida; order Pinales; family Pinaceae; genus Pinus; species Pinus albicaulis. The sequence continues at coordinate 339,393,411 of CM076576.1, forward strand.
TGCAGTAGCAACAGTATCAGCCAGTCCACGAGACAATTGATACAACGGTCGCGAAGAAGACGAGGATCGCATAATATGGAACAATGAAAGAAGATCAAGAGACAAATCTAAAGGTTAAGTAGACATGTAAAAGAAGATCTGCATAGGAGCCTAGAGGTTGAAGCTGAAGGGACACCTTCAAATCCAGATGCTGAGCTAACAGCGAAACGATGCTCAGCATTTTGAAGCTCTCCCGGTCAAGAAATAAATAGGTTCATTTACTAACCTAAAATCATTGCAAGAATGATCAATGAACTTTGAAACTATGGGTGTGAGCTGCATCTTCATCAATCTTTCAAACTCTTACAACACTACACCACCACACAATCACCAAGCCAAACACCTATCCAAAAGGCCAATCATAGAAAGGTAACAAGTCTAAGTTAAATGATAATTGAAGATACTAGATTGAACACCCTTACAAAATTTAGGTGATAGGCTCACTTTCCTGAGCTAAAGTCATTGCAATAATTATCAATGAACTTCAAAACCATGTTTGTGAACCACCTCGCAAATCCTAAACATGGGAAGATGGCAAGCTACATCATTTGTTGGCAAGTTGGGATGATTGTCAAACTCCGAAAGTAGGTGTATGAGTATCTTTAATTCTTCAAACTTCAACAACTCATGCACTAGTGGGAAATCATTAGGCATGAACCTCCATGGAGAAGACCAATAACAAAAATACAATGGAACCTCAAAAGTGAAATAATATCATAGCTCTAAGTTAGCAATAGTTGAGAAGCATGCTCCAGATGTAGGAACATTGAGGGATGGGCAATAAAATACAAGAAGGGGGCAATGCACTTAATTTGTTTAGTGAAATAAGTGTTAGGGAACCACTTTAACTCCCCTAATTACTGGAATAGTTGTTTACTTAAGGTATTAAGGTCATTGATATTAAATAATGTCTCATGAGGTAGTAGATGTAGAAAATTTAATACAATTATGTATTGTCTGGATTCTCATGATCTAACAATTATATGTCATTGTTAAATACAGAATCCTTCTACTTAAATTCTTTGCGGAAATTTAATCGCCAATTGCAAACACATAAAGAAATATCAATCACACATAACACAGAGGTTTTTACCGAGAAAGCATAAAACTAAAAACCCCACTATCACATATAATGTATATATCATGGATCATGAAACAATCTCATACAAAACTCTAATCCAAGAGCTCTCAGTACAATATACAATCGTCTCACATTGTCATACAAAAATTGGCAAATACATGCGCCAATTTACTGCCTCTTGACAGCCTACCTCCACTGCGCAATCCCTGTTGATCACAATTCATGAATGAATTCGATCTTGCCTTGCCTTGACTGCGCAATCCTCATTGGCATCTCCATTGTGTGTTTGGTTGCAAGTGTGCACCCACTAATGTCACAACTGATAGTCAAATTGTCCCTTTCACCTATCTCTCAACTGAGTCTCCACTGGATTTGACATGCATGTAGTTAACAGTAGTAAATCTCCAGTTGCATGTGAGATCACTCCATGTGAATTAATTTAATATTTAATTCACTAATCTCTCACTAGTGTATCTTTAGTTACAACTAGCACAACTGAGTTTAACCCACTTAAGTGAGTTAAACTACTTTACAACTCACATAACTACACATCCAACTCTGTGACAACTTTGTATCACTCAATTACAATGAAGTCCACTTGCATGTCCCACCAACCAACCTTAGAACTCGAAATTCCTTCAGTCAACTGGTTTGCCACATCAATTAACTGAAATCAAGTGCTTCAAGAGAATAGATTATTATTTATTGTCTAATTATTATTAAGAGATAATAATAATCGACATGCATTCTATTTTTAGACATGTGATCTACGAACAAACTTCACACATGAATTCCAAAAATAGAACTCCATCCATAAATATAATTTTTTCAACCATCTATAAATAGACTCCCGCTATAAATAGAATTTGCTCACCATTCTAAAAATAGACATACACCTAAATATAGCCTACGGGCCCCACCTAGTGTAGGTGCTTAATTTTCACTAGGATCACCATCTTGTTGAAACTCAATGCTCCCTCTCAACAAGAAAGGGATTATCCTTCACCCCGATCCTGTCTCTATGGTATTCGAATTTTCTCCTGGTGAGCGCTGTTAGGTCTCTGTAATTTATTAGCAAGATTGGGAGAGTCCAATCACAAAGTTAACATCATTTCAACCAAACTTTGGGATTCTAGGATCTAGCCCTCCTGAATCCGGAGAGGGATCTCTCCAATATGTGCAAAGATGGATATTGTCTCTGAAAAGCTTAAGGTAATGATATTAGGCTAGTTATGAAGGCCAAGGGTTTTGTTTTGTTTTGGATGGTTGAGCATGAAATGTTACTTGAGGGGAAAGTCCTAAGTGCAAAGTTTCAAAAGTGAGAAGTTGCAAGCAAATAGAACAGTTTTGGTAGATAGATAGATATAACGCTGGTTTTTAGTCCATTGGGCTATGGAGTCATATATGGGCTTGAATTGAACAACAACATCAAGTGTGATCCAAGGGGCTAGTCATCTATGTCTAAGGATCTCTTTAAATTTTGATTTATGGAATGGAGTGATACACTAAGAAGGGGAATTAAATAGATGCAGAACGAAGAGCAGCCTAGGATCTGATAAGTACTTTTAAACCAGTCAGCCTTTGGCAAACACTTAAGGATGACACGAAAGAAGACTAGGATCTGGTAAGTGCTTTTAAACCAACCAGCCTTTGACACACTTCCAATAAAAAACATACAAAACAAGGGGAGACACAAAGATAACACAGAATGGTCTAAGATCTAGCAAGTGCTTCTAAACTAGCCAGCTTTTAACACATTCCAAGGGAAACAATCTGTTAGTTATGCAGACAAGTCTGGGACCAGGGCTAACCATATCTTCCTTCGGTTCATCATCACATAACATATACTGAAAGTAACGTTCAGAAATAATATTCAGCTAGGACGATAAAATGAGGGAACGCCAGCATTCTCATGCCTAAACTGAATTAAGTCATTCCTGAATAACACAGATTGGAAGAAAACATTCAAATAAAGATTTCTCAACCAGAGAAGGTTACTGATATACAGCAGGTCCTAACCCTGTTTAAACTGTTCTTTACAGTGGAGAATGAAACAACATGAAAACAGAAATAAAACAACAAGTTACAAATGAGAATAACATCACTGTCAATATAGATTAGGATCCCATGAAACAGCTTTTATATTGATGTCAAACCAGCTACAAACTTCAAGTCCAATGTTTTAGTTCAACAATCATCTTCACTATTCAACCTAACTACTCTAGCACAAACAGAGCTTCAAGGGCCAGTGAATACTATGTACAAAAAGAAGTCTCAAGCTCAAGTGTATTTCAAAGTTCTGCAACCAACAATTTCTCATCTTCTGTAGAAGTACTTATAGGAAGATGAGGAGGTGAGATTTTAACAAAATATCTCAAGGATAGTTAATGCAGAGTGAAGAATTCTCGGCCCTTTGAGAGGCATCGATTGGAGAAATTACAGGTGGAAGTGCTGCATTAACTTTTATATTTGTGATTTAAAACTCGAAGTGAGTTTTATTTGACTTTGAGGCTCATATGCTGTGTTAAATAAATCCGCAGACAGTTGTTGCATCAGTTTCCTGTGGCAGAATTAACTCCCTGGCTATGCTGAAGGTAGATATTTCTTTAAGCAATAACTTTGGCCTCTGTTTGAAAGGTTTGAGGCAACAGGTGGCTCTTTGTAGTAGCCGAGGAATCAATTTGCCTCAGTTGAAGCGGTGGAAACCTTTCTGTCATCAAAACATTTATGATTTTCTTTTTAAACTGTGTTTTAGATTGGGGATTAGGCTTTTGATAACGGTCTTAGCCGTAATCCCCAAAAAACCGTCTTCAATCTTTATCTGCTGTGCTCTGTCTTCAAACTGATACTCTTTAACTATTTTTGAATTGATGTGCAGAGGCCGCGCAAGCCTTCGTGTGCCATCAATGCTCATGAAACATTGATTAAACTTCGAATCAAAACCTGCAAATGGTTCCCTATGGTAGATCGTGGGCGCAGGAATCGTCATTCCCGCCTCCGACGTTTCTTTATAATACACAGAGAACCATTGAAATCACCTGCAACAAAACACAAAACAATTAAGAAATCCTGCGTTTTTTGGGTTTAAACTGCTTCAGATGGCGGGGGAGGAGCGTAGCCGTCGGATAAAAATATCTAACGGTGGAGATCTGTATAGAAAGGCAAAAAGGATAGCGGGAGAAGAATAAGGAGGAGCAGTTTTGGACCGTCCGATCTGGACACGTGGACGGTCCAGATCTAATCGGAGGGTCTCAATCGGGGGTGGCACAAAAGGGGATGCGATTGAACTTTGCGATTGAGTCCTTTGTGATTGAGCGCTGGCCGTTGATCTGAGGACCAGATCGACGGTGGGGAATGAATCGGAGGTAATCGCAAGAGGGTGAAACATTGCGATGCGATTTTGCGCGGAGGGCTGCGATTAGCGCTTGGGACTTATGATGAGGGCGCATTGGGGAAGTGGTTTAGGGCTTAGCCCGAGGGGCTTAGGTCCATAAAAAGACTTTGTATTTTTATGATTTTTTTCACGGTTTTTTAATGGAAACAAAGGGTGCCGAAAGGGTTAAAAAGTGAGTTTTTAACCATGGGAAGGGTGATTTACGAAGGGAAGAAAGGAAAAGATGAATAATAGAGGAAAAATATGGAAAAAGGGAAAGGAAAAGAAGGTTAATTTTTGAGTGGGAGAAAAGGAAAAGGGATGGCTTTGCAGCAGTTTCTTATAGGAAATCAGCATAATTAATAGGAAAAGTAATGAAGATTTTGGATAGAGGCATGAGGCCTAAAAGAGACTTCAAGAGCCAACAATTTTTAGTGATAAAATTTGTTCCTTGGAGGCTCAAAAAAGATCTTAGCCACCTTTTGGTATAACAAAATATTATAGGTGGCTAACAGTGGCTCTACTTGGAGATGGTGCCTTCTTGAAGGCATCAAGAATTCAGACTTGATTTCTCTGGGACGCTGACTTGTGCCTGATCCATTGGGCTGTCCTTCCTTTGCTGGATGATCTGGTTCTGAAAACATATTCAACAGCCATGAAAATAATGGATTTTCATCTACAAGCTTTCTACCTACCCAATCCTACTGATCTAACATTTTTTCTTCTTAGAGTGCACTTGGATTGGCAAACTCTCTTACAACATTTTATTCTTTTGAAAGCATGAAATCTAATCTATTTCTAATCCTTATTTCTCCCTGAACTCAGATTAAACAGTTGAGCTCAGATATTTCTCTACCTAGTCTACTGTTTGTTGGGATTAAATAGTCCAACAAACTTTCATTCTCTAAATTCTACAACAGAAATTTAAAAATAGTCAAGTCAAGATTGAGCTGTTCGACTTGCTATGATCTATGGCATAAAAAAAAGTTGCTCATAGATTATTATTTGCAGAAAATTAAATCAAAATGGAAGGCTTAAGATCTGAAAGTTTCTCATTATGGCCTTCTTTTCTTTACAGCTCTGTTTTTAATTTTGTTTTGAGCTGTCTCTTTCTTGATATCTGATTCAGATTTTGGGCAAATAAGAACCAGTTTTTCTCTTTTATGACTCAGAAAAATAAAACAGTTTTGAGTCATCTCTCTTTGGAAACTTTGGTTTAGATTTTGAACATATTTGAACCTTTAATTTCTATCCTAATCTATCTATTGATAAGCCAAGATTAAACAGTTTGGAAAATCAAATTCACTACCCTATCAGCAGAAAATTGAAAGCTAATTAGTCAAGATTAAACAGTTTGACTAACTAGAAGTGTGTTTTGCAGGAGTGGCATTTAAGCTTGCACACTTTCAGATTTATTTCTCTTTTTGGCATGAGGTTGTGCCTTTCTTGTTTTTCATTTCTGCCCTCTTTTCTTTCTTTCTTTGTTTTTGTATTTTTTGATTTTTCATAACTTTGAATGCAATGATGGATGAAATGTTTACAATGGAAAAAAAGAAAAAAAAAGGCTTAAAAACATATCATGAATCAAGATAAGTAATGCTTGAGTATCCTGCCATTGACTGGACCCCCAAACAAATCCGTTCCATCCAGCTCTTGTAAGAAGAATGCATTGTTTCCAGCAACTGAATGAATAAAGTAAGGGCCAAGCCATAGATTGTCAAATTTACCATGCTTTCCCTTATCTTCTCTCTTTGAATCCCACTTTAACACTTTGTCCCCAATCTTGAAATTGTTGGCCTTTGTTCTTCTGTCAAAAAGCTTCTTAATGCTGTCCTGTTTCTGCAATGTTTTGTTGTACACTTCCTCTCTGATTTGCTGAAGATGAATGGTCTGATTTATTCTTCTAATCATGTCATTATCTTCAGTCTGCAACTCTTGAATTAACTTCATAACTGGTACACCAAGGCTGTTAGGAAAATTGCATCTGTACCATATACAAGCTGGAAGGGTGACATACCAATGGATTTTTTCAATGTTAATCTGTCAGCCCACAGGGCATGGATCAGCTTCGTGTGCCAAGACTTCTTATTGTCTTCCAACATTTTCTTCATTATGTTCACTAAGCTTTTGTTGGAGGACTCTGCAAGTCCATTACCTTGAGGGTAATAGGCTGTGGAGTGCCCTAGTGTTATCTGGTATTTATGACAGAAGTCAACCATTTTCTTGCTTCTAAATGCTGCTGCATTATCCGTGATGATCTTGGTAGGGCAGCCAAATCTGGAAAGGATATTGGTTTCTATGAACTTTATAATAACTGAATCATTGGCTTGCCTACAAGGAATGGCTTCTATCCACTTAGTGAAATAGTCTGTGGCAGTAAGGATCCATCTATGCTGGGTAGAAGATGAGGGATGGATTTCACCTATGAAGTCAAGTCCCCACTGTTGAAAAGGAGTTTCAACAGTGATCGGATGCAGAGGAAGGGGTAATAATTTTCTCTTGCCCTCAAACAATTGGCATTTATGGCAAGTAGTTGTCATTTTGTGAACATCGGGAAAAAGGGTGGGCCAAAAGAAACCAGCCCTCAAAATTTTGTTGGCTGTTGACTTCCAGTACAAATGGCCTCCACACTCTCCTTCATGAAATTCCTTCTTAATCTTCTCTGCATCAAACTCAGGCAAACATTTAAGCAATATACCACTAGCATTTTTCCAATAAAGACACCTATCTATAATGCAATAGTTTACTGCTTTCAGTTTTAAGAACCTTGCCTTCGTTTTCGATAAACCAAGAGGCGTGTTTAAATTAAGCAAAACATAAACGATATCAGCATACCAAGGAGAATTCAGAAAATGGTTTTCAATAATGGGAGTTGAGAATTCTTCTTGGCTGTCCAAAGCATTAATCACATTAATATCAAGAACTTCAAAATTGGATTTAGCCATTATTCTAGCTAGACCTTGGCCTTTGATGAGCTTAGTGGGTTTTATCTCTAAATCATATTCAAGAATAACAGCAATCCACTTACCTCTCTTACCATCTAGATCTTATGTTAGAATGTCTTTTACAACTGAATTTGGGACAAAGGCAATGATGTGTGAGTGAAGGATGTATACTCTGAAGTCTTTCAATGCTTTAACCAAAGAAAAAGCTTGCTTTTCCATAATATTATACTTCAAAGGGGCATCCCTCAATGCCTTGCTAAAGAATGCAATAGGTTGCTCTTGTCCTTGTGGATTTTTCTGTAAAAGGACAACAGCAATGGTATGTTCTGATGCAAATGAGAAGATATAAAAATCTTTCGAAAAATCAGGGCTTATGAGAACCGGTGTTTTGGTTAATGCTTGTTTCACCAACTCAAAGGATGTCTTTGCTTCCAAGGTCCATTTTATCCCTTGCTCCTTCTTCAACATGTTTGTGATATTTCTAAGGAGCTCTGCCAAGTTAGGGATGAACCTTCTCAAAAAGTTAATCTTTCCAATGAAAGACTGCAACTCTTTGATATTTTGAGGATGAGAGATTTGCAATATAGCCTCAATCCTCTTTGGATCTATCTTTATACCCTCTTCTGAAATAATGTGTCCAAGAAGCTTACCTTCTTGGAGAACAAATAGTGTCTTCTTAGGGTTTAAAGATATTCCAAACCTTTTGCACTTCTCGAAAATTTTTCTCAAATGTTCTAAATGTTCTTCATCTTTTTTTGAAAACACAGTGACATCATCTAGATAGATAATGATGAAGAAGCCCAATTCTTCCGAGAATGCTATGTCCATGGCTCTCTGAAAGGTTGCTCCAGCGTTCATTAGACCAAAAGGCATCTTCACATACATGAAAGTGCCCCATGGAGTAGTGAAAATTGTCTTTAATTGATCAGCAGGGTGAACTAAAATCTGATTATACCCTGAATAGCCATCAAGCAACGAAATCCTTTTAGACCCCACCACCCTTTGTAAAATGTGATCCATTTTTGGTAAAGGGTAGTTGTCTTTTAACGAAGCTTTGTTTAAGTCTCTAAAGTCTATACAAAGTCTGATTTCTCCAGTCTTCTTCCTAACGGACACTAGATTAGATACCCACTCAGAATATCTAATAGGGACAATAATGCCAGCATCATACATTTTCATGATCTCCTTCTGAACCAATGGAAACTGGACAGGGTTTATTCTGCGCAGTTTCTGTTTAAATGGTTTTTGGTTTTCTTTAAGAGGGATTTTATGTTGTATTATTTCAGTGTCATAGGATTTGAGATCTTCGTAACTCCAAGCAAAAACATCAGAAAATTCTTGGAACAGCTCTATGTATTTGAGTTTAATGTGAGCTGGCAAAGTTTTGGACAGTTTGATCATTTTCGGTTTTTCCTCACTGCCTATATTGCACTCCTCTACTTCAGTCTCTACAGGTTCCAGTTTTGGTTTATTGGCCACATCGTTAAAATCGAACAACTCCTCTAAAGGCGTTAGACCACTCGGCAAATTTTCATCTTTAGACTGCAGAGTTTGTAATTCTTCTGTTTCTAACTCTGCACTTAATTCTGTTTTGTTCCTAAGTTCGCTAGACAATAGGTTAATATTGGCAGGTTGAGGAGACGATTCTTCTTCACCAAGAAAGTTTTCTTCACTGCATTCTGTATCATAATCTGAATCTGAACTGTGCAGTTCGAACTCATTTCTGAATTGCATGAAGTCTTCTATTTGTTTGTCATTGTCAAACACTTGCCAATATTTTTCGTTATCAGGCACTGCTGGTCTAAATTTTATCGGAGTTGTGTTGTCTCCAGTCTCATATGGCGTTAGACATGTTCTGGCCGAAAAGGCTAAATTGTGGGCCATAATGTTCCTTTTCCTTGGGATGAAACTCAGGTTTGACTCTTCAAATGTTGTCAACAGATCCATGACATCATTCCGATAGGCTCTAAGTCTGGGATGATTCGCATTATACTCCCCATTGACTTGCCTAATGATTAACTCAGAATCGTCGTACACATTAATTCTTCTGGCTCCTAATTTCTTCAAGAGATGCAAGCCTAAGAGAAGGGATTCATATTCTGCTATGTTGTTGGAACACTGAAAGTTTAATTTTCATGAGATGCATTCTGTGTGGTTGTTCTCAGTGTTAATGATCCAAACCCCTGCACCAGCATTATTTCTAGTGCATGACCCATCAAAATACATACTCCATAAAGGACTGTCTTTGGTTTCGTTTGTTTGGCGATTGTCCTTTTTAACTATGGTGCCTTCTGACTGTTCATGATTAGCAGCACCCAATTGAATTTGTTTTGACTCCTTAAATTCTTCAATAGATTGAGGGGTGTTGCCGGAAATGTTAGGGGTATTTTCTGGGTTGTTAAGTCCTAACAACAATGAGCTCATAGCCGGCAAATCAAGACCTATGCTTTGTTTACTAATGTTTTCATATGTGGCAAACTGTTTGGACACTTCTGCGTTATTATACTCTTATTCCTTGTCAACCTTTAATTCTGTTAAAGTGACTTGTTCACTAGGATTTTCATTGTTAAACATGATAAAAGAATCAAGGCCTGTACTGACAGAATATATAGGAGAGTTTCGTGGTCTGTCTTGACTTGTAACCGTGTATTGCATATGAGACTCCCTGTAAAGTCTTCTGGTCTGATTGAAAACCGGGATGGTCGCATATGTCATGTCCATCTGCATAGTCCCCTGTAACTTGGCTCCCCAGGATCTTGATAATAGCATTCCATACTTTGGGGGGACATCAGCCACAACAATGTCCATGAGTAAACATTTGGCTGGAATCTGGGCTAGGTTAACACAGAGGTCTTTGATCAATCCTAGACATTTTACTCTATTTGAGTCAAAGGAGTATAGGTCTTTGTAGGGTCTGGTAATTTCTAAACCAAGGCTCTCCATCACAACTTTAGGCATTAAATTATGAGAAGCCCCGGAATCATGCATAGCGTTGTGTAGAATTTTGTCATGAATGTTCAAACTCACATAAAAGGGAGGAACTGGTCCTTCTTGAAACTTCCCTTCAATCTTAGGGCCAAAAATCAACTTTGGTAGGTCGTCACTAAGATTAACTGTATCTCCATTTTCCTCTATATTTAAAGCCTTCAAAATTTGGTTCCTATATACATGTTGGGCAGCTAACTCAGTTAATGGAATAGAGATTTTGATCTTTAAGATTTCCTGTTCCAGGCTGAAAGAGGTTTGATTCTTTGAAGCACTTGTTTCAACCTTATTAGTTGTCACTCTATCAACAATTACAGCTTGCTGATTTGTTTTACTTGACACAACTGTTGTAGAAGGAGTACTAGCTGAAGTGTTAGTACTGCTGATGTCTTCACTCTGTTTTTCAGAATTTTGAGTGTTTTTCTCCTTATCCTTATAAGAATTAACAGCCACTATTTTGTCTTTTTGTTTGGTTGTTTTGGGTTTAGTTGCGGTGCTGCTTTGAGAGGATTTGTCAGAGGTTTTGGTGTTGGGGGCTTGTTGACTGGTCTTGCTTCTAAGGTCATATTCTCTTTGAGGTTCTATGACGACATTTTCCATGTCCCGATAATAATTTTCATTATCATTTCTTTTGTCGTCGTAAGGTGTGTAAAGACCTTGTTTATTATCATAATGAACCTCAAAGTCATCATCCTCTTCCCCAAACATGTTGATATCCTCTTCCTCTGCTATGTCTTATGTTTGTTCAACCTCACTTACATAGTTTTGATGAAAGGGAGGAGTGATCTGTTGATCATCTTCCCTGGGTCTGTTTGGAGGTTGGTTCCTTCTAACATTCTGATTCTGGTTTCTATTTTGAGGAGCAATTTGATTTTGATTTGCTTGTGCTCTCTTAATTATGCTCATCTCTTTCATCATTTCTTCCATCATTCTCTCCATCTTTGAGCTTGAAGTGGAAGGGGTGGATTCCTCTATAAAAGATACTCTCTTCTCGCTTTTCATTCTTGCTCTTTTCTCCATCAAGTTTACTTCCACATAAAGAGCACCCCTTTGCATGTCTTCAAGAGTTGCAAAGACTCTTTCTCTAAGTGAATATGTCATGTCTGGATCAAACCCTTCAGGAAACTTGTTTAAAGCTGAGCCCTGAGGAGGTTTTAGTTCAGGGGAAAGTGCATTATAGACGCTATTAAATTTGGTACAATAAGATTGTACACTTTCCCCAGGTTTCCTATGGAGATTGTTATAGTCAGCAAGGACTTGGAGAGGATTCTTCCTCACTTCCCATTTGTTTAAGAATGCTTGATGGAAGGCTTGGAGATCGTTAATACTATGGGGGGTTAAACCTTTAAACCATTTTCTTACTTCTCCCCCCAAACTTTGAGCAAATAGTCTCAACTTGACAGAGTCATTATCAATTTCATTTATGTCAAAGTAGTCATTCATCTTGTCCACATGTTGAGATGTTGTTATGGTATTACTAGCATCATATAATGGAATTTTGGACTGATAGTCCTGTGGAAGATTGACTAATGGTACAGGAAGGACTAAGTGATCATACCATGTTGCCATGGCAGGAGGTGGAGGTGGATTTACAGAAGGGGAAGTGGGCTAAGGTGAAGTGGTTTGAATAGTGGATGTAGGGTGAGTAGAAGTGGATGGACCAGGAGTATACTGTTGAGATGATCTTGGATGAGAGACACCTAAATTGTGAAGGAAATGTAAATCAGGAGGTGTTGTTTCCCTGTTACCAGGATGTTCACTTGTTTCGGGAGATGAAAGTGAAGATTCAGAGTCTAACTGGATTATATCATCAAATGACCTAGTTCTAAATGGGTTCACTAAGTCAGTTTGTGATTGTTGCAGAGCTGAAAGATTTTCGGGGACTGAATTAGCTCTCAAGGGTGATCTGAAAACAGTTAATAATTTAACCTTAGGAGACTTCCAAAGGATACTTTCTGGATTATCAACTATCTCAGGTGGGTTAGGGTCTAGATGGGCTCTAGTGTGAATCTTTTTAGAAGCCACTATGCTATGTTGTTTAGACCTAAAACAAGAGAAGTTCAACGAGATATGACAATCTTAGAGCGGTTCACCAATCTGTTTTACGATTTCAAATCCCACAGTCCTCTAACTGAGTTTGAATGATTTTATAATGATAAGGGTTCTTCCCAGTGGAGTCTTAAGGTCTGTTCAGGATTGTGGAGTCACCAGGTGGAAAGTTCAGAGTTTTTTCAAAGGAGTACACTGTCCACCACAGTGTTTGTGAAACATTCCTTTCAAGGATATCTCAAAACACAACAAACTCTAGCCAGAGGTTGACTGGGAGGGCATTCACCAGATATGTCACCCCCAAAAGAGGATGAGACCCGAAGGCTACCTGGCCCTTTCCAGACTCTGTCTAAGAGTATAAAGTAAAACACATCAAAGACGTACAAAAGATATCAAAACTAGTGTTTTACTACCAATCTGAAATGTTTTTGGTATTTTCTAAATTTCTTTTATTTGTGGTTAGGAAGAATATCCTAACTTTGCCTCAAAACTTAGCTATGGTCATGAAACAAAGACAGTCTATCCTTATGGCTAAGCTAGCTGATTTTCCAAGGTTAGATAAAAACTCGAAAGAATCCTAGGACTGACCTAGTTTGTCACTGATTCAATTGAGTTTCATCTTAATTACCATTTCTTGGTAGTGCTTTAAAAGGCTGCTTTTGACTCTCAAAATGTTATGAAGATTCTGGGTAAGGGTCCCCAGTGGAGTCGCCAGAAATGTTAGCTTCTGGTGGCTTAGCTGCAAAATAAAACAATTGTCATGGAACCAGAGATTCTGGGTTAAAGTTTCCCCAACGGAGTCGCCAGAAATGTTAGGTCTCTGTAATTTATTAGCAATATTGGGAGAGTCCAATCACAGAGTTAACATCGTTTCAACCAAACTTTGGGATTCTAGGATCTAGCCCTCCTGAATCCGGAGAGGGATCTCTCCAATATGTGCAAAGATGGATATTGTCTTTGAAAAGCTTAAGGTAATGATATTAGGCTAGTTATGAAGGCTAAGGGTTTTGTTTTGTTTTGGATGGTTGAGCATGAAATGTTACTTGAGGGGAAAGTCCTAAGTGCAAAGTTTCAAAAGTGAGAAGTTGCAAGCAAATAGAACAGTTTTTGCAGATAGATAGATATAACGTTGGTTTTTAGTCCATTGGGCTATGGAGTCATATCTGGGCTTTAATTGAACAACAACATCAAGTGTGATCCAAGGGGCTAGTCATCTATGTCTAAGGATCTCTTTAAATTTTGATTTATGGAATGGAGTGATACATCAAGAAGGGGAATTAGACAGATGCAGAACGAAGAGCAGCCTAGGATCTGATAAGTACTTTTAAACCAGTCAACCTTTGACAAACACTTTAAGAAGGACACGAAAGCAGACTAGGATCTGGTAAGTACTTTTAAACCAACCAGCCTTTGACACACTTCCAATAGAAAATATGCAAAACAAGGGGAAACACAACGATAACACAGAATGGTCTAAGATCTAGCAAGTGCTTCTAAACTAGCCAGCTTTTAACACATTCCAAGGGAAACAATCTGTTAGTTATGCAGACAAGTCTGGGACCAGGGCTAACCATATCTTCCTTCATTTCATCATCACATAACACATACTGAAAGTAACATTCAGAAATAATATTCAGCTAGGACGATAAAATGAGGGAACACCAGCATTCTCATGCCTAAAGCTGAATTAAGTCATTCCTAAATAACACAGATTGGAAGAAAACATTCAAATAAAGATTTCTCAGCCAGAGAAGGTTACTGATATACAACAGGTCCTAACCCTATTTAAACTGTTCTTTACAGTGGAAAATGAAACAACATGAAAACAATAGTAAAATAACAAGTTACAAATGAGAATAACATCACCGTCAATATAGATCAGGATCCCATGAAACAGCTTTTATATTGATGTCAAACCAGCTACAAACTTCAAGTCCAATGTTTCAGTTCAGCTATCATCTTCACTATTCAACCTAACTACTCTTAGCACAAACAGAGCTTCAAGTGCCAGTGATACTATGTACAAATAGAAGTCTCAAGCTCAAGTGTATTTCAAAGTTCTGCAACAAACAATTTCTCATCTTCTGTAGAAGTATTTATAGAAGAATGAGGAGGTGACCTGAGAAAATATCTCTCAGGATAATTAATACAGTTTGAAGACTTCTCGGCCCTTTGAGGGACTCGATGGAGAAGTTTACAGGTGGAACACTGTATTAACTGTTACATTTATGATTAAAAACTCGAAATGAGTTTTATTTGACTTTGAGGCTCATATACTGTGTGAAATAACTCCGCAGATAGTTGTTGCATCAGTTTCCTGTGGCGGAATTAACTCCCTGGCTGCGCTGAAGGTAGATATTTTCTTTAAGCAATAACTCCGGCCTCTGTTTGAAGAGTTCGAGGCCACAGGTGGCTTTTCTGGTAGCTGAGGAATCAATTCGCCTTATTTGAAGCGGTGGAAGCCTTTTGTCAGCAAAATACTTATGATTTGCTATTGATTGTGCTTAATCCGGGAATTAGGCTCTAGATAAGCATTTTTAGCCGTAATTCCCATATCTGTCTTCAATCCTCCATTCTTCTGTGCTATGCCTTCAGAACTGATACTCTTTAACTGTCTTGAATTAAGACGGTGTCTTGCCGATGTGTACGGCCGCGCAGGCCATTTTACGTGCTATCAATGCTCATGAAACAGTAATAAACCATTGAATAGGGCCTGTGGATGGTTTCCTTTGGTATATCGTGGGCGCAGGAATCGTCATTCCCGCCTCCGACGTTTCTTTATAATACACGGAGAACCATTGAAAACCCCTGCAACAAAACACAAAACAATTAAGAAATCCTGCGTTCTTTGGGTTTAAACTGCTTCAGATGGCAGTGGAGGAGCGTAGCGGTTGGATGAAGGCAACCAACGGTGGAGATCTGCGCAAAGAGGGAAAAGAGGAGCGGGGGGGGAAAATGAGGTGTGGTAAATCTGGGCCGTCCGATCTGGACATGTGGACGGTCCAGATTCAATCGAAAAATCTCGATCGGAGGTTTGAATAAAACAAAATCGGAGGGAACTGCAGAGGATTACCGATGCGATTTGTGCGATTGGGGGTTGGCCGATCGACGGATCGCAATCGAAATTGCGGGCTTGATCGGAATCGAAATTTTGGGCCTGATCGCAATCGATAATTTGAACTGTTTAACAAACATGCCCCCTTAAATCCTTTCGATTCCGATTAGCGCTTTATGGGTTTTGGCGCTTGGTTTTTATGATGAGGGCGTATTGGGGAAGTGGTTTAGACCTTAGCCCAAGGGGCTTAAGTCTATAAAAAGACTTGTATTTTTATGATTTTTCACGGTTTTTTAAAGGAAACAAAGGGTGCCGAAAGGGTTAAAAAGTGAGTTTTTAACCATGGGAAGGGTGATTTATGAAGGGAAGAAAGGAAAAGATGAATAATAGAGGAAAAATATGGAAAAAGGGAAAGGAAAAGAAGGTTAATTTTTGAGTGGGAGAAAAAGGAAAAGGGATGGCTTTGCAGCAGTTTCTTACAGGAAATCAGCAGAATTAATAGGAAAAGTAATGAAGATTTTGGACAGAGGCATGAGGCCTAAAAGAGACTTCAAGAGCCAACAATTTTTAGTGATAAAATTTGTTCCTTGGAGGCTCAAAAAATATCTTAGCCACCTTTTGGTATAACAAAATATTATAGGTGGCTAACAAGCGCCTTCATCAAAATATCTGCATCTCGATCTTCCATAGGAATGCACTGAAGCAACATGATCTTCCGCTGCACATAATCTCCGATATGATGATACCAGATATCTATATGCTTAGATCTATCATGAAACATAGGATTAATCGAGAGTTTAATGCAACTATGATTATCACAATTAAACACTATAGGATCTAAATGAGAACAAAACAAACTGACTAGGATCTTCCTCATCCAGATAGCCTCACATGCAGCTTGACTTGTTGCCATGTATTCCGCTTCCGCTGAACTGAGTGCCACAAATCTCTCTTTCCTACTATACCAAGACACAGTTGTAGATCCGATACTGAAGACCCCTCCTGATGTGCTCTTTCTTTCCGTTGGGCTGCTCGCCCAATCTGCATCCGTGAAGCCATGCAACTTCACCTCATCCGTCTGTCTATACCATAAGCCATACTCAGATGTGCCACTGAGATATATCAGGACATGTTTACCTGCCTTCCAAAAGAGCATGGCAGGCTTAACCATCGCTTGACTAAGCTGTTTCACTGCATAGCATATGTCTAGTCTTGTATTAACTAAATACATGACCGAACCCACCAACTATCGATAGACAATAGCATCCACTACCTCTCCAGATGTAGCGTCCTCTTTCCTCCAATTTCCTGGAAGAGGAGTATCCATGGGTTTGCAGCCCTCCATGTGAAACTTACCAAGTATCTCCCTTGCATACTTGCCTTGAGACACAAAAATTTCATCTTCTCGCTGCCATATTTCCAATCCAAGGAAATAGTGAAGAAGGCCCATATCCTTCATCTCAAACTCCTTTGCAAGGTTCTCTTTGCATGAGTGTATCAGCTGCTCATCACCAGTCAATATTAAATCATCAACATAAATAAAATAATTAAAATCTTACCCTTCACCACAATTTGGTATAAGTTTGCATCCGCCTCACTCTTGGTGAAGCCAAGTCCAATGAAATAGTTGTTGATCCGAGTGTACCAAGCACGGGGTGCTTGCTTCAGCCCATACAACACTCTTTTGAGTCTGCACACATGCGACTTGCTATTGAAGATCTCAAATCGTTCAGGCTGCTCAATGTACACTTCTTCCTCAATGATCCCATTAAGGAATGCAGTGTTCACATCCATCTGATGAATGTGCCAACCCATCCGTGCTGAGAAAGCAAGGATGGTCCTTAGGGAAGAATACCGTGCGACAGGTGCAAAGGTTTCTTCATAATCAATCCCCTCAATCTGTGAGAAGCCCTAGGCCAAAAATCTGGCCTTGTATTTCTCAACACTCCCATCAGTAGCTTGCTTTACCTTGTAGATCCATCTTGAACATACCATTGATTTATCAACCGGCCTTGGAACAATTTCCCAAGCACTGTTTCTAACAATGGAGTCATGCTCCTCCGCCATTGCATCTACCCATGTGGGGCTCTTGCACTGCTTCCTGAAACGAAGATGGCTCAGTCACAATACATTTTCTCATGAGAGCCATGTATCCAGTGAATCATTCAGGAGACTGTCTCTGTCTGCATTGTGAAATAGGGACTCCTACATTCTATGTAACATCAAACTTCAGCCTCTCAGCTTCTATGGTATGCCTTCTGCCAGTTCTGATGTTTGGCTCTACATGAGTGGACTCCTCTACTCCATGAACCTCCTCCTGTGGCTGATCCATATCTAGAGACTCATCTTTGGGAACCAAAAGTTCCTCCTCTGCATGCAATTATAGCTCCCTCTCAAGTGACAACTTCATGGCTTTCTCCTCATTGAATTTTATATCCCGTCGCACCACAGTCATTTGACTATTTGGCAAATACAGACGATAATTATGGGGTGTTTCTTTGTACCCCCACAAATATCCCAACTTCAGCAGTTGGCTCTAGCTTCTTCCTGGAATTCTTGGTCACGTGCACATAAACAGATGAGCCAAAAATCTTAAAGTGAGAAACATCTGGTTTATTACCAGTAAAAGCTTCTTCAGGTGTACTCATGCCAAGTACTCTATGAGGACAATGGTTTTGCACATAAACCATAGTGTTGCATGCTTCTGCCCACAAGTGCATTGGTAGGTCATGATCATGCAACATAGCTCGTGCAGCACCCATGATCGTTTTGTTCTTCCTCTCCGCGACCCCATTTTTCTATGGGTTATGAGGCGCTATGAGTTCTCTCTGAATTCCTTCTTTGTTACAGATGTCTTTGAATTCGTTCGAGATATATTCTCCACCATTATCGCTCCGCAGAGCCTTCACTTGCTTCCCCGACTCTTTCTCAACCAATGCCTTAAACTCACAGAACTTTGAGAATGTTTGATCCTTCTTCTGCACGAAGAAGTTCCAACATCTACGAAAAAAGTCATCAACAAAAATAACATAATACTTGTGTTTTGTTGTTGAAGTAATTGAGAATGGCCCACACACGTTTGTGTGAACTCTCTCCAGGATCACCGAAGCATGGTTCTCCTTTTCATGAAAGGTAGACTTTACAAACTTTCCCATAGTACATCCCTTTCACTGATCTAACTGCACAAGTGTACCCTTGGGAAGTCCTGTAGAAATCTGCTACAAATTTTTCAGGGCGCCATGGTGAAGATTGCCCAATCACCTGTGCCATAATTCACCCTCATCCTGTCTAACCACTTCTTCTTTTTTTCCCACCATTGCAATGCAACCATCTACCTCTAGATTGTAGAGATTCTTGACTCGAATCCCTATCCTCTTGGTTTGACTCATTGTTTTATGTCGCAGGAAATCTTTTCCATCGCTAAAAACAATGTCATAACCTTTGTCCTCCAACATCGCAACTGAGACCAAGTTTTTTTCAGACCTGGAACATGCATAACATCTTTCAACATAAATGGTTTACCTGACTCCCTCTCAAAGGTAATGGTACCAATTTCGATCACACTATATCGCCCATCGTCGTCCATATCTATATGCATTTGGAGATCTTTCTCCTCCAAGTCACTGAAAATCTCCTTATCTCCCGTCATGTGGAAGGAAGCACCACTATCAAGATACCACACCGATTCCATTGCACTTGAAACCAAGCATTCGATCAAAGAGAAATCAAGTTCAAATTGCAAGGCAAGGGCCTCACCAGCTGCAGCACCAGGAGCCTTCTTGTTCTTCTTTTTTTGTGAGCAGTTAGTGGTGAGATGCCCACGTTCGTGACAGTGAAAACACTTCACCTTGGACAAATCCAGCTTCTTGCCTTTAGCCTCAGATTTTGAGTGGAATTTCTTCCCCTTCCCTTTCCTTGCCTTGGCAGCCAAAGCAAAATCCTCCTCATCATCATGCTTTGATGAAGAGCCATCTCTGGTGTTCCGCCTGAACTCGTCATGCACTAGATTTGACGACAGTCGTTCCCAATCCGATAGTTTTTCCCATTCGTTGACAGATTCTTGATAATTGTGCCAACTCTTAGGAAGTTCCAAGAGAGCCAACTCACCAAATCATCATCAACAACCATGATTTCTACACTCCCCATTTCATCCCGACATTGGAAAAAATTTGTGAGATACTTAGGAATATTGTCACCCTTCTCCATCTTGATCTTTTTGAGTTTATCCTTCAGCGCCAATTTCCTATGGTCGCTGCTGCTTTTGAAAAGATCCATCAAAGCCTTCCACATTGCGAATGGAGTGGCTTTCCCATGAAGGCTTGAGACAATGTGGTCTTTTACACCTTCCAACATAATCCTTCTCGTCTTCGCTACTTTCTTTTTCCAGGCGTCAAGTAATGCAACATCCGTCGAAGTGGGCTTAGGAACATTACTGCCGATGAATTCCTTCAAGTTGTTATCTTCAAGCACCGCCTACATCCTGTCCTTCCATGCAATTTAGTTCGAGCTACCCTCAAGTGCATACTCTAACTGCAAACCATTGAAAGCCATTTCGATGTTTACTCAACTGTCGCACCAAGAAATTCTTGCAGCAAATTTGAATTGTTTCCACCAACAAACTCAACTACTGCTTCAATATTGCAATATTCTTAGCTCCGATACCATGTAGAAATTTTAATACAATTATGTATTGCATGGATTCTCCTGATCTAACAATTATATTCCACTGTTAAATACAGAATCCTTCTACTTAAATTCTTTGCATAAATTTAATCGCCCATTGCAAACACATAAAGAAATATCAATAACACATAACACAGATGTTTTTACTAGGAAATCATAAAGCTAAAAACCCCACTATCATATATTATGTATATATCATGTATCATGAAACAATATCATACAAAAATCTAATCCAAGATCTCTTAGTACAGTATACAATCGTCTCACACTGTCATACAAAAATTGGCAAATACATGTGCCAATTTACTACCTCTTGATAGCCTGCCTCCACTGTGCAATCCCTATTGATCACAATCCCTGAATGAATTTGATCTTGCCTTGCCTTGACTACACAATCGTCATTGGAATCTCCAATGTTTGTTTGGTTGCAAGTGTGCACCCACTAATGTCACAACTGATAGTCAAACTATCCCTTTCACCTATCTCTCAACTGGGTCTCCACTGAATCTAACATGCATGTAGTTAATAGTAGTAAATCTTCAGTTGCATGTGAGATCACTCCATGTGAATTAATTTAATATTTAATTCACTGAGCTCTCACTAGTGTATCTTTAGTTAAACTAGTTACAACTAGCACAACTGAGTTTAACTCACTTAATTGAGTTAACTACTTTACAACTCACATAACTACACATCCAACTTTGTATCACTTAGTTACAATGAAGTATACTTGCATGTCCCACCAACCAACCTTAGAATCGAAATTCCTTCAGTCAACTGGTTTTCCACATCAGTTAACTGAAATGAAGTGCTTCAAGAGAATAGATTATTATTTATTGTCTAATTATTATTAAGAGATAATAATAATCGACATGCATTCTATTTTTAGACATGCGATCTACGAACAAACTCCGCACATGCATTCCAAAAATATAACTCCATCCATAAATAGAATTTGTTCAACCATCTATAAATAGGCTCCCGCTATAAATAGAATATGCTCACCATTCTAAAAATAGACATACACCTAAAAATAACGTCCGGGTCCCACCTAGTGTAGGTTCTTAATTTTCACTAGGATCACCATCTTTTTGAATCTCAACATTAGAATGTGAAATCAATAAATTTATGTGGCCTCATTAAAGAAGGTTTAGTAGCTAGTAATTAAGACCTCATTAATAGAGGTCCAGTAAGTGTTTAGGGTTTTGGTTAATTAGAATTACATGTTATAATAGAAGTATGTTGTAGGTTGTCAAGTGAATATTATTTTATTTGAAGCTATGCTCATGTTGTAGGTTGCCTTGCTAGAAAAGGCATGTGGTCATTGCATCCAATTATACTAATATTAATAAATTTTTCTTATTGTTGTTATCTTTTGGTTTTGGTTCTATTTTTTGGCTTTCTATAGCTATATTTCCATCCATTTTTCTCCATTTATTTGATTTTTGTAGCTATTTTTCATCTATGTTTCTTTGCTTATTCAATTTCAACTAATAAGGAACACTATAAGAGGTATCCAGGATCCTTCATATGCCAACACAAGGTCCAATTTTAGATTTTATTTTAAAGGGTAGAGACATGTTCCAATATTTTTAGATAACATACAAATTTATTGTTCAACAGGTAAATATATGGTTAGGAAATATTATACACAAATTCAAGAGGCATAAACTACTATAACACCCTTGTAACCTTCATTAGAGCACCTTCAAGTAGTACCAAATAAGGTAACACATGTATATGGAATTGTCTTCATCATACCTCTAGGTATATTGAAAACCCCATAGGCACACCTGAAACCAACCTTACATAATCCTAATGGCCATATTGTTGCTATAGTACATTGAGAACAACCCTCAAGTAGATCACTCTCATGTACTAGGGAATTAGGTAGTATAGCTAAGGGTATAGTTTATCCTCCTTGGTTCTATGAAAAAATTGGCAAGTATTATTGTTGGAAGCCATCTAGTATATTAGAGAGTTATATCAATTGACACTAATATATCCTTAATACCTTGCAAACTGTAGCCCCAAGGGTTAGCTCAATTGGTTGAGTCCCTGCTTGGAAGTACTCCCAGATTGAGAGGTCACAAGATCAAATCTCCTAGATGCTCGCGGGGTTAGGCCTTAATGTTATGCCGAAAGTAGATCCCTTCAGGAGGATTTACTGTGATTCATTAAGATCGTGGATTTATTTGGTACATGTGTGCGGGCACATAGGAACGTGAACCACCAGGAAAAAAAAAATACCTTGCAAACTGTAATATTCCTTTTTTCTTGATATGGTCAAATGGACAAAATTTACCCGCGGTATTTACTGTGGTATTTTCCCATGGAATTGGCCCTTGGTATACGCCTTTGTTTCTTGGGAAAAATAATAAAATAAAGGCATATAGAAATTCCATTGAGCTTATAAAAAGGGAGAGTAGTTATGTATTTGGATCATCTTGAGTTATCTATCCTATTATGTTTTGTTGAGAACTTGGTGAGGCAAATTTTGATCATGGGATGAAAACCTCTTGGATACCTTTGCTTGATGGATCCATCCAGAGTCCACACTTGTGCTTCAATATGTTGAAATTCAACAAGAAAATTTCAGCACCCACGCCTAGTGTGGGACTAGGAGGTCCAAGAAGCACCTACACTAGGGTGGGACCATAGGGCTAAATTTGGTGCATGTCTATTTTAGTTATCCCTTAATTAAGATGGAAAATAAAATGTAATATAATATCAAAATAACTTGTAATAGTTAACTGAGCGTGATAAACTCAATCTCATGAATTTTGAGTTAGAGGTAGTTGGTGAGGCATTAGTTGTAACAGAGTTCAAAGTGCAGTGGTGCATTAGTTAATGCAGGTTGTAATCAGTTTAACTCAGTTAAGTGAGTTAAACTCAGTTGTGCTAGTTGTAACTGTTAGATACACTAGTGAGAGATCAAGTGAATTAAATATTAATTAATTCACAATCAGTGATCTCACATGCAACTGAGGATTTACTATTATTAGTTGCATGCATGTTAGATCCAGTGGAAACCCATTTGAGATCTATGTGAAAGGGAAGTTGACTATCAGTTGTAGGATTATTGGGTTGCACCCATGCAACCAAACACCCATTGGAGTGCCCATCATACT
This sequence comes from Pinus albicaulis, assembly GCA_034641835.2. Lineage (NCBI taxonomy): Eukaryota > Viridiplantae > Streptophyta > Pinopsida > Pinales > Pinaceae > Pinus > Pinus albicaulis. The sequence continues at coordinate 339,416,752 of CM076576.1, forward strand.
TGCGCAGTCAAGGAAGGCCAAAATTCCTAAATAATAGGGATTGCATTCATCAGGGATTGTGCAAGCAAGGAAAGTTGTCTTGAGGCAGTAAATTGGATAAGTATTGGTCAGTTTTATGTGTGACCATGTGAGACAATTCATTGAGTATAGGAGGGCTCTTGTGAGAAGGGTTGTATGTAATTGTTTCATGATTCCATGTTGAATATACAATAGAAGATAGTGGGTTTTTGAGCAGCAAGATTTCGCTGGGAAATTATCTATGTTGTGGCTTGATTGATTCTTCTTTTCTTCATGTGATTGGCGATTGTGTTTTTATTCCGCAATTTATTTGTAGAAGCGATTCAGTATCTAGCTTTAGTACATTGTTAGATCGGATTGAATCCATGATATACATATTATTTGTATAATTTCTACATGGTATAAGAGCACAGGAAATCACAATAGTGAAGGAGGAGTTGAGTTTGTAACTGGATAGAATTCGAATTTGCAGAAAGACTTTCTTGGTGCTATAGTTGATTCAGGATCGAAATGGCTTTCAATGGCTTGAGGTTGGAGTATGCACTCGAGGGCAGCTCAAAATATATTTCTTGGAAGGAAAACATGGAGGCAGTACTCGAAGACAATGGCTTGAAGGAATTCATTGACAATGATGTTCCTAAACCCAATGTGACAGATGTTGCAAATCTTGATGGATGGCAAAATAAATTGGCAAAGGCGAGGAGGATCCTATTGGAAGGAGTACGAGACCACATTGTCTCAAGCCTCCATGGGAAGGCCACACCATATGCAATGTGGAAGGCTTTGATAGATCTATTTCAGAGCAGCAACAACCATAGGAAATTGGAGCTCAAATATAAAATAAGGAAGATCAAGATGGAGAAAGGTAGCTCCATGCCAAAATATTTAACAAAGTTTGTCCAATGTTGAGATGAATGGGGGAGCATGGGAATAATTGTCCCTGATGATGATTTGGTGAGCTTCTCTCTCTTAGGACTTCCTAAGAGTTGGCATAGTTATCAAGACTCTCTCAATGGAAGGGAAAATCCGCAAGATTGGGAACGATTGTGGTCAGATTTGGTGCAGGAGGAATTTAGACGGAACACTAGAGATGGATCTTCATCTAAGAATTAAGATGAAGAATATTGTGCTTTGGCTACCAAGGCAAAGAAGGGGAAGGGGAAAAAATTCCATTCCAAATCTAATTCCAAATATGGCAAGAAGTGAGATATGTCCAAGGTGAAGTGTTTTCACTATCACGAGCATGTGCATTATGCTACTAACTATCCACAAAAGAAGAAGAACAAGAAGGTGGAGGATCTGCAGCTGGTGAGGCTTTGGCCTCGCAATTTGAGCTTGACTTCTCATTGATCGCATGCATGGTGTCAAGTGCATTAGGATCTGTGTGGTATTTGGATAGTGGTGCTTCCTTTCACATGACGGGAGACAAGGAACTTTTCAGTAGCTTGGAGGAGAAGGATCTCCATATGCATATTGAAATGGGTGATGACGGGCAGTACATTGTTACCGGTATTGGTACCATTACCTTCCAAAGGCAGTGAAGTAAACCCTTTCAATTAAAATATGTAATGCATGTACCAGGTTTGAAGAAAAATTTAGTCTCTGTTGCAATGCTAGAGGATAGAGGTTATGATGTTGTTTTTAGTGAAGGAAAATCTATCATGTGACACAAAACAATAGGACAAGCCAAGAAGATAGGGATTCGAGTTAAGAATATCTACAAGCTGGATGTAGATGGTTGCACATCATTGATGGGAAAGGAGGACAAAGTGGTGAGACGGGATGAGGGCGAATTATGGCACGGGAGATTGGTTCATCTTCACCATGGAACCTTGAAAGTCATGCAATATATTTCTACTGGTCTTCCCAAGGGTACACTTGTGTAGTCAGACACATGCAAGGGATGTACAATGGGAAAATATGTAAAAGCAACCTTTCATGAGAAGGAGAACTGAGTTTTGGGGATCCTTGAGAGAGTTTACACAAATGTGTGTGGACCATTATCTGTTGCTTCGACAGCAAAACATAAATACTATGTGAAATTTTTTGATGAATTTTCTCGTAAGTGTTGGATCTTCTTCATGTAGAAGAAAGATTAGACATTCTCAAAGTTTCTTGATTTTAAAGCACTGGTGGAGAAAGAGTCAGGGAAGCAAGTGAAGGCTCTTAGGAGCGATAATGGTTGAGAGTACATCTCTAACGAATTCAAGAACTTCTGCAACAAAGAAGGAATTCGAAGAGAACTGATAGTGCCTCATAACCCACAACATAATGGGGTTGATGAAAAAAGAACAAAACGATTGTGGGTGCAGCAAGAGTGATGTTGCATGATCAAGGCCTACCGATGCATATGTGAGCGGAAGCATGCAGCACTGCGGTATTTGTGCAGTACCGTTGTCCTCATAGGATAATTGGGATGAGTACACCTAAAGAGGATTTCACTGGTAAGAAACCTGATGTTTCACACTTTAAGATTTTTGTCTCATCTGTTTATGTGCATGTGAAAAAATACACAAGGAAGAAGCTGGAACTGACAACTGAGATCGAGATTTTTTTGGGGTACACTGAAACTCAGGATAACTATCGAGTGTATTTACTAAATGACAGAATGAATTTTGTGCGATGGGATATAAAATTTGATGAGGAGAAAGCCATGCAGCTATCCCTTGAGAGGGAGCTAGACTTGCATGAAGAGGAGGAAATTTTGGTTCCCAAGGATGAGCCTCAAGATGTGGAGCAACCACATGAGGAGGATCATGGAGTGGCAGAAAACACTCATGCAGAGCCATCCATTATAAATGGCAGAAGGCACACCACGGAAGTTGATAGATTGAGATTTGATGTTGCAGAGAATGTAGGAGCCCCTACTTCACAGCGTAGGCAGAGACAATCTCCAGACAGGTTTACTGGATACATGGCTTTTATGAGAAAATGTATTGTCACTGAACCATATTCCTTTCAGGAGGCAGTGCAGCAACCAACTTGGGTTGATGCAATGGTGGAGGAGTATGACTTCATTTTCAAGAACAATGCATGGGATATTTGTCCCAAGACCGGTCGAAAAATTAGTGGTTGGATCTAAATGGATCTACAAGGTAAAGAAAGCTGCTGATAGTAGTGTGGAGAAACACAAGGCCAGATTTGTGGCCCGGGGATTCTCATAGATCAAGGGGATTGATTATGATGAGACTTTTTCACATGTTGCAAGGTACTCTTCCATTAGATCCATCCTTGCACTCTCAATGTAGATGGGTTGGTGCATTCATCAGATGGATGTCAAAATTGTGTTTCTCAATGGGATAATTGAGGAAGAAGTGTAAATAGAGAAGCCTGAAGGTTTCAAGATCTTCAACAGTGAGTCGCATGTGTGTCGACTCAAGAGAGCATTGTATGGGTCGAAGCAAGCACCTCCTGCTTGCTACACTAAGATATACAACTATTTCACCAGGCTGAGCTTCACCAAAAGTGAAGCAGATGAAAAATTGTACCAGATTGTGCTTGAGGGTAAGTTATTGATTATTTTTCTTTATGTTGATGATCTAATTTTGACTGGTGATGAGCAGCTAATATCCTCATGCAAGGAGTATATTGCAAGGGAGTTCAAAATGAAGGACATGGGACTCCTTAATTATTTCCTTGGTTTGGAAATATGGCAACGAGATGGTGAACTTTTTTTTTCTCAAGGCATGTACGCCAAAGAGATATTGGGTAAGTTTCACATGGAGAGCTGCAAACCCATGGACACTCCTCTTCCAGGAAATTGGAGGAAATATGATGCTACTTCTGGAGAGGTAGTGGATGCTACTGTGATATGGATTTATGCAGGAATGTAATAGAATACACATATAACCTTAAATACAAAGATGTAGCGGAAATAACACTTCATTTCATTAATATCAAAGAACAGAAATTTGCTTACAGACAGAATGGAAATAAACTAGCTAGGGCGTTGGTAGCTTATCTCTTAGAAGAGATGTTGCGGCTACAGGCCTTTGAACTCTGTGTTAAAATGAGGCTCAAAGGCTTATATATTATTATCTATTAGAAGAGATGTTGCGGCTACAAGCCTTTGAACTCTGTGTTAAAATGAGGCTCGAAGGCTTATATATTATTAAGAAACAATGGAAAACCCTAAACATCCAAAAACCTAACCCTGGGAGATGAAACGCCAGAATATGGGCCCCATCGGGGTAAATTAGTACATCAATTTCCCGAGGTCGTAACTTTGGCATATTATCTATGTTTTATGCACATGATACATCGTTAGAAATATCTATCCGAGGCCTACAAATTTTTACCGTGAATGTATATTCTAAAACGGATTCATGTTAGCCATAAAAATGATTCCCAAAAAACATCGTTTAGGGCCTCAAAACGGTTTCTGAAGTTCAAGGCCCGAAAAACTGTTAAAAATAGTAAGTTGTGCTGAAATTGAAAAGCTGAAAGAGACAATGGTGGGGCCCTAGGTGGAACAGGCGGGTGGCCACCAATATCGACCTAGATCATTCCTCCGCCCTTAGGAAGCAATGGTCCCCATTGCGTTGAGTTCCTCCATGAGATGAGGAAACTTATTCTAAAGTTGGTCCCTAGTGAACCACTTGCCTTGGTGCAAGATTTGGCTAGCTTGGACAACCCGATACAGTTGGATCTTCTGTTGGTGAGTGTTATTGATTTGCATTTCCATGATACAATATGTGGTGGCATGTTCCATGCAGTCTGGGTTTAACTCAGTTGGTGTGAATTGTTCTGCAATGTCATAGGTGTCCAGTAGAGGTGGGAAGTAGGGACGAAGGTGATCCACATTGAATACTGGGTGCAGACCAAGGAATGGTGGAATACTAAGCTCGAAGGCATTGTTCCCTACAGCCTTGGTGATGGTGTATGGCCCATATCGGAGTGGGTGAAGCTTGCAGTGGGGTCCAGTGAGGCACTCCTTCTGAAAATGTGGACACACTTTGTCGCCCACCTAGAAGTTGTGTGGAACCTGATGTTGATCATGTCATTTCTTATACTTAGCATTGGTTCTATCCAATATGTCATGAACCTGTTGGCAGATGTGTTGAATGCGCTCAATGAAGTTGTCCGCTTTGTCAGCTTCGGACTAGACATGAGCCGAATCAGCCTAAGTAGCCGTAAATGGCATGGCTACATCAATGGGACATAGTGGCTGGAATCCCAAGCCCACCTAAAAGGGGTTGTGACTAGTCGAGTTGTGGAGATCCCGGTTATAACTGTTTTGTATAAATAGGGGAGGCTCTCATCCCATGTGTGTGGATGCTTTGAATTGTACATGCGTATAATGTGTATAATCATAATGTTGACGACCTCTGTCTCGCCATCAGTTTGGGGATGGAAAGTTGTGGACTTGGTGAGCTTGGTGTCCAACATTGACTAGAGGCTGGACAAAAATGTGCTGAGGAACCTATTGTCCCGATCTGAGATGATAGACTTTGGGAACCAAAAATGCACCCACACTCATTCAAAGAAGAGTTTAGCAGTGGCTTCTGTTGTGATATTCTTCTTGTAGGCCACCATAATGGCCATCTTCGAGAATCTGTCGACGACCACGAAAACACAGTTGTTTCCATGCTTAGTAGAAGGAAGGCCTGACATGTAATACATGGAGATGGATTTCTACGGTCGACTAGGGGTAGGTAGCAGAGTATAGAGGCCTTGCTTCTTGATGGTCAGTTTGGAAATGGCGCAAGCAGTGCAAGATCTTATGTACTTCCCGACATCCTATCGAAGATTCGACCAATAGAAATACTTCTGCAGTATTTCCACTATTTTCTTGACCCCGAAATGCCCAATGACTTGACTGTAGTGTGCTTCCCATATCATTTTAGCATGCTCGTTTGAAGGAACACAAAGGTGTCGCAGGTGACATAACAGTGTATCTTGGAGGTAAAATTTTGGAACTTGCATACCCCCCAAGAGTGCCTTGTATGTGTGACCGAATTTTGGATCACTCTTATAGAGAAGTGACAATCATAAGTCATGTGCCCACAAGAGTTGAGAACGGTGGTTAGCACCAGGATCGGTGGTCGGCTAAGGCAGTCTGCAACATTATTGGTGCTACCCTTCTTGTACTTGATGTTCAAATGAAACTATTGCAGATATGTGGACCACTTCTGATGGTGATCATTCTGCAACTTCCCTTGTGTATGTATGAACTACAAGGGTCTGTGGTCTATGTGGATGATTCTTTCCTTCCCCAAAATGTAATTCTTCCATTGTCAACAAGCCTGCACATTAGAATACATTTCTTTGTCATAAGTGAGATACTTGCAGACTATGTCAGACAATGTCTCACTGTGATATGCCACTGGATGCACCTGTTAAGTAAGAACTGCCCCAATAGCATATTCATAGGCATCTATCTCAATCTCAAATGGTTGTTGCATGTCCAGTAATGTGATCACTGGGACAGAATAGAGGCGGTGTTTCAATTCTATGAACGCATTCTGTTGAGATTCTGACCAAAAGAATTCTTCTTTTGCTCCTCCCTTGGTGACTTGACTCAAGGTCCAAGTGTTATGAGAGAATCCCAAAACGAACCTGCGGTAGAAATTAGCAAGACCCAGAAATTTGCGAAGCTCTATTAGAGTGGTTGGGACTGGCCACTCCCAAATGACTTGGATCTTGGTTGGATCCACATGCAACCCCCTTTCATCAATAATGCATCCCAGATATGGAACCTGGGTTATGCCAAAAGTTCACTTCTCTAGATTGGCACACAAATTTTGTTGTTGCAGTGTTTGGAGGACTTGTCAGATGTGGTGGAGGTGCTCTTCCCAAGTCTAGCTGAAAATCAGAATGTCATACAAGTACACCACTACAAATGAGTTGGTGAATGGCCGCAAGATCTCGTCCATCAACCTCATGAAGGTTGTGGGAGAATTTGTCAACCTAAAAGGCATGACCAACCATTCAAAAAGGCCCTCCTTGGCTTTGAAGGTAGTCTTCCACACATCGGAGGTTTCGATTGGTACCCGGTGATACCCATGCTTCAAGTCAACTTGCTAAAATATTTCACCCCTTTGATTTGGTCCAGAAGGTCATCAATCCCTCGGATGGTGATCTTGTTCAACACCCGATAGTCAATACAGAGTCTCCAGGTCCCATCCTTCTTCTGTACCAACACAATTGCGCTCCCACAGGGTGATGAACTCAGCCAAATGTGACCTTTCTGCAACAGCTCCTGAATCTTCCTCTTGATTTCATCATTCTCCAGAACAAAGCGCTGATAGATCGGTCCATTGGGTTGCGGCGCACCTGGGGTTAGATCAATGGGGTGCTTTACCTAACAGTGTAAAGGCACCCCTTTCGGTGAGGTGAATATGTCCCAGTACTCCTCCACAAACTTTTCCATTTGTTGTTATCGTGCAGAGGAGCCCTGTCTAGTGGTCGTGGCCACAATATTCCTCTTGCCCTGTGGGCGGATCATTAAGAAAACAAATTTCCTGGTTTTGTAAATGAGCTTACTGCATTGCTTTTCACTAACCAAAGAGATAGTGGCAGACAGTGGTACTTCTGGTATCCTATACAGCTTATTTCCCAAAGTAACAATAATAGTGTGAGTTCGAGAATCATACACAACATTTCGATTCCACAAGTACGGTTGGCATAATAATACATCACAAACATCAAGAGGAGAAATGTCACATAATACCTCATTTGTGAAGAGCTTGATGTTGTAGGGAAGGCAGAACTGTTGGCTGACGCGGAGATCTCGTCCTTGGTGAAGCCACCCGATGGTGTATGGTTGTGAGTGTGTTGTGGTCGGAAAGCCCAACCGCTTCATGGTGTCTGCTGAAATGAGGTTCTTTTGGCTCCCATTTTTTATAACGAACTGTAGCAGGGAACCCTTTACCCACATCTTGGAGTGGAAGAGACGCTCTTCCTCCTCTGGATCTTCTGATTCCTCCTTCTGGATCTTCGCAGTGGTAACAGTGGTGTTGCGCTCCACATCAATAATCTGTTTCCCTTTGTCATTCCCCTTGTCAGGTTCTGATTCAGAGTCAGAGCATGCATCTTATTCAGAAGCCCTCACCTTAGCCACTAGCGACTGCTTGGTCCGACACTCACTTGTGTTGTGAGTCGAGCTCTTATGGAACTCACACCACTTTCCCGTGTCCTTCTTTGGCTTCACAGTGTTGTTCTTTGCTTGCAGCTTTGTTAGGTTATCTTGGGCCGCCATACCTTGGCTTTGTCCTTTTTTCGGTTTGGGGGCACCTTTCCCTTGCTTTTTATTTGCATATCCAAAGTCTTGCTTCTTCTATTTGAATTTTGTTTGGTATGTGTTATATTCTTTCCACGACGAAAATTTTTTGGTCCTTAATTTCCGGTGGGTAGTCCGCATCCATGGTTTTGTGCATGGTAAAAGCACATGGTTTTGGGGTACGATGGTTTTCGGCCCCTGGTATTTTTGTAGATCCGGTCAAGGAAACTACGGTTATGTTCTAATCCAGGGTTTATGGATTGGGGTTTATGTATGCTTCGGCATGTATATATATGTGTTGTAACACTAAAAGGAATATAATGAAAAATCAAGCTGGTCGTCCCGATTTGGGATCCAGGGGAAAATCTATGTGTTTATCTGTTTTCTGTTTTATGCTCTCGCTATTGTTTATTTTCTATTATAATATTCGTGTGTAGATAATTTATGTTCAAGGTTAAAACCTACATTTGGTATCAGAGTTGTTTCAGCTTCAAGGGGACGCCTTTGCTGCTGAGGGTTTTTTAGTTCGGGCCTGAGGTAGACCCTGTTCAGTGGGAGATCTACGGGATCGATTCTTGCGGTGAGAGAAGATGGCGAGCGGCGGAAAGATAGAGATCGAGAAATTTAATGGTCAGAGTTTTGAGTTGTGGAAGCTCAAGATGGAGGATCTGCTGGTGGATAAAGATCAGTGGATCGCGGTAGATCCAGGTACTAAGCCAATAGGAATGTCAGATGAAGACTGGAAGAAACTGGATCGGAAGGCTAAAAGCACAATACGGTTGTGTGTCTTAGATTCAGTATTGTTGAATGTATCTAGGGAAGCTACGGCGAAGACCTTGTGGGAAAAGCTAGGGACTTTGTACCAATCTAAGTCTCTGGTGAATAAGTTGTTCCTGCGGAAAAAGCTGTATAACCTGAGGATGAAGAATGGAGACTCGGTGACAGATCATCTGAACGCCTTCAATAATGTGGTAAGTCAGCTGTCATCTGTTGATATTAAAATTTCAGATGAAGATAAGTGCATCAGTTTGTTGTGCTCTCTACCAGACGCGTGGGACAGTCTAGTTATTGCAATACAACTACCTTGAATTTTGATGACATTGTCTCAGCCTTGCTATCGGAGGAAATGAGACGGAGAAATATGGAGGGTCATAATGGAGATGCCTTATCTGTACGAGGAAGGTCCCAGAACAGAAACAAGAATAATGTTTCGAGTGGGAGATCCAAATCTAGAGGGAGATCTAAATCTCCTGGAAAGTTTGTAAAGGTGTGCTGGAAATGCGGAAAGGAAGGGCACTACAAAAAGGACTGCAGATCTAAAGCTCCCGAGAAAGGAAAGGGATCTGATGATGCTCCTTCTGCAGAGGCAAAAACCACCTCGGATGAAGGTGGGGATGTGTATTTGGCTTCTTCTTCAAATACACATGTAGATCATGAGTCATGGTTGATTGACTCAGGTGCATCCTTTCACTTCACTCCCCATAGGAAGTGGTTCTGCGAGTATGAAAAATATGACGGTGATGTCTTCCTAGGGGATTATAGGAAGGCCAGAATCGTCAGACATGGAAAGGTCAAGCTGAAGCTGCAAGGTGGAAGGATTAGAACACTTCCTGGTGTTCTGCATATTCCTGCATTGGCCAGAAATCTGATTTCTGTAAGCAAGATGGATGACGCAGGTGTAAAAACAGTGTTCAAGAAAGATGCCTGCAAGATGGTTCGGGGAGCACTGGTACTAATGCGGGGAGTACGGACTGGAACTCTGTACAAGCTACAAGGTAGCACTATTATTGATGGGTGTAACATTTCTATGGTTCCTGAAAGTGGAGCGGAAAGCGTAGCTGTCTCTGGAGAAAAGACCATGCTATGGCATCAAAGGCTTGGAAATATTGGAGAGAAGGGCCTTCAGATACTGCATAGAGATGGTATGGTAGAAGGTATGTCTAATTGTTCTCTGGATTTCAATTTCTATGAACATTGTGTATATGGGAAGCAGAATCGAGTGAGTTTTCCTTCTGGTGCTAAGAGGGCAAACAAGATATTAGAACTTGTGCACAGTGATGTGTTTGGGCCTGTGTCAATTCCATCACTGGGAAAGTCAGTGTACTATGTTTCATTCATATATGACTTCTCAAGGAATACATGGATATATTTCTTGAGGAAGAAATCTGAAGTCTTTGACAAATTTAAAGAATTTAAGGCTCTGGTGGAAAACCAGACAGAGAAGAAGATAAAGGCACTGAGGACAGATAATGGTGGGGAGTTCTGCAAGAATGAATTTGAAGAGTTCTGTAAGAATTGTGGTATAGCACGACAAAAGACTACTCCATACACACCTCAGCAAAATGGAGTTGTAGAAAGAATGAATAGAACACTGATGGAAAAGGCAAGAAGCATGCTCAGTGGTACCGGGTTAGGACAAGAATTCTGGGCAGAGGCAGTGGAGACTGCATATTACTTAGTTAACAGATCACCTTCATCAGCGTTGGAGGATAAGACCCCACATGAGGTATGGAATGGTAAGAAACCCTCTATTTCACATCTAAGGGTATTTGGATGTGATGCATATGTACATGTTCCAAAGGAGAAAAGGACCAAGTTGGATAATAAATCTGAAAGGTGCATCTTTATTGGGTATAAGGATGGTTTAAAGGGTTACAAGCTTTGGAACCCAGAAATAAGGAAGGTTGTGTACAGCTGAGATGTGGTGTTTAGAGAAGTGAAAGATATTGTTAAACATAAAGTCCTACCAAAGAAACCTGAGAAGATAGAGTTTGAGCTAAAGGAGGATGAATCAGACTCTACAATAGAAGAAGACTCAGAAGATGAAGAGCCACAAACTCCAGCTTTGAGAAGATCAGTTCGGGAAAGAAGGCAACCAGAAAGGTATAGTCCATATGCTTTCTGTTCAGGTTTTTCCTTAACTATAACTGATGATGAACCCAGAACTGTCAGGGAGGCAGTAGATTCAGAGGATGGAAAACTCTGGAAGGAGGCCATGGTTGATGAAATGGCATCCTTGCACAAAAACGACACATGGGATCTGGTGGAGTTGCCGGCTGGAAGGAAGCCCATTGGGAGAAAATGGGTGTTTAAGAAGAAGATGAATGTAGAAGGCAAGGTGGAGAAATACAAAGCTCGGTTGGTAGTGAAAGGTTATTCCCAGGTGCCGGGAATTGATTTTGGTGATATTTTTTCTCTTGTTGCCAAAGTCACTTCTATTATATTACTTTTATCTGTTGCTGCTGCATTTTATTTTGAGATAGAACAGATGGATGTGAAGACAACATTTCTTCACAGAGATCTAGAAGAGGAGATCTACATGAAGCAACCTGAAGGTTTTATGGTGAAGGGTAAGAAAGAACTGGTATGCAAGTTGAAGAAGTCTCTGTATGGGTTAAAACAGTCACCAAGGATGTGGTATCAGAAATTTGATACCTATATACGGGGACTTGGCTTCACCAGAAGCAAGGAGGATCACCGTGTTTATTTTAAATTAATTGGTGACCGTGTTATTTATTTGGTATTGTATGTGGATGATATGTTGTTGATTGGAAATGACAAAGAAATTATCCAAGATTTGAAGACCCAACTGTTCTCCAAATTCGACATGAAGGATCTCGGTGCTGCAAACTATATTTTGGGCATGGAAATTAAGAGAGATTGGGCAAAGAGGAAGCTCTGGTTAAACCAGAGGAAGTATGTCGAGACTATATTGCAGAGGTTCAATATGCAGGATAGTAAAGCGGTGAATGTTCCTATTCCTGTAGGTGTAAAGCTGTCCGCTGAACAGTGTCCCAAGACACAAGAAGAAGAGGAGTATATGTCCCGTGTTCCATATGCAAGTGCAGTGGATAGCCTGATGTATGCAATGGTCTATACCAGACCAGACATTGCACATGCAGTGGGAGTATTGAGCAAGTTTATGTCAAACCCAGGGAAGGAGCATTGGACAGTAGTGAAGCGGGTTTTCAAATATTTACGTGGCACTAGTGATTATGGCTTGTGCTACTAGGGAAGACCAGGATTGGGAAGAATGTTGGACATTTGTGGTTTTTTTTATGCAGACTGGGCTGGAGATCTGGACCAAATAAGATCTACAAGTGGGTATGTGTTTAGCCTATTTGGAGGCGCAGTCATTTGGATGAGTAAAAGACAATATGTAGTGGATCTTTCAATTACAGAAGCAGAATACATAGCAGCCACTCATGCAAGCAAGGAAGCAATTTGGTTGCAGAGATTGTGTTCAAGTATGGGGTTGGTACAGCAAGCTATAAGGATAGACTGTGATAGCCAAAGTGCAATTTTCTTGGCTAAGAACCCTGCTTACCATTCAAAGACAAAGCACGTTGATGTTCAATATCACTTTGTTAGAGATATGGTTGAGGCTAAAAGGGTGTTGCTGGTAAAGGTGGACACTTTGAAGAATGTTGCAGATGCATTAACAAAGTCTGTGAGCACTCAGAAGTTCTCTTGGTGTAGAGAAACAATGTGTGTTGAAGAATTGGGCCAATGACTAAGCTCTCTTGTCACCCCCTGTGGAAAGAAAACAACAAGTGGGAGAATGTTGGGTATGTGTTATATTCTTTCCACGACGAAAATTTTTTGGTCCTTAATTTCCGGTGGGTAGTCCGCATCCATGGTTTTGTGCATGGTAAAATCACATGGTTTTGGGGTAAGATGGTTTTCGGCCCCTGGTATTTTTGTAGATCTGGTCAAGGGAACTACGGTTATGTTCTAATCCAGGGTTTATGTATGCTTCGGCATGTATATATATGTGTTGTAACACTAAAAGGAATATAATGAAAAATTAAGCTGGTCATCCCGATTTAGGATCCAGGGGAAAATCTCTGTGTTTATCTGTTTTATGTTTTATGCTCTCACTATTGTTTATTTTCTGTTATAAGATTCGTGTGTAGATAATTTCTGTTCAGGGTTAAAACCTACAAATTTCTGCTCAATCTTGTCAGCATACCAGTATGTTGTACCAAGTGAGGAGATGTCGAGGAAATCCATTTCCTCTTGAATGTATCTGTGCAAACAACTGCCATACTTTAGCACCAAATGTTTCTCTGAATATTTAATACCCAACTTTGTGCACAGGGTATGGAACAGATTCGTCAGCTCATGAACATCTTGATCCCTTTGTTGCCGCAGCGTGGTCCAATGTATGTAATTGTCCTCATAGCTCCCCACGGGATAGTATTATTCCTTGATGGCGTCTCCGAAAGAATTCCAAGTGGGTACAGCTAAGAACAAAGAGTGTTATGTCTTTTCCTTTTTCTCACAGTAGGTTTCCCACCAGTCCTTGACATGGGGGGTAGCTTTGAGGAGTGAAAAAATAATCTTCTCCCAGTCGGAAAAGTCATGAATTGAGAAATATCCTTCTAATATATTCAACCATCTATCTATGACATCTGCATCTATTTGACCCTCAAATATGGGAATGTCAAATTTTACTTGTACGTTAAAGGGATTCGCACCTCTAGAGTGGCTACTGGATGCAGATATACTGTTGGTGGGCAGTCATTGAAGGATCTGGGAAACGTTATCCATCATCACGTTCCTTTATTTTTCGAAGGCCTCCTTGAGCAATATTTTGATAGGATCTCCTGCTCCCTCATCTTTATTTTCTTCCCCCATGGACATCCGTTAGGGTTTGCAAGGCTAATCTTGCAAAGGTTCAACTAGATCGAGCCCTAACTCCTTATACCCCGACCTCATTGGGGACATGCAAAGAAGGATCAAGAAAAAGAAGACCGCTCTGATACCACTGATCTGGATTTATGCAGGAACACAACAGAATACACATATAACCATAAATAAAAGATGCAGCAGAAATAACACTTCATTTCATTAATATCAAATAATTGAAATTTGCTTACAGACAGAATGGAAATAAACTAGCTAGGGCGCTAGTAGCTTATCTCTGAGAAGAGATGTGGCGGCTACAGGCCTCTGAATTCTGTGTTACAATGAGTTTTGAAGGCCTATATATTATTGAGAAACAATGGAAAACCCTAAACATCGAAAAACATAACCCTAGGAGATGAAACACCAGAATATGTGCCCCGTTGGGGTAAATTGGTACATCAATTTCTCGGGGTCGTAACTTTGGCATACTATTTTCGTTTGACGCACATGATACATTTTTATAAATATATGTCCGAAGACTGCATCTATTGATCACAAATTTATATTCCATAATGGAATCAAATTTTCTGAAAAATCGATTCCCAAAAAACATCATTTAGGGCCTCAAAACGGCTCCAGAAGTTCAGGACCCAAAAAACTGCTACAAATAGTAATTTGTGCCGAAACTAAAAAATTGAAATAGACAATGGTGGGGCATCTAGTGGAATAGGCGAGTGGCCACCAATATCCACCTGGATCATACTGTCTATAGGCAATTAGTTGGTTCACTGATGTATCTAGTGAACACCAGACCAAACATTTGCTACGCAGTTAAATAGATGAGTCAAGCTATGGTTAAGCCTACCAAGCTCTTTTGGAAGGCAGGGAATCATGTCTTGAGATACCTGAGGGGCACATCAGAGTATGGTCTATGGTACAGACAGACAGAGTGAGTGAAGCTTCAAGGCTTCACAGATGCAGATTGGGCATGTAGTCCATCAGATAGAAAGAGCACACCAGGAGGGATCTTCAACATAGGATCGACAGCAAAATCTTGGTACATCAGGAAGCAAAGATCTGTGGCACTCATTTCAGTAGAAGTTGAGTACATGGCAGCAAGTCAAGCTGCATGTGAGGTTATCTGGATGAGAAAGATCTTGGTTGGTTAGTTTGGTTCTCAGATGGATCCAATAGTGATACATTGTGATAATCAGAGTTGTATTAAACTCTCGATTAATCCTGTATTTCATGATAGGTCCAAGCACATAGATATCTGGTACCATCAACTCAGAGATTTTTTGCATAAGAGAATAATGTTTCTTCAGTCGTTCCCACAGAAGATCAGGATACAGATATTCTGACGAAGGCGCCCACGAGGAGAAAATTTGAATACCATAAAGGCAAGATCAGGGTGAACAATGATCCCTCCTTGTTGAGAGGGAGTGTTAAAATTCAATAAGAAAAAATCATCACCCACACCTAGTGTGGTACCAGGAGGTCCAAGCAACACCTACACTAGGGTGGGACCACAGGGCTAAATTTGGTGCATATCTATTTTAGTTATCCCTTAATTAAGATGGACAATAAAATGTAATCTAATCTCAAAATAACTTGTAACAGTTAACTGAGTGTGATAAACTCATTTAGCTTATGAATTTCGAGTTAGAGGTAGTTGGTGAGGCATGCAGAGTAATTCTAGTTGTAATAGAGTTCGAAGTGAAGTGGTGCATTAGTTAATGCAGGTTGTGATCAATTTAACTCAGTTAAGTGAGTTAAACTCAGTTGTGCTAGTTGTAACTGTTAGATACACTAATGAGATATCAAGTGAATTAAATATTAATTAATTCATAGTCATTGAACTCACATGCAACTGAGGATTTAGTATTATTACCTGCATGCATGTCAGATCCAGTGGAGACCCAGTTGAGATCTAGGTGAAAGGGGAGTTGACTATCAGTTGTAGGATTATTGGGTTGCATCCATGAAACCAAACAACCATTGGAGTGCCCATCATACTTGCACTGTCAAGGAAGGCCAAAATTCCTAAATAATAGGGATTTCATTCATCATGGATTGCGAAAGCAAGGCAGGCTGTCTGGAGGCAGTAAATTGGCTAAGAGTTTGTCAATTTTATGTGTGACAGTGTGAGACAATTATCTGAGTACATGAGGTCTCTTGTGAGAAGGGTTGTATGTAATTGTTTCATGATTCCATGTTGAATATACAATAGAATATAGTGGGGTTTTGAGCAGCAAGTTTTCCCCAGGAAATTATCTGTGTTGTGGCTTGATCGGTTCTTCTTTGCTTCATGTGATTGGCAATTGTGTTTTTAATTCTGTAATTGATTTGTAGAAGTGATTCAGTATTTAACTTTAGTACATTGTTAGATTTGATTGAATCCATGATATACATGCTTGTTGTATAATTTCTACACAGTATCTATAGTTTCTTATTTGATGAGCAGTCACACGACAAGGGCTTCAGTTGGCATGCCTCTTATTTTCTATTATTAATATAAATAAAGGGTTGCAGCGTTTCCAGATCTCGTTTGTGTTCATGTTTATGTTTGAGAGTTTTTCTTTATTTAGAACACTAAAATGTGCTATATTTATTGAAATTTTGTTTTTCAGGATATTACAGTGGTATTAGAGCTATTTTTTCTACCAGCCTGAGGGTTTAAGAGAAACTAGCGTTCGGTGATCCTCCATAATCACCCTATCTAGAATCTCAACAGTTTCGGTGGCTCTCTATAGCTACCCTAATTGGCTTATCATTGTTAAATATTATTTTGGTGTTTGAGATACCATTGTGATCACCATAAAGCACAAGAGTTTGGTCGCTGCAACAAATTAACCAAAGTAAAAGTATCTTTTAGTGTGCGGTGACAAGAGATTACCGATGCAGACTACGGCAGATCATAGTGCCAAGATCAAGGAGTGGTTGAGTCTCTTACTGTGACAGGGGTTTAATCTGCTAAGAAGCAGTGTTGTGGTGTCGACCGACCTTATTCTTGAGGCACAAATTTATTTCTCACCGTTGAGGAGCACGTCACACTACAGAAGGTTGTAATTCAAAAATTATTGGAGGTCGAATTATCCCAGGAACTGAATCTTTACGGGAAAAATTATGAGGAGACCAAATAAATTATTGACCGATTTGAATTCAGACATGCTACCTAGGGGGTCACATCGTTTGGGAAGAATCAACGGCATGATATCAGGTCAATTTTTGAAGAAACAGTCGAATTGATCGAGCACGAGGGTGGTTTACCAAGTTCATCAGTGTCATTTCATTGTTACCAAGTCTGTATCATATTATGGATTGATTAATAGAGTCGAGACATGATTGGGAAACGCATCATGTTTTTACAGGGAGGAGAATCCACTGATATTTCGAACGCAAGGTCGAGTCGAGTGTTGATTTCATCGATCCCATGTCAAGTGGTTGTGTGGGCACAAAATTTTGGAAGATTGACTAGATTAGAACCCCAAGGAGCACAAGCTACCCACTAATAGGTAGCAGAGGTCATAGACCTAGCCATCAACCATGAGCCGCAGGCATATTAACTAAGTCAGGTCGTGCTGCCAACCTCGAACCATGGACACTTGATCGAGCCAACATTGACCGAAAATAAAGTGAGACAGCAAATTCTTCATTATCTTTCAGATGCCACAGAGGGAGAGCGAGATCAGCTAAGAAAGGGTTGCTCAAAAAATTACATATCGAAGTCATCATTGTACCACCATCCATCGCAGCAAATTCAGCATTACAGAGGGAGTGCTTGATGAGCCCTAGTATTGCACAAATAATGATGCAACTACCAGAGGCTACTTTACTTTACTTTATCAACCTGGGGTTTGCACAAACTTGGAGGTGATAGTGCTATATACACAATAGATGCATTCTACTCATGTCATCCTCTTATGAGTCCTATGAAAGGGTGCTATTTGTAGGGTTTCTGAGTGAAGTCTATCACACTTCTGATTTAGACCTAGAAATACAAGTGACTCAAAACCATTACTCTATTAACCATCAAATGACTATTCTGAAGCAAGAAAATACATCTAGTTGTTCTGCAAGGAAATAAATCTTCAATTTAAACTATGGCAATAAATATAAGAAAACTAGGTATCTTCATGAATTAAACGGCTAAACACACTCTATCTACTTCATGCTTTTACTCATGCATCTAATCATGACCTAATTATGCTTGTAAATTCATTGTTTTACAGCAAGGAGGAGAAGGCGCTAAGGTGGCTTAGGAAGGTTTTGAACTCATGGATGTAGGGTTGAAGGTGTCTTGATGGTTTTGGCAGGTCTAGATGATGTTTATGATGGATTTTGGGCTTTAGGAGAGGCCCATAGGTGTTGTTACTAGTTATGCTATGGGTTTCCTGTAGTGCACAGGAAAGTCCTAAATTGCTACATGAAACAGTCTGAGGGAAATCTGAGGCCAAAAATGATGGAGAAAAGCATAGGGGGGTGGAGTGAAGATGCACTTGGATGAATGGAAGGTTTCCAACCCCTTTTTCGAGCTCATAACCCCTTGAGAAGCCTATATTTCACTTCTAGGGTTGCTCATGGTGTGAAGGTGAAAATCTCAAAAAAGGGGTTGAAGGTGATTTGGTGAGAAGAAGGTTGTTTGATGGGTGAGAAATTAAGCTAAGGGTGCTAGTGAATTCCTCCTATGTTGTGCTACTTGAACCTGCAAGAAAACTACCTATTCATGCAACAAACATTGGCAAATATATGATGAAAGAAATGTAAAAGAAGAGTTGAATTTGGAAAGAAAACCTACTTAAGCATTCAAACATAAATCTAACTGAGTATTCTAGACATGTTCATGACACTACAACAACCTAATTATTCTTTCCAAGAAATCATAAACTAAAGAGAAAATTTGGCCTGTGGTGAAGATCTGCCCTCCTCAAGCTCCAATGAAAGAGATGAGAGAGGGAGGCTTGACAGACATCTTTCTAATTTTATCAGCTATTCTACTAACATTTATGCAATCTTAACTACATCAAAAGACAAATGGAAGCAAACTAAAAATAGTGAATTGAAATGTAAGAAAACTAGCTAAAACTCCTAAAGTAAACTAGCTACAATGACATAAAAATTAGCATGAATACACAAGAGAGACTAAGGCCAATGGATTGGGCCTTAACCCATAAGCCTAGCCCTCTGAAACTAAATCAGTGAAGGACAATCTAAATACTCATCTTATTGTAGAAAATAGTCTCATTACATAATCATAAAGTCTCAAAAACATACTACAAGAGCTAAGAGTCTATTAGATTCCTTCAAAGTTCAAATCCTAATGAGATCTTGCTCAGCCCTATTTAACCTAGAGGGTAGCTATAAACAAGTCCCTAAAATTTAGGTGATGTGTCCTCTTTGACTGCAAGAGAAGTGGAGCTTTGGTGCACTTGATCTCCCACTTTCTTGGCTGCCTTTGATTTCAAGTTGTTCGAGGGAATATTGAGGATCCCTTGGCTACCTTTGGGAGTTAAGGAGGTGGACAATCCCCCTAGAATCTCTCCTTGATGTCTAATCTAATATTTCATTCCAAAATCTTCATAAAAAGTGCAATATCTTCGTGATTATCCTGCATTTAAGCCATATTATACATTCGAAGTATGACAAGCTTTAATCACCATCTACACTAGCAACATAAGACCATAATATAATTTAAATGTGAGAAAGAGAGACTTAAGAAGGATAAAAATGTGAAAATTAACCCATCCAATTATACCTAATGATGGAGCTCATCATCACCGCCCTACCAAATGGTTTCTCGTCCTCTGAGCAACTTATTCCTCCTTCTACGTATCTTTTAAAGCTTAAATGCACCCTCTGACTTCCCAAGGAAGAAGTGTGGGAGTCCCTTCAGGAGGTTAAAATCCATCATTCTTTTCTGCTTCCTCCCATCCCCTGTTCTTCTCATCTTGGTTTTTCACATCACTCAGTCACAGCAGCAAGGGTGGGTTGAGCTTCAAACCAAACCACTAAATCTTGCTGGCTTGCATGGCCCTCTTGTATAGTGGTGCCCTTTCTAAAGCACTTCTCGATCTCTATGGTGTGTGGTATTCCATGTTTATGAGACTGTGAGGGAGGCTATTCCATCTCATTTAACTAGCCATTATGCATTCATCTCCCAACAACCTAGAAACATCATCAAAATGGGCCATGGCTTGTGCTTGTGTGCTGAGGTACTTTTCTGCAAGTGCATCATCCATTTGTATCTTGAGATGGTTAATGTTGATGACTCCCCTAGGGCTGAAGTGTTTTTCCCTAATGTGTAGAGGCTCCTTGTTTTCTCTCTTCATGACCCTCCTTACTTCTTGTGTTGTAGCTTCCTCATTAACCATCTAAAAGGCTAATTCCATTAACTGCATGTCTCCCATTCTAGGATTAGCATCCCCAAATGTTCAAGTCTCTCAACACAATATTGTGCATGTATAATTCTACCATCTTTACCTTGTCTATCATACTTGACTGGTTGCAAAAGTCAATGAATTTTCTACAATTCCTTAAAGGTAGGGATTCATGAGAGGCTAGTGTCCTTATTTGAAATAGGATCCATTGTTATTTGAGGTAGAATGCATAGGAGTCTAATGGGTATCTATGTTGAATGGAATCCATGCACAAACCTACCATGGTGGCCATTTTTTTTATCATTTTTCTGAAGCTGATCTTGCATTATTGCATTCTTTGCTTGGGCTTCCTGAAGCTACCCTCTCAACATGGATTGTTTGAGCCTAACATCAAACAAATCCCTTCCCAACTCAGTCACTTTTTCTTCCATGACCCCTATGTCATGCACACCTTTGGTTGTAGCAATATTCATCCAATGATGAGTGTGTGCCCTCTCCTCTTCCAACTAATAGAATAAAGGTATTGTAAACTTTTGAGGAATCAATCTGCCCCCTTCAATAAATGTATAGTAGGAGTTGAGATTTGGCTGAGGGATAGGATGTGACACTATGTATACATCTTTGGGGATAGGTTTTGTTGAGGTAGGCTCCTCCTTGTCATCTTTCTCTTCCTCCCCTTTGGCATCTTGCCCTTCATCTTGTGTTTTTTCCTCAACTCCTTGGGCCTCTTGCCCACCAATGGGTGTCTTTTATCCCTCTTCCAAGGCTTCTTTCTCTGATTATGGGCCTGCTATATTTTCCTGTAGAAAAGACAAAGTTTCCTGTAGCAAAATTTGTTTTTCTTGTGGCAAGCCCTCTCTTGCTTATTTTCCCCTTTTTTCTGTCTTTTGAGGGTATGTGGGTGTAATATCCCAAAAGGGAGAATTTAGTAATACAAAAACATAATATAAGAACTGCAGCAATGTAAACAAATAATATAAAGACACCATACAAATGTATAGAATAGCTAAGCCATTTTATTAATATGGAGGTGGATAGTAAGTACAACAGTGCTCAAAATATGAGACACTCAAGCCAAAAAAGTGGCCTAGAATGACCCTGAAAGCCTCCCATAAGAGGGACTGCATAAATGTTGGACTACTGGAAGGAAGATTGTGTTGTCCCTACTGAAAATGTCGGGACTGCAACTGCTAACAAAAATAAAAATGTAGATTTGGCAATTCTAGAGCTAAGATGATGTCGGGATTTCAGATCCGAGCTCTATGATGAATACCCAAGATAACCCAGAAAGAATTTCCAGATCTGAAAATCTTGGAAATTCCCTTCTTAGGCCTTGCAACTATATGATTGTTGGGTATGCATATCTACTGCATGAGGTGAAGATATGACGGCTGCAATAAGGCACAACCTACTCAATGCATAGAGGGCTAATCCCTCCTTCAGATCCTCATGCTAGAAGCTCAAGGTCTGTCTCCTCCAACCTCCTCCAATAGATGCAATTACTGAATACACAATAGCTGAGTGAAACTTTGATGTCAGAGATGGAGGTTGCTACACAGTATTTTTTCACCATCCCTGCATTCCCCATCCCGAACATTGGTGGACCATTTCAGTGACCCCTGTGTACTGTCATACATTGCCATAAATTTCATTACACCCCTTGACATGTTAGGAATATAATATTTGTTGATCATTCCTCAAGAAAACCCTCATAAACCTATGTTTTTGGTTCGACACTGATAGGCAGTTATGTCCTCACGCCCATGAAGAAATTAACACTAAGCCTCACGCCCATCAGCGCTCTGTCTTGGAAGGGCACCCACGCCAAGTTTCTTTTGGAAAGTTTTTAAAAATAGAATTGAAGCTTCTATGGTTTAAAATCTTCATGATTGGATTCATGGTTGTTTGTTTGACTAGATCAAGTCGGGTTTCTCCCTTTGGGCTATTAGTTCCTACAAACATGCAACTCCCCATAGGGATAGATCTCTCCTCCACCTTATGTGGATCCCAAACCTTCTCCTCCTCTCCTATAGATTCTTCTTCCTCACATTGATTCAGCTAGTTGAACATTCATTAGACATAGCTGGTGTGTTGAAGAGAGCAGAGAAGACCTCATTGTTGTGAGAGAGAGTTTAATCCCACTTCTTCATTGATTCAAATGACAATCGAATGCTTGAGGCATGCCC
This sequence comes from Pinus albicaulis, assembly GCA_034641835.2. NCBI lineage: Eukaryota > Viridiplantae > Streptophyta > Pinopsida > Pinales > Pinaceae > Pinus > Pinus albicaulis. The sequence goes on from CM076576.1 coordinate 339,439,185, forward strand.
GATTGAACCCATCGAAGGAGATCTACAACGTCAAGGCATAAGGTTGTAATCTTCTTTTTCATATATCAATATTACACGACTGGTTTCTAGTTCCAACTTTTTTCCATTTATATTCGAAGTGTTTAATTCTCCTTGACTAGTTGAATAGTTGTAGATGAATATATATATATATATATATATGATGTCAATTTTTGTTTGATATTTGTTCAAGTGCATGGACATGGCCTCCAACGGAGCGCAAGGCGTGAAGACAAATATCAAAGGACCGTTGTCGCATGCCATGACAAAAGCATTGGACTAAGGTAGGATATTTGTTCCAGTCTATATTTTATTTACGAGCTAGGAATGTAGTAATTCAGTGTGTTCCCTTGTTGCTAGATCCAACCAAGGGCTAGAGGGGTCGCCTCTGTCCGCAAAGGGGATTTTCCTACACAACAAGTTTGCGACCGTACAGGGGAAATCAATGTGTTTGTCATCTCTCGTTGTTCATTTTGAAGTTTCTCTTGTCTTTCCAACTCTGGTCGAATTGTTATTTATCTACTTTGTTTTGCTTGTTTTACTGCTTCAAGCCACTTTACCTATTCTTAGAGTGATAAGATTGGTTTTTCCTCAGCTGCCCTTTCCTCTTTCCTGGGTTTCCTTACTCGACGCTTCTATTTTCCTGATAGTCACGACTATTGGCACGAGTGCATTTTTCCCTGTCTAGCACAAATTACTGCTGAAAATTCGCGTTGAACCCTGTAGGTTTGATTTTTGGGCTTCTTCGATGAGTTCCCAGTATATCTTGCCCTCTGGACTGGTTTTTTCTTTCTGGATTGATCCATTTGGAATGGTTCTTAACTTCCCTGTCTCGTTTATTTTGGTTGATTACCTCTCATCTGATTAGTGTGGCTTTTTCATCCAAGGGTTTCTAGGTGTCTTTGATTGTTTGTTCGGTCACATGTTCGTGAGTCTCTGAGATGTATATGAGTCAGTTTATTCATTCATTTTTCACCTTGTTTTTTGATTTCCTGGTCTTTTCTTTTGACTCTACGTGTTGTAGGATTGTCGAACTATCATCCTGGTGTCCGTTGACCTTCCCTCTATCGCCCTGAGCATAGATCACATTGCTCATTGAGTCAAATTGAAAGTCCTTTTCTGTATGAAGAAATGCATGTTTGATTTTGAGAATGTTTTACATTCACTTTGAATTGGTCTCTTTGTGTTTTGATCATTTCATTCGAAGTTTTTTAAAGCTAGTGTTTGTTTTGTCCTTTTAGTGTAACGTTGCATTATTGCTTCTCATTCATACAAAAGAAAAAAATATGCATTCTTCCTTTGTGTTTGAAAATGGAAAATACTATTTTGCATTAATAGGTTTCTTTTTCATTAGAAAGTGAAAAGCAAGAGAAAGTTCTTTCATTTTCTGCTTTGGCTATGTTAGTAGCATAAAGGAAAGTGTCCTTGCATTTGATTTATTGATGCTTTGTTGTGAACTTATATCCCTCTCTTAGATAGCTTTTCATCGAATTGAAATGATATGCTTTCTCTCATGTAGTTGTGCATTAGATATTTGAGATTACATTCGATAAGGCCTTGAAATTGGAACATAATTTCAAGTTAAATTATAAAAATAACTCAATCAACCTAAGGAAGCATTGAAACTTAACGCTCACACTTAGAGGTCTAGGCTAGTGATGTGTTCCGGCATCGTTATACCTAGTAGCTATTGCTCACCTTCTGGCATTATATAGTGCTAGTGTAGACTTGTGCTCCATGTACTGTCGTGTATATAAAGGAAGACCCTCATAGGCTGCAATCCTTTATCCATAGGAAGTTGAGTCTGCCACCCTGTATCCGTGATACACCGAACACAACATTCAGGGAGATTTATTGCATGTACATTAATTCCTTGGTCATTTCTCTTTCATTTGATCACCAAGGTGTATATTGCAGTTCACGGGAGCTTGGTACACCCTCTTCCTTAGAGTTCCTGAGTAGTCATTTTGATCTTTCCATGACTCTTTAAAATTTGAAAAGATCATCGAGCACTTGTCCTTTCGTGCTCGTCCAAACTGAAAGTGACTAGAGTCACCTTTTGTCCTTTTCTCGACTCTTAAAACATGAAAAGGAAGAGTTTTGTTTCAGTGTCATAAAATTAATCACCCAGGATTACACGTCCATTAAAGTTGTTTTCTTGGCCAGTTCATGAGTGATTCCTTAGTGATTTTTTTGAAAGCCTCAAATTGATCATCTCTTTTCTCTCCTTCTCTTTGATACAAAGTCACGGTGGAGGAACCACCTGTTTCGTTGTCCTCTTCATTACCTCATAGTGAAGAGCCTCCCCCTGGAGTTTCTTCAGAGACACCTCAGCCTGTTGGGACTCAGAACCTTGAAGGTGCTATCCTCCCAAGCGTCCAACCTCTTGCCACTCAGTCTCCCACTGAGGATTCGTTTGACATCAATTGGTAGCCCCCGAATGTTTTTTCTTTTTGAGAGAATATCCTCCTCAAGCTCAGGTTCGCCCGCGACACCTTTTTCCAGTTCGTTTCCCTCTCTCACTCGCCATTTGTTCCCTAACAGGTCTCCATCCGATATGGATGCCTCAAGTCCTGTTAGTGGTGAAGAAACTTTTGTATCGATGGGAGAATATTAATTCCCTCCTGAGGATTATCCATATGTGACGAATAAACCTTCCTCTCAGCCTTCATCTCTTCCAGCTGGTTATCTTTCTTTGGGTAAAATAATCTCTGGTGCTTCATCCTTGTACTAGAACCTGCTATGGTCAAGTATGATGGCTCCTTCTATAAGTTCATTTGTGTCAGGTTCATCCTCTACGATTTCCATTTTTTCGACGATGGTTATGTCTATCCCAACCCATCCCACTGTTTGTGTGGATTCCTCCATGCCATCTGCTAGTGTGACTCCATCATTACCGTCATCTTCTATTATTCGTGGGACGCATCCTAATGCTTCCATGATGTCTGTTGGGCCTGTTGTGAGTGGATCACAACCTCACGTGTCGGGAGTCCATCAACCTATTGGAAGTATGCATATCCCCTCTAATCCTATTCTGGGAGGTTTTTCATATGACCAGTATATGATGGCTATTCAGCACCAAAACTACCTCCCCCAGGGTTCTCAGCAGATTCTGACTCAGGTAAATCGACCAAAATATTAAGAAAATTGGAATTACGTCTATTACCATGGGCCTCTTCCAAAAGGTCCATTTTATGTTAAAACACCACAACTGACGATTTGCCCAAACTAGTTTACCTATCAACGGGGACAACCCTATGGTCCGCAAGGACAACCCTATCAAGGAAAACTTTCAGTCCAATAGGGACAACCCTACGGTCCTACTGGTCAACTTCATGTTCAGCAAGGAGCACCTTATGTTCCTCGAGGGAAAACCTATCCACCTTAGGGACAAGGTTTTGTGCAACCGAACCAGCCTTACGTTCAGCAAGGCCCCTCTCTTGTACAACGAGGCCAACCCTCCATCAGTCATATGGGTCAACCTAGTCTTCAAGGACAACCTGGCTTATCTCAACCATCAGTTCAACCTAGTTTTTCAGAGACAACCTAGTTCGCTTCCTTCAGGCCAAACTGCACCCTAGGGGCAGCCTGCTCAACCACAGTACCCAGGCCAACCTGCACCCCAGGGAAAACCTGTGCAGCCTCAGGGCCAACCTTTCATTCCTCGAGGTCAACCTTCGATGGTACAAGGTCAAACCCAAAGCACTACTTTCATCTCGCAACAAAATCCATATGTTTCTCAAGCTGGACCTTAGTGGTTCACTCATAATTATTACCTTGATCCTCATTTGATTTATGGGCAGAATTATCAAAATTATAACCCTTATGGAAAACATCCTTCGAGACAAAACATATGGGCTCAAAATTTCTCTTGACCTGGTTGGAACCCCAACACCAGTGTTTATCAAAGGCCTACGATTCCTTTCAATCCACAATTTCCATTCCTTGCTACACTGGAGTTGCCTTATGTGTCGAATTTAACGAATGATCCTATCCTTCATAATCCATATTGGCCCACAATTCCCACTAAGATTCTCGGCAATTGTCCCAAGTTTGAAGGCAAGTTCAGAGACGACCCCCAAGCACATGTTATGATGTACCACCTATGGTGATCCTCTAACTCCTGGGTTTATGATTCTATCCATTTACATCTTTTTAAAAGGACTCTCACTGATGTCGCTACAAAGTGATACAGTGAACTCTCCCACGTCATCTTTCAAGATTTCAAATCTCTTGCAATGGCATTTCTCACACACTTTCAATTACCAATTCATTATGAAAATAGAACACACCTCATAACATCATTGAAACAAGATCAGGCCACCCATATCTTTGACCATATTCATGAATGGAGGTATCATCGTCGTTTGATCAAGTTTCAAATCCCTGATCAAATTCTAACTGATTGGTTCACTACCTCCTTTATCGGTGTGATTTATAAGGACATCGTTATGGGGGCATGTGTTACTGAGGAACAGGCCATCACTCGTGCCCAGTACCTCGATCTCATGTACTCTCAATCTGGCACACTTTATGAACTCTTACCTGATGCTCCACGACCTAGAACTTCCAAAGAACTAGCGAAACCATATGTTGATGGTATCATTGGTTTTGTGTCTCAGACTTCCCGTAAGTCTTCTCCCAATTCTACGAGGTAGAAATCTACTTCTTCCACTGATAATACTTCTTAGCCACCTCCTAATCCTGGCAAGACTGCGGAAGTGAATTCCATCCATTCCACCCCAGCGGATAAAGCTTCCAAAGGTTAAAAGAAGGGTAAAGGAAAGGCCAAAGGAAATACCCCAAAGTATGATTCTCCTAAAACCAATATTTATGATGGCTCAAAATGTAAACCGAAGTATCCTTTTCTGATATGTGACGATGAGTATTACACCAAAGACTGTCCATGACAAGCTGAGGTGATTCGACTACTCAAAGGCACTCAAGGAACTTTGGTTGTTCTTAAAGAACCATTCCCATCACAACAAACTTAGATGGTGGAGAAACCTAATTCCTCCGCCCCTTTTGGCTCTCAAGTTTTCATGATGAATGGTGTTGCACCCATATCTATTATGACCAGATCAAAATATTATATAGAACCATGTTAGGCAGCGAGGAAAGATATTGCGGATGGTCTTCCTCCCCCACCTACTTTTGGCCCTCTCCACATTGAAAGGCCCATTCCTGAGCCCGTTGTATGACCACCTTATAAAGGTGTGCTCCGTAATTCCTCCTATAACCCAAACGCTCGTGTTTCTCAGCATTACAGTATTGTTCAGGATTTGGCTTAGGCACTATCCGCTATGTCCGCATTGTGGTGCTTCAGAGTTTTCTGTCATAATGGAAGGCTTTTCTCTCTGCTATTGGAGGGATTGACCTCTCCAATTCAAGCCTTATCACTTTTGATCTAGAAAATTTTGTTTTGCAACTCCCTCACCATTTTTCTTTGATTATCCAAGTTGGGATTAATGGTAAGAATATCCATCGAGCAGTCGTGGACAAAGGTGCATCTACTTACATGATGTTCGTTTCATGCTGGAAAGCCATTAGTTCTCCGACCCTTAACCAATCTCCAAATGCTTTATAAGCCTTCAACGGAAGGGAATATCACCCTCTTGGTGTCCTCACCGGCTTACCTATAATGTTGGAGGGAAAAATGGTTAATGTTGAGGTTTAATTCATTGATGCCAAGCTCAATTATAATCTTCTCCTCAGTCGTAGTTGGACTCATACCATGCTATGTGTACCATCCACTCTCTTTCCTATTCTTTGGTTTCCGCACAAAGGAAAGATCATCACTATCGATCAATTATCCATTTTCACTTCCACCTCCTCCGAGAGAAGCGTTCCATATGTAGATTGTATTCCTACGCCTTATGAAAGTGTGGGTTTGGGAATTTTCAAAGATATCGCCCTTATGGGTCTCTTTACTCTTCCTCCGCCCACCACTTCTCAGGTCAATATGATCTCCACGTCTTCTGATCTGTGGATCATCCGTTCACCTGAGAAGGTTGATTCGTTTGGTGACATGATGTCGTTAAGCCCAATAGAAATTGATTATTGTGAATTTATATCAGCTTCGGCTCCTCCTCCCTCTAATCATACTCCTTCGAGTGTGTCTCTCGACACGTATTCCCAATCCCCTTGGATCGATGCTTCGGATTCTCCTGATCCTTTGAACGAGACGTTTCCAACTGATGAAGCCATCATAGAAACCATGTCTCTTAAGGATCCTCCCTGGGACGATAGTCATCCACGTTCCTCCTTTCTGCCTAGCCTTGGGGCAATGTCTACTTGTCTTGAGAATTTTGTTTCCCAAGCTCCTTCCCATCCACTTCAAATGCCCATCTTGACACGTGAATTTTTTGTAGAAGGAAACATGGGGAATATTACTCAGACGATGCTTATTGACATCTCCATTAAACCAAGGGTGGTAGAGAACATCCACATTGGGGTGACCTATTCTCCTGATGATATCAAGGTCTATACTAGTCTCTTCCGAGAGTTTAGACACATTTTCGCTTGGTCCTACGAGGAAATTCTTGGCGCTAATCCAAGTATATTTGTGCACAAGATCCCTATTTACCCTAATGTGAAACCGGTTCGCCAACGCCTTCGTACCGTACACCCTAGAAAGGCGGCTGCCATAAAGGGATAAGCTCAAAAACTTCTCAAAGCAAACTTCATTTATCCGATCCCATTGATAGATTGGGTTTCTAACATTGTCCCTGTGGATAAAAACAAGGATATTATTCGAGTTTGTGTGGATTACTGCAATATCAATCGTGCTTTTCCTAAAGATAACTATCCCACTCCTTTCATAGACTAGATCATTGACGAATGTACTGGGAGCAAGATATTTTCCCTTATGGACGGGTTTTCTGGCTACAACTATATCAACATCCTACCCGTTGATCAACATAAGACAACCTTCATCTATCCATGGGGCATCTTCGCATACAAGAAGCTCCCTTTTGGCCTTAAGAATGTTGGTGCCACATTCCAATGAGAAATGAAATACGCTTTTCATGATATTAAGCACATTGTTCAACCTTACCTGGATGACCTTCTGGCTCATTCCACTAAGTGTAAGGATCACCTGGAACACCTCCATAAAATATTTCTTCATTGTAGATGCTACAACATTCAGCTTAATCCGCACAAATGTGTCTTCTGCATCGATTTTGGCAGACTCCTTGGGTTTGTCGTTTCTAAATACGAAATTCATCTCGATCCTCTTAAGGTCGAAGCTATTGTTAATCTCTCCTCCCCTTCCTCTTTACATCATTTGCAGAGTTTGCAAGGGAAAGCTAATTTCCTACGTTGTTTTATACTGAACTATGTTGAAGTAGCCAAAGGTTTCACGTGATTACTTAAGCAAGGCATCCTGTTCCTATGGGATGAGATTACCAAAAAATATTTCAATGCACTGAAGACTTTGCTTATCAATGCTCCTCTTTTGCGTCCCCTGAATTATAATCGCGACTATTCACTCTATTTGATTGCCACTTTTAGCACTATTGCCATGGTTCTAGTACAGGACGACGACAATAGTGATGAGCATGTCATTTATTATTTGAGACGCAATCTTATTGACACTGAAACACATTATGTTCATGTATAGAAATTGGCATTGGAAGATAATTTGATATGGGTGGATAACTTGTTATGCTTTGCAAGCACCCCCCACTCAGTTAAACAAATTAAGATCTAGCTTATTCTTGACTGTGCGGAATTGATTTCTTGATTCAGGTGTATGTGTTTTAAATTGTTTTAATGCTTTATCTTTGAGGAATTACACATTTTTTTTAATGATATTAATCATTTACAGCAACCATAAAGTGCATCAAATAAGCATCAAATTTAATAAATGATTTCTCCCGAATATCGTGGGCTACATCTCCTTGAGCCTTTGTCAACTGACTTGGCTCTTTGGGATTATGATGTATAAATTCTTTTAAAAGTAAATTAATCAACTCCAATGGTTATTTGTACTGTAAAATTGGGTTTATAATACCATCATACCCCTAGAATGGTTGTTATCTCTCTGAAGATAGACCTAGGTTCCCTTAGACTTCACCTCTTCTGTCGGCACCCTTAATCTTCCTTGAGCTTGTCTATGGCACTAACTCCTTAAGAAATCATTTTCCATCCCTGAAACCTCAACTATTGTCTCCAGCACATATCATACGTCCAAAATAGGTTGTTCATTTTCTCAAAATGAGCTCTAGCTCCACAATCTAGGCCTCCATCCATTGTTGGCCCTCGGCTGTCCGAAAATTCCTTGTGGTTTATAGACCTTAAAAAGTCTCCAAATGGCTCTGAAAATCCTTCCATTGGATTCATAGTGTCCAAAAAAGTCAGAATGGACTATTCAATTGTTTAAATTGGCCTCCGGCTGCTCCGGTTATGCCTCCAACACCTGGTGGCACCCCCTGGCTCTAGGTTCACTTAAAACTTCTTTGAAGCATCTCGGCCTTCAAAATTCCTCTACTAGCTCTGAAAATATCACCATTAGTTCTATAATTTCTAAAACATCCAAAATTGACTATTTATTTCGTGATTAAGGCCTCTAGCTGCCTTGGCTAGGCCTCATTATGTTGTTGGCTCCCGGTGGCCCTAGTGGCCCGTAGAAATTCTCTATAGCTCTATCATACTCAGAAGTCCTATGATGGCTCTGAAACCCTTACCAATGAGTCTGGAAAGTCCAATAAAGTTGAAATTGCCTATTCACACTCCAATAATTGTCGAATAATGCTCAAGATAGAGCATAAACAATTTTGTCCAGTAACCCCTAGAACGTCTCCACTAAATTTGGAGCACTGCAGTTAAAGTTGGAGTTAAACTTGCAAACCGCTGAAAAATGGCGTGCTAGCTCTAAACCTCTGCCAAGAAAATTGTTACATTTAAATTATTTTTGGGTGTTGGGCACATTCCCTTACATCCCGCGGTCTTCAAACCGAAACTGTTGGCGGAAACCCAGGCTAGAACCGTGGTAGGTTTAATATAACTAGAGTTTAAACGCATTAATAGTTGGTCGTTTGGTGAATATCGCCACAAACTCCACCATGTGAATGCATTTTTCATGCTTGCTGGTGATTAGGGGCTTAAGCCTCTGGCCCGGGGTCACGAGCCGGAGGCCATGTGGGGAGGGGCTGGCCCCTCCGGACCCCCAAACTTCAATGTGCTAAACTATAAATCAAACCCGACTACATACATTTTTAAGTCACAACGGATAGCGAAGATGGTATGGCACGGGCCTGGAGGGTAGGAGGTTCCGTGGTCAAACCCGGTGGAGTCTCAAAATTTTTGCAATACCAATCTTGGGCCACGTGGTGGCCTCCGAGCCTGCCACATGGTGGCCTTTGATTGGCCGAACCAAACTCCACCAATAAAAATTGTGACACTTGTCAACCTGCAATTCGCCCGAAAGGAATATTCTAGGGAATGTTTCGAGGAATATTCTAGGAATATTCCAAGAATATTCCCTAGAATATCGCTTTTTTTACTTTTCAAAAACCTAGTCAACCCTGGTCAAATGTCAAAAATTGCAGTTTACTGGACTTTTCAAATCGTGATAACTTCTGCACACGGTGTCGGTTTTTTGAATCGTTCACGGTGTTGGAATCAAGAAGACGAGATCTATCTGGTCACTCAGGTTCAACACACTTTCGAACATTTTTAAATTTGAGCTATCACTTAGGTCCTTGATCCAAATGTGATCACTCCTCCCCATTAGGAATATTTTAGACCCCAAAAGACTGATTACCTATTCGGTAAATGAGAGTATAGCACCCTCACATTTCCAACCTCCTTACACTTTGCCTTTCTTGGCTTAGTGCCTTTGAGCCCCAACTCGAAGGTAGTCAACACTTCCCTTCTTGAATACTCTTGTCCTCCTATCAAGAACTATATCTTCCTTGAACTCACTCAGAAATTTTTGGCGAGAAATTTTCAATAGAAGGTAGTTGAACATCATTTCCTTGATCATCGATCAAAGGTGGCTCAAACAAACATAATTTTTCAATAGAAATGAATACATGACTGAAATTTTCAAATGTACAAATGAATGTGTGTTTTACTGGGTCAAGAAGTCAAACCACTTCTTACCAAGCCACTTCCATGGCGATTTTTGCCGCTGAAAATCTTCGTCATGTGAAACATCTATTCTCACATCAAAGATGGAATATTTGGTTCCAATTTCGCCAGTATTTTTATCCTCTTGCTTCAAATGCTTGGGATGCTTAGTTGGATGCAATGTCCAACATTGGGAAATTAAATGTCCCCTCTTCTAGCAATGTGTGCAAGTCTTTTGCACCTTCTATGCAAGTTGCCTTCGCTTTAACTATTTTCTGTATGCCTTCATCCTCTTCCAGCATTTTGAAACTTCATGGTTACACAAACCACAAAAATAACAGCAACTCTTTCTTCCTTTCATGCATGCATATTTTCCATGCTTAACATAAACATAATAAACTTGACTATGGGAATAATTGTACCTCAAATGTTTCTTTGCATGTCCATATTTTATACCTTCTTGAGGCGATGAAATTGTAGAGGTTCCAGTGTTCTTTTGAAGACTAACATTAGTGTTCTTGTCTTGATAGCTGTCAGAACCCTCTTGCTCGCCATAAGTTGCATGTCTACACACATCTTGCTGAAACATAGGCTTCAAACATTGACAATCAACTTGAAAACAAACTTGACATGTTTTTGGTTTAGAACTTGCGACAAAAGTTCTTTTTGAAGTTGTCTTAAATGCTTTCATGGCTGTAGAGTTTTCACCGGAAGATTGAACATAGCCTAGACCAAACTTCTCAGGCCTTTCCTCAACAAAAATAGGATCAATCATGCCTTGTGCATGCTTTCCAATACCCTTGCCTTCATAGCCCATTTTTAACATCAACTTGGACCCTATACCTCTAGTTTGATTTTCAAATGAACCTACACATCTATTTGACGAGGAATTTGAAGACAAATTTGAGTGATTTACCTCTGCTTCAAGCATGTGATTAGTTAAGGCCTCTTGGGTTTGATGGAGTTGCATCTCCATCTCATGCATCCTTTGAAGAAGTCCTTCTTTCTCTTGCTTCATAGCAACCAATTTCTCATGAATTCTAGTTCTTTCTCTTCCATATTCATACAGAATTTGCACCATATCCATCGGGATGTAGAAGTCTCGCTTCATCTCTTCATTAAAGAGTCTTGTAAAAGAGGATTTTGAAACCTCACTTGAAGAATTTGTCATCATTATGTAAATGAATTAAATAACTTCAACAACAATACACAAAGCTTCAAAAAAATTTGACAAATATTCTTAACAATTTGGCTGTAGATTCAAGCTCTTTTCTGCAGCTTGTATCTCTTCTTCAAGCAGCCTCTTTTTGCAAACAATCTTCAAGAGCTTCTTAACAAACAATCCCTCTTGTGCTTCAAGGGTTGCCTTGAGGTCCTTTGGGTAACGAGAATGCTTTCAGCCTTCTTCCTTCTTGTCCTCTTCTGGACTTAGCTAATAGTAGCTCCCTTCACCTCTAGCAAACTCAAACTTGTAAGCATTAGTCAATTTGCAAACTGTTAAATTCTTTGCACTATTTAAACACCTTTCAAGTCAAACAAGCAAGCAATAAACCTTGTGCTCTATCAAGAAAGCAACCTAGTGCTCTAATACCTTCTGATCTGATATGGGTGGATAACTTGTTATGCTTTGCAAGCACCTCCCACTCAGTTAAACAAATTAAGATCTAGCTTATTCTTGACTGTGTGGAATTGATTTCTTGATTCAGGTGTATGTGTTTTAAATTTTTTTAATGCTTTAACTGTGAGGAATTTCACATTTTTTTTTGTTGATATTAAGCATGTACAACAAACATAAAGTGCAGAAAATAAGCATCAACACATAACATCAAATTTAATAAAGGATTTCACCTGAATATTGTGGGCTACATCTCCTTGAGCCTTTGTCAAATAACTTGGCTCTTTTGTGTTATGATGTATAAATTATTTTAAAAGTAACTTACTCAACTCCAATGGTTATTTTTATTGTACCATTGGGTTTATAATACCATCATACCCCTGGAATGGTTGTTATCTCTCTGAAGATAGACCTAGGTTCCCTTAGACTTGACCTCTTCTGTCGGCACCCTTATGCTTCCCTGAGCTTATTTGTGGCACTAACTCATTAATAAATCCTTTTATGTCCCTGAAACCTCACCTACTATCTCTAGCACATATCAGACATCCAAAATAGAATGTTCATTTGCACCAAATGAGCTCTAGCTCCCCAATCTAGGCCTCCATCCACTGTTGGCCTTGGGCTGCCTGAAACTTCCTTGTGGCTTCTCAACCTTAAAAAGTCTCCAAATGGGTCTGAAAATCCTTCCATTCAATTTATAATGTCCAAAATAGTCAGAATATACTATTCACTTGCTGAAATTGGCCTCTAGCTGCTCCAATTACACCTCCAACACCTAGTGGCACCCCTGGCTCTAGGTTCACTGAAAAATTCTCTGAAGCATCTCGGCCTTCAAAATTCCTCTACTGGCTCTAAAAATATCACCATTAGTTCTAGAATGTCTGAAACATCCAAAATTGACTGTTGGTTTCCTGAGTAAGGCCTCTAGCTGCCCTGGCTAGGCCTCATTCTGTTGGTGGCCCCTAGAACTTATATGTAGCTAAACCACGCTCAAAAGTCCTATGATGCTTCTAAAAAAATCACCAATGAATCTAGAATGTACAAGAAATTATAAATTGACTATTCATACTCCAAGAATGGTCGAATCATCCTCAAGATAGAGCATAAACAATTTTTTCCAGTAAGCTCTAGAACAACTCCACTAATTTTGGAGCACTGCAGTTAAAGTTGGAGTTAAACTAGAAAACTGCCAAAAAATGTCGCGCTGGCTCTAAACCTCCGCCAAGAAAACTGTTATATTTAAATTCTAGTTGGGGGTTGGGCACATGCTCCTACATCCCGCGGTCTTCAAATTGAAACTATTGGCGGAAACCCAGGCTAGAATCATGGTAGGTTTAATTGAACTAGAATTTAAACGCATTAATTGTTAGCCATTTGGAGAAGACCACCGCAAACTCTGCCATGTGAATGCATTATGCATGTCCGCTGGTGGTTAGGGGCTTAAGCCCCTGGCCTGGGGTCACGGGCCAGAGGCCATGTGGGGAGGGGCTCGCCCTCATGGTTGGCCCCTCGGGACCCCCAAACTTCAATGCACTAATCTATAAACCAAACCCAACTGCATACATTGTTAAGTCACAATAGATAGCAGAGATGGTAAGGCACGGGCATGGCAGGCAGGAGGTTCTGCAGTCAAACCCGGCGGAGTCCAAAAATTTTTCAATACCAATCCCGGGCCACATGGCAACCTCTAATTGGCCAAACCAAACTCCACCAATAAAAACTATGAGACTTGTCAACCTGCAATTCGCCCAAAAGGAATATTCCTAGAATATCCCCTAGGATATTCTTTTTTTTAACTTTTAAAAAACCCAGTCAACCCTGGTCAAATGTCAAAAATTATAGTTTACTGGACTTTTCAAATCGTGATAACTTCTTCATACGGTGTCAGTTTTTCGAACCGTTCATAGCACCGAAATCAGGAAGATGAGATCTATCTAGTTTCTCAAGTTCAACATGCTTTCAAACACTTTGAAATTTGAGCTATCACTTAGGTCCTTGATTCAAATATGATCAGCAGATGTTCAAACCGTCCAACATTTTTGCCATTATATTTTACTCTGCACAAAAACCGTGATTTCTGATTTCAACCTCATGACATATATTTTAACTAGACAATTGCTGTGGGGGGAATACTCCAAGTGGATAGTTATCCTCCAATAGTTTGTTTTGGAATTCACCACCGCCAAATTGAAGAAGTCGTTGATTTTTTCTGATTTAATCTGCTCTTTAACTTTTGCCTCTACTCCCTCTATTTCTGAGGAACGCATTCCGGACGACACTCTTTTTCTAATTAGCACCCTCGATCCATGGTACAGTGATATCATCATTTATCTCCAGGCTTCCACTTTCCGATTTTAGTTGACGAAAGATGCTCGTCGACATATCTGTCATCATTCGCAACCCTATCACATAGTCAGAGATACTTTATACCGCATCGGAGCTGATTCTGTTCTCTGTCAGTGTTTGACCCTCAAGGAAGTTGAAAATGTCCTCAATGACTGCCATTCTAGCAAATGTGGCGATCACATGTCCAGATATGCAACTGCCCAAAAAACCCTTCTTGTTGGATATTTATGGCCTACCATTTTCAAAGATTGCATCCTCGCTATCTGTAAATGTCAAGAGTGCCAGATATACCAGTGCAAGATGCATGCGCCACCTGCTCACCTCCATCCTGTCATTACCGTTGGTCCATTTGTGAATTGGGGTATCGATTTTATGACGTGTAACCCTCGCTCGGTCAGGGGGCATAGTTATATTATCGTATTCATGGACTACTTCACTAAATGGGCTGAAGCAATGCCTACACTCACAACTGACGGTAAGACGGTTGCTCAATTTCTTTTCAATCATGTGATTAATAGGTTTGGTGTCCCTCAAGCCATTTTCATCGACCATGGCTCCCATTTTTTCCATTATATGGTGGCCGAGTTGACTGCTAAGTTGGGTCTGCGTCATGACAACTCAACGTCGTACTACCCCCATGCCAATGGCCAGGTTGAAGCCGTGAACAAGGTTTTAGTCACCATGGTTTGGCAGCGTACAATTGGGATGCACAAGTCTAATTGGCATCTCATATTGTTTTCAGCTCTTTGGGCATACCGAACCTCGGTGAAGGATGCAACCAGATTCACCCCATTTAAACTTGTTTACAGTCTGGAAGCTACCCTTCCGATTGAATGTGAAATTCCTTCCCTCAAGATAGTTGTCGAATTACTACCTAATACCTCGCCAGAGGAATAACATCTTCAACATAGTTACCGATCAAATAGGTAACTAAAGTGGTACCTACTATTTTAAGGTAGCAAAAAAAGCACCTGATTTTGAAAAGTGGTGATGCAGAATCACCCTCTCTCTTTTTTGGCATATTTTTGACACTTTAATTTTTTTTATTTATCAAGTATGAACATTTGTTTTAAAATGTTAGTGATTTTCATGCTTATTTTAAAAAGTGTTGATGCATCATCATCCATTATTTTTTAGAGTCGTAATTTTCATGTTGGTAATAAAACATAAAAATAAAATAAGAAAAATATGACAAAAAAAACTCAAATATAAACAAATATAAAAAAATAATTAAAAAAAACCAATAAAAATGTAAATAAAAAAACAAAATTAACTTGTAAAAACAAAAAAATTTAAAAAAAAACAAAAAAATTGGAAAATTAAATTAAAAAATAGGGAAAA
The DNA here is from genome assembly GCA_034641835.2 of Pinus albicaulis. NCBI lineage: Eukaryota > Viridiplantae > Streptophyta > Pinopsida > Pinales > Pinaceae > Pinus > Pinus albicaulis. The sequence goes on from CM076576.1 coordinate 339,454,582, forward strand.
AATTCAAAAAACACATAATTTAAAAAATAAAAAAAACATTAAAAACAATTTTTTCTATGTTATTAAATATATATATATATATATATATATATATATATAACTTAAAAACGATTAAAATAAAAATACAAAAATAAAAAATAATTTAAATTCAAAAAATAATAATAATAATAATAAAAAAATAATAATAATAAATTTTAAAATAATAAAACATTAAATTAAATTTATAAATAAAAAAACAAACAAACAAAACAAAAACAAAAACAAAATTTAAAAATTAAAAAGAAAATTAAAATAGAAATTTTAAAATAAAAAAATTAAGATTAAAAAACAAAAACAAAAAATTGAGAAAAAACATTTTCAAATAATTAAAAAAAAAAACAAAAATCTAATTGTTTTTAAAACTTAAACCATTTTAAAATTTGAAAAATGAAAAAAAATAATAATAAAAAATAAAAGTAAAAATAATAATAATAATAATTTTTCAAATTTAAAAAAAAAAAAAAAATATATATATATATATATATATATATATATATTAAATTTAATAGTAATAATAAAAAATTAAAAGTTAGAATAAAATATTAAATTAAATTAAAAAAACAAATATGAAATATAATGAAAAAATTAAAATTAAAAAATAAATAAATAAATAAAATAAAATAAAATTTATTATTAAAAATTTAAAAAAAAAAAATTCATAAATAAATAAATAAAAACTTTTTTTTTTTTTTTGCACCGCTCAAGTAGCGACAGGAGGTCGACTCTCGGAATCGACCTGGGGAGGTTGATTCCCGGAATCGACCTCCTGAGCAGGTGGCAGCGGAGGCCGGCCGTTGGGCGGGCGGGGAGGCTACAAGCAGCCCCCCGCCTGCTTAGCAGCTGACCCCGTCACAACCTAAGCAACACCATTAAATAATTTGTATTTAATTCGATTATTTTTATTTTTTACTAAATTTTAATAAATTTTTCGTTTTGTTTTTAATATTGTTTTTCAATTTTTATTGTTATTTATTATATTTCATATTTGTTTTTTAATTTTATTTTATTAAATTTAATATTAATTTAATAAAATTTAATAATTTTGTTTTTTTTTTTAATTGATTTAAATTTAATATTTATTTATTTTTAATTTTGTTTTTTTTTTAATTACATAAAATTTAATATTTTTTATTTAAATTAATTTTTTATATTTTAAATTAATTTTATTTTTTAAATTAATTTGTTTTTTAAAAATTATTTTTTCATTGTTTGTTTCCATTTTCCATTTTTAATTGATTTTTATTTTTCATTTTATAAGTGTTTTTATTTTGATTTTTATTTTCAAATTTTGTTTTTTATTTTAAAATTTATTTATTTATTCATTTATTTATCAAAATTTTTTTTTTTTTAATTTATTTTTCTAGATTAATATTATTTTTTTAAATTTAATAAGATGTAGAATATATATTTTTTAATTTAATTTAATATATACATATAATTTATTTTTTATAATTTTAATTTAATTTATTTTCAAAATTTATTTGTTTTTTTAATAATTTTTTTTAAGTTTAATATTTTTTATTTTATTTTACTTTTTCATTGTAATTTTTAATATTTTTTTAATTACAATTTAAATAATTTTTTTTTTATTTTATTTTTTTTAATTTTAATTTTTCAATGTATTAAAATTTAACTTTTTTTTTTTAATTTAAATTTTATATATATATATATATATATATATATATATATATATATATATAATTTTAATTTTTAATTTTTAAAATGCTTTTTATTTTTATTAAATTTTTCTTTTAATTTTTTTTAATTTTTAAATTTTTTTAATTAAAAAAAAATGTAATGAAGTTTGTGTTTTTTTTCAATAGTTTTAAATCTTATTTTATTTTTTTTCTAAAACTTTTGTTTCAACATTTTCTGTTTTCGGGGTGTTTTTTGCATAAAAAATTTGGATTTTACGTTTATTTTTATAAATGTTGAAAATTTACCCCGAAAAAAAAGAGGTTATTCCACAATACAACTTTTCGTTTTCAGGGTGTTTTCTGCACCAAAAAAAATGGCTTTTTCTTCCATTTTTAAAAGATGTTGAGAATTTATCCCAAAAAAAATATATATATATATTCTAGAATACAACTTTTCGTTTTCAACTTGTTTTTTCATGGTTTTTTGATATTTTTTTTATGAGTTCCTGTTTGATCGGTAACTATGTTCTTCTATATTTGGAGAGGCTTCATGAAACTCGCCACTTCGTTGCTCTAGTCATAGAAGCACAAAAAAAACGGGTCAAAGTCCACTTTGACCAGACGGTTTCCCCTCGTACTTTTGTAGAAAGAGACTTAGTCCTCTTGTATGACCAAGCTCATGATAAGTTGGGGGCAAGTAAATTTGAACCCATGTGGCATAGGCCCTACATCGTCAAGCGTGTTCTGCAGAACAGGGCCTATGAGCTTATTGACTATGAAGGTTATCCCTTGGATCAGCCCAGAACTGGGTTGTACCTTACAAAATATTATGCATGAGTTTCTCGTGCATGTCCTTTTGTACATAAGTGTGTTCGTCATTTTTGTACATTTTTTGGCTTGGTGTGCTTTGCGAGCAGTTTTTCCTACTTATTATGTCTTTTCTTACTGTGCAGATGTCTGTCACTCCTTATGTCGGTTTCGCTGACGGTGCCTCTTGCAGTACCCGGAATCTATCCTCCACGGCTTGGGTGATTTATGATCCTAACGATGATTTGGTAGACCTTCAAGGCATTTTTCTAGACCGAACAACCAACAATGTCGTTGAATACAGTGCAGTCATCGAACTCCTAACTGAAACTATTGCTTTTGACATTCATGAATTAATTGTAAACCTAGACTCTCAGCTTGTTGTTCACCAACTCAATGGGCATTATTCTGTTAGAAACCAACATATTTTAAGGATGTATTTGCATGTTCGTTTGTTAGAAAGGAATTTTGATTATATCACATATCATCATATTCCTAGAAGAATGAATACTTTAACTGATGCAGTAGCCAATATTGTGTTAGATAGAAATTTGCGAAATTTTTAGAAGCAATCATCATTACATAGTAATGTTTAGACAAGAATATATATCTATATATATATATATATATCAATTGTTTGCATCCACGTGCATGTCATAGTTCAAAAAATATATGTGTTTTGGTTACATCTCGAGACATCATGTCTCTCAAAAATATGCAGAAATGAAACCTAGGCATTTAATCTGCATGGTGCTCATGGTAGCACATACGACCGGCATCAGTAGTCGATGGATGCGGTTAGACACTCATGCATTGTGCCTCTAATAATCATGAGGAACATCCTCGAATCTCACATAATCTGGGATCCCACTTGTGAGTCCCTCCAAGTTGCGTGCAATCTCTTCTTCCTCCCTTCCCTCACCATGAGGGGCTACTTTGAAATCACGTGGGACCCTTCGTGTTATGGGGGACATCCCTACAGGTCTCTCTGGGCCAACATCTGCAACACATGAATGAATATCAGAACACATATAATAATAAAAATCATAATACTCATAAAAATCAAAAAGAGAGTTTTTACCTAAATCCTCGTCCCAGTCATCTCCTCCTGAGAGTGGAAGGTCCGGATCACCTCTAAAGTCGGTGTCAGTATATGGCCAGTATTCTACCATGATGAGCTATTGGCGTAGCCAGTTGAAAAATTCAGGTCTCCATGACATGTGTTGATCACCTCTTGATAGAGGCATCAAATTCGCCCAACGAACCATCTGTGGCTCTCGTGTTGGTGGCATAGCTACTACCACCTCTTGGCACTAGAATATCGGCAACCACTCCAGGATGAACGGTATCAAGATGGATCCATATCCAAATTGTTTTAGCTTGACATTCTTGCATTTGGTTAACTGATGTTTTAAGTTGATTGTCATTGATTCCGCCCAATTGAAGATGGTTGGAGCCATGCAATCTATGGAAAGTTGAAGCTATGTCTTTGTAGCATCATGGGGAGCCTGAGATCTGGTGGCTCGAGTTATAGTATGTAGCACTACCCTCAATGCCAAGTCAGGCACTGTCTAAATGTCTAATTTTCCGCTCTTGGATCCTTTCTTTTCTCTAGGACAGACTCTGTCTATCAACATGCCTATGCTCTCTCCAAGGGCCCGGGTACTTAAAAGCAATGGTTGTGATCCCCTCCGCAACAATCCAGTTATGAAATAAATGCCGGAGACTTCTATCTCCAGCTCTTGGTCGTGAATCATGAATCTTTCACGTTCAGTATCCCACACACTAATTAGATACTGCAATAGTTCCAGTTGAGCTCTTAAACATGGCATCATGAATAATTTCAAGAGCCCACAATTCCTTAGGGCATCCATGCATGCATTATTTCCCATGGCTTGTTCATCCTCTTACCCATGCTCTCATTCTTTCCACTCTATGACCATCTTAGCCACTGATTTCTCTGCAAAAACCATAATTGAAGCTCCCATTAGCCATACGATTGAAGCTTAAGCTGTTTGAACCGGACACTTTGAAGGAAATCTTGACATTTTTTGTCTGCAGCATTCGGCGCTTCTGTTTTGCAAACAACAGCGTCGATTGGTGCCTCCCCATTCAAAATTTTCAAGGTTGGGCGTGGCTCCATGCCTGGAATCCGCGCCGACTTCCGCAACCAAAGTTTTGCAAAACTTCCCCAAAAACACATCAAACTACGAAAACAGAGAATGAAAAATGGCTTAAAATACAGGTGAAGATCAGAGCGCATACCTGGAGAAAACGGATTCACAAATGACCTCCTGGATTGCCTACTGTCAGCTCCGCAAGTTCACAGTGAAAAATGGTAAAAATGCTCATAAGAAGGTGAAAAGGCAAAAAGTGAATTGTTTTTATTATTTGCATTATTTTTAACCTTTTCTAAACCCTAATTAGGTTTTTGGACATATTTTTCGTTTATTTTATTATTTTATCTTGAAAAATGGGTTTTACGTTTGTTTCTTGTGCAGCAACAGGTCCTAAAAATGACGACGATGAAGAAACGAGTTGTATTTTATTACTTTTCCAGACTCAGTAAAAACATAAAAAAGTCACCCCCTAGAGTCATCTTTCAACTCTTTTCAAACTCTCAAAAATTGAAAAGAATGTCGAGACTATTGTCGTTTTGAACTCGTTAAAGGCTATGAAATGAAATCTGCCCAATATACGTTTACCCCTTTTTCAGGTTGGGACAAATTATTTATGAAAAAGGAATACCTTAGTCAAACATGGCTAAGAGGTTCTCTTGGACATTTTTTTCTACCTTTTTGGATCTGTGAGACTACCTACGAAAAGGGACCTACTGGAGTTTTCTTTTCCACTTCTTTTCAAACTCTCTAAACATGAAAAGACGTCGAGTTTTCCCTTTTTCAGACTGTTGGCGAGGAAACAGGTCTCGCGGGCAAGACCCAGGTTCGGGGATTGAGGCCAACAAAGGAGTCTGTTGTAGTCTAGCACCACGTCGGCATCTTCACTCTTCTCCGAAGAGTAGAGCCTCTCACCCGAGGTGTGCCGCGACCACATGCAGAAGGGGAATAAATTGGTATTGGTGAATGGATCCGCAACTCGAAACTAACGTAGGATCAATTGCGTACATAACATCATACATGGAAGATCTTCTCAAAACATTATGCAGATACTAAGAAAATAAACTTTTAAAGTACCACAGACATCATGCATACATTTAACTCATATGATAAGACAACAACCTTCAATCATATTAGTAACCATTCAGCATGATCCAGAGTTACATGGCTCGATAGAAAGAGCGTTCCACTTCTATTACAGAGGTCCCGCGGGACAGAGAGAGAGAGATACTATAGCCATGCTAGATCAATAGAACCACAGGAAATACAAATATGTCACGCTCAAAACAGAACTCTTCTGCGGTGTCTGCTCTAACCTCTTCGATCCCTCTGCATCTATGCATGACTCTATTTTCTGCTGGGTGGCGGCCTATTTATTCACCCGCCAGCAGAACTACTAGTTTCTCTTGTGTTCTTCTTCAGCTGCTTTCGACTTCTTTCTGTTGCACCTGAGTTCTGCTATCTGTTCTTTTTCACATCTTCTCTTCTTCTGCACTTCTCTGCGCCAACCTCTTCATTCATCTCCTGCTCCTCCGTAACCTCGGCAGCTCCGCTGCCTACCATTGTTGTGCCTACCATGTATCGATCCACAACCCAAAATCTGCTCCTTATTCAAAATTCAAAACAAGGGCCCCAACAAGCCCCAACCACAGTCTCTTGACTCGTCCCGAGTCAATCGCAAATCATTGTTTCTACCTCCATAGCTCTGCCTGACCCTATGCCCTAGTCTTGTTATGCACCTTCACTTTGCTGCCCAAACAAGGGCCCCAACTCCGGGACCCTGCTCAAAGCTAAAGCCTTAAGCTCGTGGAAGGTTGCCAGAGCCTACTGCCACCCCTGTAATAATGCATCTGTCTCCATCGTGATCTTGGTGACAGCTTCCTCCCCGACGTTCGTCGATACAGCACTAAATACCGTACTGATCTGGGTTCCGGCCTTGGCGGCCAACTACTGCATTGTCCAGGCGCTGATCTGTAGGGGCTAGAGAAGCTCCCGAATTTCCTGCTTGGCCATTGCCGAACTAGCCTCTCTCTAATGGATCTGAACCTCTAGAGCATCCGCCTGGGCATACAGCTAGTCCAGCTGCGAGGGGTCCGTGGCATCTTAGATTTCTTTGGAGAGTTGCCGCAGCTGAGCCGAAATCGGTTGTGTCTTCACTGTAAGGGCTGTGGAGCATTCCTGTAGACCTTTCAGGAGGTCGTAGGCATCTCTGGCTACAGTACTAAGTGCTTCCTGCATCTTGATTACCTGGCCCTGTTTCTTGTAAATTTTTGATGTGTAGACTGTCGTTGGGTCGGGCAATTCCAGTCGTGCTGCCAATGCCGCCCGGAGCTCCGTGTTCTCCTCGCGTAGGTTGGAGTACGCCACCTTGAGGTGGATTGCTCATTGTAATACGTTCGTTTCCGGCACATCCGAGGGCAGCTGATGGTAGTGAGCCAACACTGCAGGCCATACTTTTGTGAAAACCCTGGCCACTTCATCCATTTCGTCATGTAGCTTCCCATGTGCCATTGTGAGCTGCTCAAGTTGTTCAGTTAGCATGATTATCTGCTTCTGTTGTTGCTCACACCTCTGTTGCAGCTCGGAGTGGAGCTTTTTCGCCTACTAGGCTGCCCTCTGGATGAAGTGGTACAGCTGAGTCGTGCCCCACGTATCCATGCTTTCGGCCCCTGAAGTACCTTAATCTAGCCGCCTCTCCTGCAATGGTTGCCCACTGGCAACTGATCTGGTGGATTGTCCTTGAGGGGATGGTGGAAAATTTTGATGGGGTGCAGAGTCTACCATATTCAGGTATGGTCGCTCCCTCTAATCTGCTTGGACGGTCTGCTGGAGTGGAGTAGACTCAGGCTGTGTCCCAGCCGTGTCTGCAACTATTTGTGCCATCTTTACGATGAGGGCAGTAAAAGTGGCCTGGGGGTCCACAGCGGGGTTGGCTGGTGGTACCACTTTTATACCTGAGTCAGCCTCAGTTCCGTGGTCCCCATTGAGTATGTTCCGGATTACTGGATCTGATACAGTGGCAAATGAGTTGGATGGGGTGGATGAAGTGGTAGGTGGGAGTGGGTTGGTATGAGGTGGTGAAATACAGACGTTTATGAAGTCGAAGGGGTTGATGGGAGGGTGAGGTGGAAACCTGCATGCTTCCCCTGTCTCGACAAGTGGTTCTTCCTGGATGGGTACCCCTGGGCTCAGTTGTCGGGGTGGATCCTCCTCTGTGAGGTCAACCACCGAGCTTGATTCTGTATTGCTGGCCCTCTTGGCCTTTGGTGCTGCTATGGGTTTAGCGGGCTTACTCTTTTCCCCCACTGGGGTGGCTACTGGGCTTGGTGAACTAAACAATATAGTTGGAATGGGAGTAGTGATGGAGGTCGTGGGTGGAAGCGGGGTGGACTAAGAAACCTAAAATTCAGAAAAAATTGGGAGAGGAGTGGCACTACTTGATATCATGTGGACCACTTTGTTGAAGCTTCATACCTGGGTATTTAGTTGGTGAATGATTGGGAGGAGCTGCAGGTTGGAGACCCTGTTTTCTGCCTCTGCCACTGATTCACCTGGCAGTCGATGTGGTAGCATATTATTGAAGTTGTATGTGTATACCCCACTTCGGACTTCCATCGCGACCCCTGGCCACGAACAAACTTCGGTATGGAAGGCTGCGTCGTCGAGCTGGAATTTCAACGGCCTCATCTGGAATGTCTCCTCCGGCATGCAAGCAGGTCGAAGGAACGTATTCTTGTGGGTGAGCCCAAACCAAACTTGCTCACTATATCCATCCAGCAGATTCATGGGGATCCTCTGTTGGCTCATCACCACATCAATCATTAAGCCATACCAATTCCGGAAGGCCTCTGCGTTTACCTCCTTAGTGTTGGGGTCTCCTGACACCTTCCATGGAACGAACTTCATTTCCAGCGGCTGATTCTTAGCTATCTCTGTCGGCATCATGATGAGGGGGGAATGCCACTTCCACATAACTAGCGTGACTATCAGGTATCCATAGATGAATCCAATTGTCTTCTTGTAGTTATCCTCGCATGCGTCGAACAAATCCTTCAGCAAGAAGGAGCAACAGTTTAGCCTGTTCCCCTGGACGCAGTGCTCTATGATTGAAATGGTGTCCAAGGTACACTCCCCCTTGGTGTAATGCCTCATTGTCTTACTGACAATGAGGTAGCACGCGAACCTGATTTCAGGCTTGTTGATGAGCTCAATTTTCGCTCCCTTCCCTCCCCTGCGGGTGCCATATTTTCCATAATAATCAGTGTCCCCCGACTTCTTTGCTCTTTTGGAGACGGCCTGGAATGCAGAAGAAACGTCTCGGCCTTCCTGTGAAAGCCCTGTCAGTCTGTGAATGTCCTCAGCGTGGATTGGAATTTCTTTTCCCAGCCACAAGGAACCGTTCTGAATTATGCTTAGCAAGGACTTGGTACATTGCATGACAGTGCCTGTCGTCCCAAATACAGGTAGGTTCCTCAAATTCAAGATTGAGGACTGTTGAATGCCTCGAAACTCAGGAAAAATTCTTGTTGTTGCTCGCCCTGCCTCTGTGGTGTAGCTCTCCATGTACACTTGTCGTTTAAGTGTTGGAAACTCAAAAGAATCCGTGAGGTATGCATCAATGAGGGTTGCACTGTCATACTTCTCGACGAGGGACTCCATTTTGTGAATCCTATTGTCGAGCTCCTGTTCTACTACTGCTGGATTGACTCTTGTCATCTTTGCGCGTCGCTGATACACCTGCAAAACAGTTCTCTGTGCCTTCTCTTGGCTCTCTGCTTTAGGACACCTCTGCTGCTCTGGTTTTGCTCCAATTGCCTTTGCTTGTTCAGAAATTTCTAACTCTAACTCGGATCTCTCCAGCATTCTCGCACTTTTCTTCATGTAGGCTATGTAATTAACCTACACGAGTGAGGTTGACAAGACCCCATAACGAATTAATTCTTGTTGGCATCCTCCACGGCGATAATCGTGTGATCAGTCGCCTGCTGAGGTGTGTTCTGACATCTGCTGACGGTGGTATGGGGACATGGATAGACGCGACGGTTGAGGTTACTTCCAATTATGGCAATTTATGTTGCAAATCCGGGCGATCCTACAAACTGACACAAGTACTAAATGAAATGATGGGGACTGACACTTGACACGTTTTCTTATACTACGGGAATGGCATACTGGATGCGCCCCTCCCTGACCACAATCGGTTGCATTGTGGTCCCTACAACCAGCGATTATTGACAACCTATGCATGAACAAATGACTCTACCTACACTCATCTCGGGTGCGAGAGAGTTATTCAACTACTCTACTCTACGGACTTCTCTCGGGTGCGAGAGTTATTAACAGAAAGCTAAAGAACCTTAGTCATGGTAGGGCTTCAGGTGTGCGCCATTCACCTAGCTAGATAAAAAATTACCGTCCAGTTGAGCCAACCGAACTGCTCCAAAATCCTTAATTTCAATGACGAAGTAGGGTCCCAACCAGTGCATCTGCAGTTTCCCTGGAAACTTCTGAAACCTTCTATCATATAGGAGAACCTTACCGCCAACCTGGAATGTTTTGCTCTTGATGTGGCGATCATGTTACGCCTTCTGCCTGTCTGTCTGAACTTGTTGATGGAACTCGGCAAGGAACCAGGCTTCGTCGAGTTCCTGTAATTTGTGTAGGTGCTCCTGGAGTGCCTCCTCCTCCGAGAACTTAAGGGAGGTGGCGATCAGAAGGCTCGGTATGGTGAACTCGGTGGGAATCATAGCTTCACATCGATACACCAGCTGGAAAGGTGTTTTATTTTTCAAACGCTTCACCGTTGTTCTGTATGCCCACAGTGCGGCTGGCAAACGTTCATCCCAATCATCCCGTTTGGCATTGCAGATCTTCGTCAAGCCCTTTTCGAGGATTTTGTTGAACACTTCAACAGTGCCATTGGCTTGTGGGTGGTACGGGCTACTTTTGTGATGTTGGATCATGAAGGTGTCCAGCAACGATTTGATTGTTTCATTAATGAAGTGTGTACCTTGATCACTGGTTAAGCTCCTTGGGTAGCCAAACCTGCTAATGATGTTCTCAAAGATGAACCGGGCTGCCGTATCTACAGTGCAGTTCCATACCGCCACTGCTTCGGCCCATTTGGTGAGGTAGTCTGTGGCGGTAATGATGTACCAAGCCTTTGAATTCTTGGCTACAGGGGCTATGGGGCCTACGAAGTCGATAGCCCACTTCTCGAATGGTTGCAATACATTCACTGGGTGTAGTGGGAGCTCGTCTCTGTGAGAGGGCCTCCGTGTTCTCTGACAAACATCGCATTTCTAGACAAATGATTTATTGTTGGCATGGACCTTCGGCCACCATAGTCTAGCTTGTAGCACTTTCCTGGTGGTGGGTTTCGCCCCCACGTGTCCTCCTGGGATGCCGCTATGGCATTCCCACAGCACGGCTTCGCGTTCATGGTCAAGGACACACCTTCGCAGAATCTCATCAAGGCCCAATTTATACAACTGCCCCGCAATCAATTGGTAGTCAGCAGCGCGGATGACCACGTGTCATTTCTGGATCGGGGTATAGTGTTGAGGACACTGCCCCATGGTGAGGTAACTTGCGATGTCGGCCAAATAATCTGGTATGGCTTCTACCCAGAAAAGATCAACATCAAGAAGCTGATCATCTAGAGGGCCTTCGTTCTCACTCATATCTAACCTGGATAAATGATTGGGCCCAACATTCAACCTCCCGGGCTTGACAATCACTTCGAAGGTGAATTCTTGAAAGAGTAGGAGCCATCGGCATATCCGTCCTTCCAAAACGGGCTTATTGACTAGGTACTTCAGTGCGGAGTGATTAGTGAAGAACTTGAACTTACCTCCTAGGAGATAGTGGCGAAACTTCTAGAGCGATTACACCATGTCGAGGGCCTCCCTCTTCGTGGTGGTGTAATTCCACTCCGCATTGAACAGCTTGCGGCTGGAAAAGTACACTAGGTGGTCAACTGACGTCTCCCCCGGTTGCGCTAAGATAGCCCCAACTGCAATACTGGAAGCATCGATATGCACATGGAACTGTTTATCCCAATCTGGGTGGACCAGAATGGGCGTCGTTGCCAACTTCTCCTTTAAATTTTCGAGGGCTAATTTGCAGTCATCCGTCCACTAGAACACCTCTGACTTCTGCAGTAACTTTTCCAAAGGAGCAGTTATCTTCGCATAGTTCCTGATGAACCATCTGTAATAACCCATGTGCCCCAGCAGTGACCTCAACTGCTTTACAGTTTCCGGGGCTTCCATGTGGACGATCACTGCTACCTTGGCGGGGTCGACACAAACCCCTTGCCTGCACACCACATGTCCTAGGGGCGTGCCGAACGGAACCGTAAAGATGCATTTCTTTAGGTTCAAGGAAATTTGCAATTGTCGACACCGATCAAACATTATGCATAGCAGGGTGGCATGGTCTTTTAGCAAACTGTAGATGGTCCAGTCATCCATGTAGACTTCTAGGAACTTATGAATGTATTCGCAGAAAGCAGCTATGAAAATCCTGGAAAACACAGCAGGGGCGTTCTTCAACCCAAACGGCATCACGTGATATGCAAAAGACCCCACTCGGTGGTGAACGTTGTTTTCGTCTTATCTTCTTTCGCAATGCGCACCTGATGGTATCCTGAGAACCCATTAGTGAAGGAGTATGCCTCGTTTCCCTCAGCATTTTCCAATGCTTCGTCACTGAATGTAGTAGGAAATGGGTCATGGATGCAGGCGTTGTTCAAACTTCAGTAATCCACACACACGCGGATTTCTGACTTGTCCTTCTTATTTTGAATGACGATGGGACTCACCCACTCTGATTCTTCCACAGGGAAGATTAGACCTGCCCTCAGCATTTTTTTGATCTCTAGTTTGACTTTCTCCTTGATCCGCGGGTTTAGCCGGTAAGGTCGATGCTTCACTGGCCTGGCGTCCGGTTTCAGCACAATTCTCATCTCTCTGTGATCCCTTTTGATCCCTTTTAAATCTACAACTGATGAAGGGAATAGGTCTTCGTATTCCTGGAGGAGACTGAAAATTTCCTTTGTCGTCTCCTTGTCCCAGTAGTCCCTAACTATAGCCAGCTTGGGTTTTTCCGCCGTGCCAATATTTAGTTTCTTTGTCTTCAGCGGAAGTAGATGGACTCCTTCGGTGGTAGGCTCTTCTTTGATGTTTTGTTCTCATTCTATCTCTTCAAAGTATAGGTGCCTCAGGTCCTCCAAACCGTCATCGTCTGGTTCGCTATCAATCCGTTGGCAAGCCAACTTACGTCTACCATCAGGATTCAGTACTAATGGCCTCCCGTCTGTGCCCAGATCGGGGAAAAACAATATCCCTCTTATGGCCTACAATGCTTGGGACACCAGGTCTGTCTTCCCCTCAAATTAAAAGCACTGAACAAATTTGTCTGCAACCTCCTACCAAGAATGGGTCCCTCTCTTCCTCTCTTTTTCTAAGTACCAGGCATGTGGGATGGTATCCAAGGAGTGGACAAACCGATTTACCCACAGTTCCTCCGAGTACCCTACACTTTACCACTACTCCTGACAGGCTTTTAGGTGGTCTCTCGGATCAGAAGTTCCTTGGTACCTTTGCTTGCTTTGAGGTCCTTCACCTTCCTTGAACCGCGCCCTCAAAGCCTCCACAACACAACTCCACCGTGATAGGGAGTTGTGGTGATTTTTCCACCACCTAGTGGATGTGGACTGTAGTGCCACATCCAAGAGTGGTATCCTATTTTCCTCGAGTACCTGGTCTTATACCTTTGCAATGAAGGTATTTACTGCTTGCATATTGGACAAGGTGGGGTACTTCCTTATCTCAGCTCCAATCCAATGGACTCTGGAAATACTGGCACATCTCCTTGTGCTAGTCTCATACCTGCCTTGCTGCCAGTCCTCCCAAGCTAGTTCTGACCCCAGCTCTGAGCTTTGGACACTTCGCCAGCTTACGGAGCCGGTCGCTATCGGGTTAATATAATCCTCCTTCTTCCCTGCTGTCATCTAATAGATTTTATCCAATATCTGAGCATCCTCCCTATTATCTACTGTTTCTGTATATCTTGGACCTTGATACGGGTCGAGCAGCTAAGTGACCCGAACTTCCCTGTCTTCAAAAATCATCAGCTCCTTTTTGAGATCGATGATAGCATAGTTTTCAAAATCCCAGTCGATTCCTAGCAATTCAGGATACAGATATTTGTCTCCCATAATATCTATTACCTCAAAATCTGTGTAAGTCTTCACCCCTGCGATGTCGACTTCGACATCTTCGAGTCTGCAGATCGGCACAATGCAGTACTGGTACGCCATCCTGAGCTAGATCAGCAAATAAGTCAATCGTGGCCTCCCTAGCGCTTCCCAAGTCTTCCGAGGCAGGATATTGAGGTCAGATCCCAAATCGAGCATGGTGTCCCTAATCTGAAATCCCGCAACCTGCGTGTTTAACCGGAACTCTTTTCCCAATATTCCTTTTTTCCACTTGACTCGTTGTACATACTAGGGTGCTGTGTCTGAGGATTCCCTCGCTCTTGTGTTCCCCTGTAATACGTCCTCCAGGGTATGTTTAAGTTGTTCCCGCATCGAGGCATTGTCAACAATTTTGAGGAACATGTGGAGCCATTCCTCGATCAGAGCCCCCGTAGCATTCTGTTCTCCGATATCTTTCTTCACTAGTAACTCAATACCTTTGTCTCCCCCTAGTTGGGAAAAATTTTCTACTACCTCCTGGAAATATTTCTTCTGCGTTTATAGCCTGATCAGTTGTTTCACTGATGTGGGCCTGATCACCCATATCGGCTCCTTTTCACGAGAATCCTCTCCCGTTTTCTTTCCTCCTCATGTCACTATGGCTATGTTCTGCATGGTTGGATTCGTTGTCCCTCAAGGTTCTGCATTTACCAGATTCGTGCCCCGCTGCCTTGCTCGTTCCTCCCACTTCTTGATAATTTCAGGGCAATCCTCTGTCGCGTGGGTGTTCACACGGCACTGGAAACACCACGATCTTCTGGGTAGGGGGCATTCACGAGCCACATGACCCTCCTGATCACAGTTGTAGCATTTCAGCGGACCCCGTCCCCCTGTGCGACCTCCGCGCATACCGCCTCCTCTACCTCTGGGAGCCTCATTCACCCTGTAGCAGGGCCAGTCCAATCAGTCTGCCAGTGCATCTAGAGCTCTGCAGGGTTCTGTAGAAATTGGAACAACTGTTAAATTATTCACCGAGATTATCCTGATCACACACTATTTTAGCTTCATGCATAATACATAACCTCTTCTACTATTGATCATCAATTTGCAGAAATTAAACAATCGCATGCGCACATTAAAACCATAAACAATCACACATATAAACACAGTATTTATGGGAAAGCTTAAATCTGAAAACCCCCAACTATCTATATATTATAATGATAGAAATCATGTAACAATCATTGTACAAACTCCTCACAAGCTCTCAGTACAATCTCCAATTGTTACACACTACACAAGCTCAGATCATACAAAACACATGCTCCAATCTGCTCCACCTGTTAGCCTGCCTCTACTGCGCAATCCAATATGGATAATCATGAGATCCAAGTTCGAATCCCACCAGTATGTATTGTGCAATCCTCATTGGCTTCTCCATCAATGTGTGTGCAAATCTCATGCACCAGTATAGTCACAACTGATAGTCACACTTTCTCTTTCACCTACCTCTTCACTAGTCTCCACTGAAACTATCCATGCACTGCAGTTAACTAATGTATTCTTTAGTTGATTTATGAGTTAATAATTAGTGAATTAATTAATAATTAATTCACACCACTCTCACTAATTGTATCAATCAGTTAGACTAGATACAACTAGCTCAACTAAGTTAAATTGAACACAACTCCATTAACTGTCTCATCAACTCCACCAAACTCTGTCACATGAGTTCTAACTGAAGTCAACCATGCAATAACTCCACTAAACCCTAGGAATAGCGTAATTCCTTCTGTCAGCTGCATGTGCCACATCCAAGCATCAAACTGAAGTGCTCCAAGAGGATAAGATAATGTTTAGAGTCCAAATATTATTAAGATCTAATAATATTCGACATATCTATTTTTAGACTGGAAATCTAAAAATAGATTCCGCCCAGTATGTCTAAAAATAGAATTCCATCTATTTTTCCCGACTTGACCAACCATCCACAAATAGCATCCTCCAACTCATAGAACATGATCCATATGTCTAAAAATAGACTTTGCACCAAAAATACCCTACAGGCCCACTTAGTGAAGGCGACTCCTTTCCACTAAGCTCCTCATCTTGTTGCAATCTCAACACTCCCTCTCAACAAGATAAGGATTATCTGCAACCCCTATCTTGCCCCTGTGGTATTCGAATTTTCTCCTGGTGAGTGCCTTCGTCAAGATATCAACATCTTGATCCTCCGTAGGAATGTATGAAAGTAACATGATTCTCCGCTGCACACAATCTCTGATATGATGATACCGGATGTTAATTTGTTTAGATCTATCATGAAATATTGGATTAACCGAGATTCTGATGCAAATCTGATTATCACAATAAATCACAGTAGGCTCTAAGTGTGAACCGAACAACCCGACCAGGATCTTCCTCATCCATATAGCCTCGCATGCAGCCAGGCTCGCGCCACTTATACTCGGCCTATAACTTTGGGCGAGTGCTACGGATCTCTGCTTCACCTTTATGCAAAGCTTGATTGTTGACGATATTGAAAATCCCTCGAGGATATGCTCTTTATTTGTCCAGTTGGGCTCCACCGCCCAATGCACGCTCAGGTGAAGCCACACAGCTTCACCTCATCCGACTGTCTGTACCACAATCCATATCCCGATGTGCCTCTGAGATAACGCAATATATCCCGATGTGACGATGTGCC
This sequence comes from Pinus albicaulis, assembly GCA_034641835.2. Taxonomy (NCBI): domain Eukaryota; kingdom Viridiplantae; phylum Streptophyta; class Pinopsida; order Pinales; family Pinaceae; genus Pinus; species Pinus albicaulis. The sequence goes on from CM076576.1 coordinate 339,471,091, forward strand.
TCTAAGATAACGCATACTTACCCTGAGAAACAAACAGTCCACCACTGCGCTGCCAAATTTCTAATCCCAGGAAATAATGAAGGAGGCCCAAGTCCTTCATCTCAAACTCTTTTGCAAGATCCTCCTTGCATGAGAGTATCAACAGCTCATCACCTGTCAAAATCAAATCATCTACATAAAGTACAATGATCAGCAACTTCCCCTCCACCACAATCTGGTATAGGTTAGGATCCGCCTCACTCTTGGAGAATCCAAGTCCGGTGAAATAACTGTCTATCCGTGTGTACCAAGCACGAGGTGCTTGTTTCAACCCATACAGTGCTCTCTTGAGTCTGCACACATGCGACTCACTGCTGAATATCTCGAAACCTTCGGGCTGCTCTATGTACACCTCCTCCTCAATGACTCCGTTGAGGAACGCAGTCTTCACATCCATCTGATGGATGTGCCACCCCATATGCACTGAGAGAGCTAGGATCGTCCGTATGGAAGAGTACATTGTGACAGGTGCAAAGGTCTCCTCATAATCGATCCCCTCGATCTGTGAGAAGCCACGGGCAACAAATCTTACCTTGTACTTCTCCACACTCCCTTCAGCTACCTGCTTCACTTTATAGATCCGTCGTGAACCCACCACTGATTTCCCCTCCAGTCGCGGGACAATCTCCCATGCACTGTTTCTGACAATCGAATCATACTCTTCCACCATGGCATCTACCCATGCGGGGTCCTCCACAGCTTCCTCGAAAGAGGATGGCTCTGTCACGATACACTTGCTCATAAGAGCCATGTATCTAGTATACCAGTCAGGTGACTGTCTCTGTCTGCGCTGTGATGTAGGTGCTCCTACAACCTTCTCTGCATCTTGAGCCAGTCGCTCAGCTTCTGTAGTGCGCTTCCGCCCTCTGATGGTTGGCGCTACATGAGTGGTCTCTTCCACTCCATGAACCTCATCTTGTGGCTGATCCACATCCTGAAGCTCATCCTTAGGAACTAATAGCTCCTCATCTGCATGCAAGTGTGGCTCCCTCTCAAGCGAACACTTCATGGCTTTCTCCTCCTGAAATTTGATATCCCGTCGCACAACAGTCTTGCGACTGTCTGGAAAATACACACGATATTTGTGGGGCATATCAGTGTACCCCACAAATATCCCAACCTCTGCGGTCGGCTCCAGCTTCTTCCTGGCATCCTTCATCACATGAATGTAAACAGGTGAACCAAAAATCCTCAAATGGGAAATATCGGGCCTCTTACCAGAAAACGCCTCCTCGGGTGTACTCATGCCAAGTATCCTGTGAGGACAACGGTTCTGCACATATACTACAATATTGCATGCCTCCGCCCACAAGTGAATGGGTAGGCTAATCATGCGATATCGCCCATACGGCACACGATCGTTCTTTGTTCTTCCACTTAGCAACCTTGTTCTCCTATGAGTTGTAAGAGGTGCTATGAGCTCTCTTCAAATTCCTTACACTACGAAGTCCTTGAATTCACCGAGAGATGAACTCACCACCATTGTCACTCCTAAGAGCCTTCACACCTTCCCCGATTCTTTACGAACGAGTGCCTTGAACTCATAGAACTTTGAGTATGTCACCGCTCTTCTTCTACATGAAGAAGATCCGACAATTACGATAAAAGTCATCAGCAATATCACATAATACATGCTTTGTTGTCGAGCTACTAAGAAAGTTCCACACACGTACGCCAATTCTCTCAAGGATCGTCATGGTGCGACTATCCTTCTCGTGAAAGGTGGATTTCACAAATTTTCCCAAGGTACATCCCTTGCACTGATCTGACTGCGCAAGAGTACCCTTAGGAAGCCCAGTAGAAATCTGCTGCAGTATCTTCAAAGTTCCATGGTGAAGGTGGCCCAATCTCCAGTGCCACAACTCGCCATCATCTTGGTTCACCACTCCTTATGCCTTGCCTGCCATTGTTGCGCAGCCATCTACCTGCAATTGATAAAGGTTCTTAACTTGAACCCCTATCCTCCGGGTCTCACCAGTTGCCTTACTATCCAGGAAAGCCTTTCCCTCGCTAAAGACAACATCATATCCCTTGTCTTCTAACATCGCCACAGAGATAAGATTCTTCTTCAATCCTGGAACATGCATCACTTCCTTCAATACACAGGGTTTACCAGACTCCCTCTCAAATGAAATGGTACCGATACCGGTCTCACTGTATCTACCATCATCGCCCATCTCGATGTGCACTCCAAGATCTTTCTCATCCAGATCAGTAAACAAATCTCGATCTCTTGTCATGTGAAAAGACGCACCACTGTCAAGAAACCACACTGAACCCATCACACTTGAGACCAAGCATGCGATCAGTGAAAAATCCAGCTCAAACTGTGAGGCTAAGGCCTCTCCAGCTGCAGATCCAGCAGCCTGCTTATTTTTCTTCTTCTGCGGACAATTTGTGGCATAATGTCCATGTTGGTGACAGTGAAAGCACTTCACCTTGGACATGTCCTGCTTCTTGCCTTTCGCACCGGAATGAGAAGCTTTCTTGCTCTTCCCCTTCTTTGCTTTGGTAGCCAAAGCGCAATTCTCTTCATTAGAGTTCCTTGATGAAGATCCATCCCTGGTACTCTGCCTTATCTCCTCTTGCACAAGATTCGACCAAAGTCGCTCCCATCCTGGCAATTTCTCCCGACCATTGACAAAGTCTTGATAGGAATGCCAACTCTTCGAAAGCCCAAGGAGAGCCAAGCTCACCAAGTCCTCATCATCAACAGTCAGCCCCACACTTCCTAGCTCATCCCTGCATTGGATGAACTTCGTGAGTTACTTGGGCATCGCACATCGCCTTTCTCCATCTTTATGTTTCTGAGTCTATCCTTGAGCGCCAACTTCCTCTGGTCGCTCTTGCTTTGGAATAAATCTGTCAAGGCTTTCCACATCAAAAATGGAGAAGCCTTACCATGAAGGCTGGACACTATGTGATCCTTCATGCCCTCCAATATAATTCTTCGACACTTTGTTGTCTTCTTTTGCCAAGCCTCAATTACGGCAGCATCACTAGAAGTAGGCTTTGGGACTTCAGCATCTATGAACTCCTTCAACCCATTGTCATCTAGCACCGCCTCCATCATGTCCTTCCTTGCAATATAATTTGAGCTACCCTCAAGGGAATACTCCAATCACAATCCGTTGAAATACATTTCAACTTCGACACCAAGAAAACACTGCTGCAAATTCGAATTCCACCAGCACAAAACTCAACCGCTTCAATGTTTTGCAATTGCTCCAATGATCAATACAACTCTGATACCATGTAGAAATTTGAATAACTGAGATATTATTCACTGAGATTATCCTGATCACACACTATTTTAGCTTCATGCATAATACATAACCTCTTCTACTATTGATCATCAATTTGCGGAAATTAAACAATCGCATGTGCACATTAAAACCATAAACAATCACACATATAAACCACGGTATTTGCCTGGGGAAATGTAAAGCTGAAAACCCCCAACTATCGCAAATTATAATGATAGAGATCATGTAGCAATCATTGTGCAAACTCCTCACAAGCTCTCGGTACAATGTCCAATTGCTACACACTACACAAGCTCAAACCAAGCAAGTCACATGCTCAAATCTCCTCCACCTGTTAGCCAGCCTCTACTGCGCAATCCAATATGGATAATTGTGAGATCAAGGTTCAAATCCCACCAAGTTGTACTGTGCAATCCTCATTGGCTTCTCCATCAATGTGTGTGCAAATCTCATGCACCAGTATGGTCACAACTGATAGTCACACTTGCTCTTTCACCTACCTCTTCACTGGTCTCCACTGAAACTGTCCATGCACTGCAGTTAACTGATGTATTCTTTAGTTGATTTATGAGTTAATAAATAGTGAATTAATTAATAATTGATTCACACCACTCTCACTAATTTTATCAATCAGTTAGACTAGATACAACTAGTTCAACTAAGTTAAAATGAACACAACTCCATTAATTGTCTCATCAACTCCACCAAACTCTGTCACATGAGTTCTAACTGAAGTCAACCATGCAATAGCTCCACTAAACCCTAGGAATAGCGTAATTCCTTCTGTCAACTGCATGTGCCACATCCAGGCATCAAACTGAAGTGCTCCAAGAGGATAAGATAATGTTTAGAGTCCAAATATTATTAAGAGCTAATAATATTCGACATATCTATCTATTTTTAGACTGGAAATCTAAAAATAGATTCCGCCCAGTATGTCTAAAAATTGAAGTCCATCTATTTTTCCCGACTTGACCAACCATCCACAAATAGCATCCTGCAAATCATATAACATGATCCATATGTCTAAAAATAGACATAGGCTAAAAATAGACTTTGCGCCAAAAATACCCTGCGGGCCCACTTAGTGAAGGCGATTCCTTTCCACTAAGCTCCTCATCTTATTGCAATATCAACATGTTCAGTGGTGTGAGTCGTCGAAACACAGAACTCACAGTACATGTTGTTCAGAACATTGGAGTACTTCTAAAAAATTGGACACATCTGAGGTTGATGACCCACCGTTCGACAGATATCGCAATACTCTGTTGCGGCTTGGGTCGGTTGATTCGAGAACCCGGCATATGGTTGTTGCAGCGGATAGACCCCTTGCAAGTTTATCTATGCAACGCCTCTGATAGGTGGATCCCCCTGCACTGCCACTACTGAGGCCCCCACTCCCGGGCTTCGCAACTGAGGGCACTCGGTCACCACGTGTCCTTCTACCAGGCAGTGTGTGCATAAGACATTCGGCCTAGCTGGTCTTATAGGTTGCATCTCCTTAATTTTTTCGATCATATTGGCAATCTAATGTTTCAATCCCAGTAGGGATGGGTCCTGTGGGGCTGCCCCTCCCCTATATTCTTGAGGGTAGCCCGCCATTGCCTCTATCTTCATATCCTGTTCCAAAGCATCCTGCAAGTTTTTGATCTTTTGTTGAGTGAGGGGGGTTCATTTCAAGGGAAGCAGAGCCTTGATGAACTAGTCCCTCTGATGATTTGGGTCGATCGGGTAGCTGAGTTTCCCAATCGCATCTTTGAACCTGCGCATCAGCTCCCACACAGTCTCTCCTTCTCTTTTCTTAATCTCCCATAGTTCAGACAAACCTTGCTGGTCCGTTTGGGGTAGCTTAAACTCTCTGACAAAGTCTCGCTTAACGTCGACGATCACTGGATTCGGGTGGGCTTCCGACCACTTTATGAACCAGCACAATGCCCTTTCTCTCAGCGTGTTTTGTAATTCTATCAGCTTTCCTGAATCTGGCATCTGCCATGCCCTCCACATGGCTTCGCAGAGGTACCAGTGCTGTTCCACATCGTCGTTACCCTAACCAGAAAATTTTGGGTAAAAGGTGAATGACCCCGCCATATTCACTTGCGGAGCTGTAACTAGAATGAACCCTCTGAGTCCTAGTTGCGTAATTATACCACTATTAATGCTACTATTGGCAGGCGTTGCTGCTAACAACTGACTGCTACTCAATCGACTCAACTCTTTTAACTTAACGAAAATATCAGTTAAAGGTTTATAGAGTACCAGGGGAAGGTAGGGATCTGTGCCATTCGAACTTTGGGAAGTCAGAATACCTGGAGATATGAATGTCATCCTTTCTTAGAATAACTGCTGCATTGCGACGTACCACTCGTCATCGGAACCTTGTTCGTGCCACACATCTACATCTTCTTTGTCAGACATCATCTCCCTCTTCCTCCTGGCTAGGCTCCCATACACCCGCCGCACTCCCACAATGGTCCCTCCTATTTCCTGGGGACCCACCTGGCCTTCCGTGTCCACCGTCCTCTAAGGCGCCTCCTCTTTATCCTTCTGACTACTCCCTCATCGTTTCAACTCCCTTATCACCCTTTCTTGCCACCTGTCAGCGATCTGTGCCCTCCGATGTGAACATCACTCCCTCAACCTCCTTGCGGTCTTAGCATCCATTCCCCACTCCCCTGCTTCACATTTCACGTAGAATTTTTCCCTTAGGCCCTTCCCCCAGCACTGGAGGTTTACGCTTCCATGCCTGATTTCTGGAATTCCATCAGCCCTTCGTCCACCATCAGGGCTTTAATCCATAATGGAATTTCCTTCAGCAGCTTCCCTCTTAATCCGGATCGGAATATAGCCTCGGCTCTGGAGAAGGACTGGTAGCACTCCGCTGCAAACTCCACAATATACCCATCCAAGGTAGACTCTACCCAGAAATCTACAGTGCGGGTCAACTCAGTATCCAACCAATGTAGGGCCACCAAATCTCTGTGCACCCACTTGCATTTGATCTTCCCTGATTTGTCCTTAGTCACCTTGGTCTGCAACCTCCGAAACCAATTATAGAGGTCGCTAGGGAATTTTCCCCAGAGGATCTCGTAGGTATCGTTGGTGGAATCTGAGAAAAGGACTATATCCTTGAGCACCTTCTCTTTTTGATTCGTTAGCTCCGCTTGTTGAGCTATAAACTCGTCCAGGTGGTTATACCACCATCTCCGTACTTCTCCTTCGAAGATCCTTGATACCATGATCTTGTTCCCCTAATGAATTTTAGGGTCCCGGCAATGGAACCATTTGTTGGTGAGGAAACAAGTCTCGCGGGCAAGACCCAAGTTTGGGGATTGAGGCCAACAAAGGAGTTTGATGTAGTCTAGCACCACGCTGGCATTTTCACTCTTCTCCGAAGAGTAGAACCTCTCACTCGAGGCATGCCGCAACCACATGCAGAAGGGGAACATATTAGTATTGGTGGATGTATCTGCAACTCGAAACTAACGTAGGATCAATTGCATACATAACATCATACATGGAAGATCTTCTCAGAACATTATGCAGATACTAAGAAAATAAAATTTTAAAGTACCACAGACATCATGCATACATTTAACTCATACGATAAGACAGAAACCTTCAATCATATTAGTAACATTCAGCATGATCCAGAGTTACATGGCTCGATAGAAAGAGCGCTCCACTTCTATTACAAAGGTCCCGTAGGACAGAGAGAGAGAGATACTATAGCCATGATAGATCAATAGAACCACAGGAAATACAAAGATGTTGCGCTCAAAAAAGAACTCTTCTGCGGCGTCTTCTCTAACCTCTTCGATCCCTCTGCATCTATGCATGACTCTCTTTTCTTCTGGGTGATGGCCTATTTATTCACCCGCTAGCACAACTGCTAGTTTCTCTTATGTCCTTCTTCAGCTGCTTTCGGCTTCTTTCTGTTGCACCTGAGTTCTGTTATCTATTCTTTTCCACATCTTCTCTTCGTCTACACTTATCTGCGCCAACATCTTCATTCATCTCCTGCTCCTCCGCAACCTCGGAAGCTCCGCTGCCTACCGTTGTTGTGCCTGCCATGTGTCGATCCGCAACCCAAAATCTTCTCCTTATTCAAAATTAAAAACAAGAGCCCCAACACAGACTCGTTAAAACTAAATGACATCAGATGTCGTCATCATGACATTACCAAGTTCCTCATTCCTAGGGCTCGTAAAATGTACTAGGATGGATTTTTCCGAAGGAGAAACTTACATGCCAAGTATATGTTATCCCCTTCAAGCTTGTTTCAAAAAATAATTAGGGTACTCACCAGAAATGGTGGGGGAAAATGGAACCAGTTCTCATTTGTGTCGGCATTATGTCACTCTTGAACATGACGCTTTTATGCAGTTCGTGTTAGGTTGGGGACATCCTATATTTGTCATTTTTCCTCCATGGATTTGGTTATCCATTTTGACCTCTCATATGCTCTTTTCCTTGTCACCATGACCTCAGATCCCTTGATGTCAAATACTGCCAAATTCCAGAGTCGTGTTGCCAATATGTTCAAGAGGAGTTCCTTCTGCAGTTTTCAACCCCTAATCCTCTGTCCAGTCCGATTCACTATCATCTTATTCCTTTGTCTAATGTCAATGATGAGGGAAACATTATGGCCCTCCTTCAACCGATCACTTCCTGTCAACTTCAACTCATTATCCAGGAATTTGATCAAGAGACTCCCTTCTGGTACCTTAGAGCTTGCATGCCTCAATGGAAATTTCTTCACATTCGACGATAGGTTCTCATCATTGGCCTTCGATCGAGTGATTTCACGAGTGTTCGACTCCATATCATTGTTCACATTCTATGGGTTGTACTAGTAGTACCTTGAGAACCATTTTCATTATTGGTGGTCTCTATCGCGCCTGTTAACAACTTTCATCATTGGTTGGTAATCAGGTGACTTTATTTCATGTTCAACTTCAGCTCATTCATTCACATGTTTGAATTGGTACTTGTTCGGGTTGAGACGGAGTGCAAGACCTTGGGTTTTGTCTGATAAAATCGAGGTCGCGGGACGATTTGGTTTATCATGACTATATGCATGACTCTTATAACTGGATGGTTGTGACCATACCTGATTCTATTTGATGATCCTTTTTATTGGATGGTTGCATCCATACCTTAGATCTTATTACATGTTCTTTATTATGGATGGTTGCACCCATACCACATATTCCTCTATCAGAGATATCAGTTGTATTTTTTCTTGCAGGTCTTCCGACGACGACGTTTGGTTTGTGCATGTTCTCGTAAAGCATTTCACCCCTCCCTCTCTCTCAGAATTCATGCTTTAGGGGCATTTGTTACATTGTATTTTGTCACCGTCCCTACAATCCCCATCCCAAACATTGGAGGACCATTTTAGTGACCCCTATGTATTGTCATACATTGCCATAAATTTCATTTCACCCCTCCCTCTCTCTCGGACTTCATGCTTTAGGGGCATCTGTTACATTGTATTTTTTCACCGTCCCTACAATCCCCATCCTGGACAATGAAGGACCATTTCAATGACCACTATGTATTGTCATACATTTCCATAAATGTCATTGAACCCCTTGACATGTCAGGAATATAATTTATTTTGATCATTCCTCAAGTAAACCCTCATAAACCTATGCTTTTGGGTCGGCGTTGGTAGGCAGTTATGTCCTTGCGCCCATGAATAAATTAACACTGAGCCTCGCGCCCATCAGCGCTCTGTCTCATAAGGGCACCCACATCGAGCTACTTTTGGAAATTTTTTTAAAATAGAAATGAAGCTTCTATGGTTTAACAGCTTCGTGATCTGATTTATGGTTGTTTGTTCAACTGGATCAAGTAGAAGTTCTCCCTTTGGCCTATTAGTTCCTACAAACGTGCAACTCCCCAAAGGGATAGACCTCTCCTCCACTTTATGTGGATCCCAAACCTTCTCCCCCTCTCCTATAAATTCTTCTTCCTCACATTGATTCAGCTAGTTGAACAGTCATTAGAAATAGCTGGTGTGTTTAAGAGAGTAGAGAAGACCCCATTTTTGTGAGAGAGAGTTTAAGCCCACTTCCTCATTGAGTCGAACGACGAGCGAATGCTTGAGACGTGCCCAACTGAACCTGTTGAAAGAGATCTACAACGTCAAGGCATAAGGTTGTAAACTTATTTTTCATATATCAATTTTACATGACTGGTTTTTGGTTCCAACTTTGTTTCCATTTATATTCGAAGTGTTTAAATATCCTTGACTATTTGAATAGTTGTCTATGAATATATATGTTTGTATGTTGTCAATGTTTTCTTGATCTTTGTTCAGGTGCATGGACATCGTCACCAACTGAGCGCAATGCGCGAAGAAAAATACGAAGGATCTATGTCATGTGCCATGAAAAAAGCATTGGAATGAGGTAGGATATCTGCTCCAATCTATATTTCATGTACAAGCTAGGAATTTAGGAATTCACTGTGTTCCCTTGTTGCTATACCTACCCTAGGGCTAGAGGGATCGCATCTGTCCGCAGAGGGAATTTGCCTACTCAACAAAGGCTCTATAGCCTAATACTAGATGCTAAAATGAAGCTCTTGAATGATGGAAATAGTATGCCCAAAGTGAGGAGATGGTCCCTCACAGGATTTCCAGTTGAAATACTGGAAATTTCCTTCCTCCTTCATATCTGCAAAACTGGGCTGCGCAATCCCTTGGGGAATTGCTGCTGCATGGGGGTCTGAAATGATGGCCTCAATGCTGTATATGAATATGTTTCTTCTGAAATGCTGATATTGAAGCACAAGGTGAAAGGATGAATCCTCCACTGGTTTCCTAGCTGAAATGATAGTAACAACCTCCACCTCTCAAACCCTCAAGTAGGAATGTGTAATTCCTTAGACTGAATGTGAATATGAGAGTGGTTGAATTAGCACCAATGCCTGATGATGTATGGAAGCTCAAATAAACCTTCCCAGAGTAGGCACTCAAAGTCCCCCATGGGTAAGGGTGGGATTTCCGCTCGGAAACACCCGTGTGCTAAACATCCTTGCAGACTTAGCTAAACAATTGAGGCGTGCATAGAAATGTCAAATGACAAATCTAGTTCTAAAAAAATCAGAAATAATAATCTAAAGCGTGCCTTCTATTGTTTCCTTCATCTCCCTTATATTCTTTGTGAGCCCTCCATATCCCTGGCCCACCTTATAACAACGTTGCACATGTGGCCACTAGTCTCCATGAAGATTGTGTTGTCTATCCATGTTCTCCACCATCTCTACATTTAATTCCCACTCTTTCCATCATGTGTGAATTATATGCACAAATTCCTCCAATATCTCATCATTAGTGCTCTATGATCTTACTTTTAATGCACCATGATCTCATTTGACTTCCTCCTTGATCTCCATGATCTTATCTTTAATGATACATGATCTCCACTCCTTGTACATTAATGAGTTGCTCCCCTACTCCATAATGTAGATCTAACTCAAAATTATCCACATACACACATCAAAAGTGGATTTTATTCATCTATGGGGTTTATCGGTCCCTCCACCCTCTTATTTACTTAATTAATTAATAAAATCAATAACTCTAATATTCCAATTATCTAATGGAAAATTGGGAATATTACATTCCTCCCCGCCAAAATGTTTCTTGTCCTCAAGCAAATGCAAAATTGGATGCTACAGCAATCCATCTCCCTCAAAATGGCATCCTCATATGGATGGTCTCCCCATCTGCTCGAATGTGTTATGCATGCCCAGCTCCAAAGATACCTCTCTAGAATGTCTAGAATGGCCTCCAACTGAAAATTTAGATGCCTCTCCTCGTCAGTGAGTCTCCAAGTGGAAACCATATGTTTTCCAAGATCCTCCTCTATGCATGAGATACATAAATTGAAGTGGTATCTTCCCAAAGTGGAAATTCCCCCATCATAAACTATCTCTCCATCCCATGATACATGAAGTAGATTGTATCTCTCCATGCTTCCATCCTTAGCCCCATTGGCCTTGTTGGATCCAATCATATTCCCAACAAAGTGCAAAATAATAAGTAGATACATATGGATGAACATATACAATGTCAAATCATACTCTCCCAGTAACAACCACCGTAGCAAAGCCTTCTGCTGCCATGCCAAATCATCATTAAACCAAGTAAGAGAGACATACTCTCTCAATAGAAGCCATCGCAGCAATGCCTCTTGCTACCATGCCAAATCAGCATCAATCCAAGTATGAGAGCCATACTCTCTCAAAAGAAGCCACCTCAACAATGCCTCTTGCTTCCACGTCACATCATCATCATACCAAGTACAATTACCATAATCTCCCAACAAAATCCAATGTAGTAATGCCTCCTGTTTCCATCCTCCATCAATATCATGCAATGTATGGGGAGAGATCAGCCCATACTCTCCCAAGAGTAACCAAAGCAACAAGGATTCTTGCTGCCACCTTACATCATCATGATGTAAGTCATGGAGCAACAACAAACTGATTGACATGTGGAATGTCACATCAAAACAATACAAACAAGCTCCCCGCTGCCACATCATGTGAGAGTTATGCCATGTCCCAAACCCAAGTACATACATTAACATAAGATATATACGAAATAATAGTACATTTATGGACATGAGACATATCCCAAATAAAATTAAATACAAGGACATAAGATACATCATGTGATGGCCAAACTCTCTCAGCAATAACCAGCGCAGCCATGCCTCCCGTTTTTGCATAACATAAGTGACATCCATGGCATAGACCACACAAATGTGAGATGTTGGGTAGTACCCATACTCACCCAAAAGAAACCAGCACAGCCATGCTTCTTGCTTCCCTATGTCATAGATCTGCAAGAAGGTTGGTAACATCTTGCTCCTTATCTGGATCCATTCATCCCAATGTGGATGATGAATCATTCCAAGATCAATATTGGTATCCACCCAAGGTAGAATACCAATCTCCTCCAACTGATAAGCTTTTCACTCCATGAGCTATTGAATTGCACCTCCTTTGAGGTCTCTCCATGAGATCCTCTCATCAATGACCCAATAGAACTCATAAGGCTCCATACATGTTGTAGGTAGAAATTCATCTTTGAGTTGTGAGGTGTTCATTAAGGAAACTCCATCTTGACAATGGGGAATGCTTTCCATCATAATATGTCTACCATATATCATATGTCCTTCCAGTGCTTAATGAGTGAAGCTACCTTCGGAATGTTATAAGAATAATGGGGCCCTCATCTCATCACTACTGCTAAGTGACAGCGATGTAGGTCAGCATGGTGATACATTTGTTGTCTCATGGCCATACACAATGTTGAACTCATAGTCAAGAATTGTACTGAATAGGACTATGCTCCTCCCATCTTCTGAAACTCCACACTTCAATACAAACTGTTGGGTGTAGCTCAACCATGATAAACTGGGATAGCTATACATATTCTCGTTGATCAAGTCAAGGGTCCTATGTGTAGTGATACTTTGCTTCTCCAAATCAACAAGGTGCTCTAATCCTTGGTTATGCAGTTTCCCTGATGGCATGGTCTCACAAATATCAATATGAGGTACTGAAATAATATGACATGAAAGTGTTTGCAGACCTTAGATAATTTGAATCTTGGGAAAATCTTTCACATATACAAGAGTTCCTCCAATTGGTGCAATGGCCTCTCCAACTGCTGGTAATGGTGATGGCTGCTCTTCTTCAACTATACCAGCACTATTATTTGCCTACTCTTCCTCATGCATTTCATGAATCATGCATGGGGATCCAAATGTCAAGAGCTCAAAACCATATTGCAAAGATGCAAGTGTTCCTCCTCCTAATGTGAGTACTTCTGCAGCTGGTGGTGGTGGTAGGGGCTCCTCTTCTGTAGTGATAATGATGACATATTCCTTTGGATATCCATGTACTATCTCCTCAATGATGGGAAGTGTCTCTATGTGAGATGCATCTGGTTTCTTTCTACCAAACTTCTTCTTCAGTCTCTGAATGAAATCTGCATAAGCAGTCACTTTGGCATGTGACAAATGACTAAACCACCAATCTTTTGCTTCACCCTCAAGGTGCAGCGCTGCAATTGCAAAAACCTTTCTTTTTGCTACTGGGTATAGCTGAAATAATGCATCTAACTCTTCCCTCCCAGCCCTCAATGTTCTTGTGGATGATCCATCAAATGTAGGCATGAATAATCTATGCCTCTTTCTTCTTTTGCTATTATGGGATCTCCTTTCTTCTTTGAGTTGCAAAAACTGTTGGAGAGATAGGTTCTCCTTGAGTGCTCTAGGCTGTGATTTGTACTCAAACAAATATTTACTTAAGGCCTCATAACCCAAGTCTCCTTCATATTGACAACATTCCCCTTCCTTCTCAAATAAAGTGGATCTAGTAGAATTATGTGGAGTTCTTTGCTTCTCTAGTTGCTTCTGTTGCTGATAGTAAGTGTTGTGACCTTCCTCTTTCTGAACTCTTCTTGGATCCTCCTTTTGCCTTTCTCTGTTCATTTCATTGACCTCCTTGGAGAGATATTGCATATATCTAAAGAGAAGAGTGACAAAACTGTAATCCTCCTTCATTGTAGATCTCTACTATCTTCTTCTTCTTTTGATGTTAAAGATGAAGTGCCCACAAGCTAAGCCAAAGATCATGCTCTGATCCCACTGTAATATCCCAAAAGGGAGAATGCAGTAATACAAAAACACAATATAATAATTGTAGCAATGTAAACAAATAATCCAAAGACACCATACAGATGTACACAATAACTGAGCCATTTTATTAATATGGAGTTGGATAGCAAGTACAACAATGCTCAAAATATGAGACACTCAAGCCAAACAAGTGGCCTAGAATGGCCTTGAAATCATCCCATAAGAGGGATTGTGTAACTACTGGACTGCTGGAAGGAATGTTGCATTGTCCCTGTTGTAAATTTTGGGACTACAACTGCCTGAAAAATATAAAATTGTAGATCTGGTAGTTATAGATCTTAGATGATGTCGGGATTTTAGATCCGGGCTCTATGATGAATACCTAAGATAACCCAGAAAGGATCTCCATATATGACAATCTTGGAAAATCACCCTCTTAGGCCCTGCAACTATATGACTGAGGGGTATGCAGATCTACTACATGAGCTGAAGATATGATGGTTTCAATCAGGCACAACCAACTTAATTCATAGAGGGTTTATCCCTTCTTCAGATCCTCAAGCTAGAAGCTCAAGATATGTCTCCTCCAACCTCCCCTAATAGATGCAGCTATTGAATACACAACAGTTGAGTGAAACTACGCTGTCATAGAGGGAGGCTATATATCTTGATGCTATATGCTGCAATCAAGCTCCTGAATTATGGAAATAGTATGCCCAAAGTGAGGATAAGGTCCCTCACATGATTTCCAGTTGAAATACTGGAAAATTCCTTCCTCCTTCATATATGCAAGACTGGGTTGCGCAATCCCTTGGGGAATTAATACTGCATGGGGGTATGAAATGATGACCTCAATGTCGAATATGAATATGCTACTCCTGAAAATATGATCTTGAAGCACACGGTGAAAGGATGAATCCTCCACCGGTTTCCTAGTTGAAATGCTAGAAGCAACCTCCACCTCTCAAACCCTTAAGCATGAATGCGCAATTCCTTAGACTGAATGTGTATATGAGCATGGTTGAATGTGGCACCAATTCCTGATGATGTATGGCAGCTCAAAGAAACCTTCCTAGAGTAGGCACTCGAATTCCCCCGTCGGTAAGGGTTGGATTTCCACTCAGAAACACCTGTGTGATAAACAACACTGCAGACTTAGCTAAACAGTTGAAGCGTGCATAGAAATGTCAAAAGAAAAATCCAAATCTAAACAGATCAAAAACAATAATATAAAGCATGCCTTCTATTGCTACCTTCATCTCCCTTATATGCTTTTTGAGCCTTCCATAGCCCCGGCCCACCTCATAACTACACTGCACATGTGGCCACTAGCCTCCATGAAGACTGTGTTGTCTCTCCATGTTCTCCACCATCTTTGCATTTAATTCCCACTCTCTCCATCATGTGTGCATTAGATGCACAACTTCCTCCACTATCTCATCATTAGTTCTCTATGATCTTACTTTTAATGCACCATGATCTCATTTGACTTCCTCCATGACCTCCATGATCTTATCTTTAATAATGCATGATCTCCACTCCTTCTACACTAATGAGCTACTCCCCTACTCCATAATGCAGATCTAACTCAAAATTATCCACATGCACACATCAAAAGTGGATATTATTGATCCATGGGGTTTATGGGTCCCTCCACCCTCTTATTTATTTAATTAATTAAGAAAAGCAATAACTCTAATATTATAATTATTTTATGGAAAATTGGGAATATTACAGTGGGGGTTGGTAGATGTGTAGGGGATGCCAACCTTGTTGAATGTCTACTTATGTAGGTCACGAGGGTCCTCACAGGTGCAGTGACCTCTTGAACCTTTCCTTCTTCTATCCTTATTTCATCATCCTTCTTGGGTGACTCCTCAATGGTAATAGGGATTTTAGTTGGAGTCTGTAGCTTCCCTTGCCTCACCCTTTGGCTCTTCCTAGTCCTAAAATACATGGGTATTTTTCTATTCTTATTTGATTTCACTGGTGTTCTCAAAGTGGCTAGGGTAGTAGCCACTTCCTGATCTATTATCTCTGGTGACATGCTGGAGTGTTGAGGAGAGGTATTAGTGCCTAGCATAGGGCCCAACATTTCCTTCTCCTCTGTCTTCTCTTCCTTCTGCCCCTCAGTCTCTTCCTTCTCTGTTTCATTTCCCTCGTTTTATTTTTCTTTCTCTTGTTCTAATATCTCTGTGTTTTTTGTTTCAATCTCCATCACTTCTTCTTCATCCTCATCTTCACTCTCTTCTTCTTCTTCTTCTACCTCCCTCTCACTAAGACTAGAGGCAAAGGTTTGTCCTATTTGGGTGGCTATGAAGGCTTCCCTATCCATGTCTATGAATGATGACCAAGACACGGAGAGGTTTAATCTACTCAGAGAATCACTCACTATTATTTTGATAAGGCCATGATGAGCCAAATGCTAGTATTTCCTTTCCCTCACCTTTTTGCTCATGTCTGTTATTGAGTTCAAGAGGAAATGAGGGATGCTCAATCTTTTTTGTAGAGGGATTTCTGCTTGAAATCTAAGTTCATTCAACAACCCGAAATGGTACCCATAGACTACACTAAGTCTGCCTTCACAGGAAATGAATTTCATGATATAGAAGGCTACTTCATCCCAATGGTATGGAAGGATTTCTCTCTTCACTCCTTTCTTGTCCTCAATGCACTCTTCTCCTGGAAAAAAGAAGCTTTTCTTGGTTGCAGTGCTTGGCATCCTTTCTTTAATCCACTTGAATCCTAAGGGAAAAGTGGTGATTTTGTTGATTAGTTCAGGTGAAAGTGTGATGGCTAGTCCCCTAACCACAAGGGTGTATCTCTCCTCTGAGTTTGATTGCAAAGCCACTACAAACTCTCGATCTATATCCTCATCAAAACCCTTTAGAAGCTCGAAGAAACCTAGCCATCGGTGGTTCCTGAAAATCTCCATTAATTGAGGATGTAATATTATTATTTTAATATCAATGGGCTCCCTTATGTTAAATCCCCCTCCCATTTTTATGGTTGTGATAGGAAGGTGGTAAGATGTTTTTTTTTAGAGTGTTAATTCTGAAGAGGTCTTGGAGATTATGGTCTCAAACAAATTCAGATTTCACTATTTAATTCCCAAATTATATCTAACTGTGTGTAAATTTCATGGATAAATTACAATTATGGAGGGTGGAAACTACTTACCTCTTTCCTCTAGTGTTTTTTCCCGGGAGATGGTGGCCTTAGGTAATTATTTCACCCAAAGGTGACTATGTTTTTCTCTCCTTATCCCTGCTAATCTTCCTGTGTAGTTTCCTGTAGCATTTCACTGTTTCCTGTAGCACGAGGGTGCATGAAAGCTCGGACTTAGCCTTCAATGATGTTGTTCTCTTTGATGGCTCCTCTGACTTATTATGCTCCTCTTGCTCTCGAAATTTTCAACAGAGTTGGTATAATGAACCAGATCTTACCTTTATGGTCTTTTTAACCGAATTTGGAGTGGGGTGTTGACTTGTACTTGGCATGAGTTTTCCTCTTTGGGTCCATTTGTCCCACTCCATTTAATCATTTCCCCAGCCTCAAAATCAACTCCTTGTCCTTGTTCACTCGCCCTTGACTTATTTGACTTTCCCAGGTTGCATGTACACTTAACTTTTCATTCAGTTTAATTTTATGAAGGTGGCCAAGTTAACTAGCCACCTTTTTTCCTTTTAAACCTCTAAACCTCGACATTAAAATTTTGATCATTATGAGTGCATAGCAAGAGGTGAAGGACCATACCTAAGCCTACTTGGTGCTGGTGTGTTGCAGACATGGTCTTTCTCTTTTTGTGTTTTTATTTTATTTTTTATTTTCTAAGTAGGCAGCTTGTTTTCTGAGTGAGCTACTTGTTTTCTAAATGAGCTACTTAACTTTTGATTTGTATTTTCTTCTTGCAGGTATTGCATGAAGTTCCTCGGGTTCTTTGGCTAGTGTGTTAACTTTCTTGGAGTAGGTTGGTGGTCCTTTGAAGCCATATTATTCAACTTATCTTCAAATTTTGTCCTTGTTGTGCCATACACATAATTGCTAGAGGAACTTTCCAACTTCCTGTAGCAACCTTCTTCTTGCTTTTTGGGGGTCTAGATTGCTTATGGATGAAGTGAAATGGTTTATGGAGGTTAGGTATGGAGTGATGGAATGAGTGGAGTGATGGAGAAGTAAGGGGAGAGGTCTCATACCAAGGTATAAATGATTTAGCTGCTATTGGCGCAACATAGGGTTTATAGAGTGAATCCTTGTGCATGGAGTGAAGTGAGGGCTAGGAGTGGTAGGTATAGGAAAAAAATAAATTATCACACTATTTTTAAGGTTTAGAAACCTTTGAGAGATCTTTTTTCCTCATAAATAAGTTTCTTGTAGCATTTACAAGGTTTCATGTAGTGCTACAGGAATCCGGTAGCTTTTAGACTTTCCTGTAGGAATTATAGTCAAGGAAAAAAATTGAATTTTTTTCCTACCTTTGAGGTGAAATGAATGGATGGATGCATATTGGGGTGGTCTATGGAGTGTGTCACCAGAGGAGAGGGAGAAGTGAGGAAAAAATGCTCCTATGGATCCAAAAACCATCTTTGAGCAATAACCTGCAAAACAAAAAACAGGGGACTGTATAGGTATCATTTTTTATTTTTGTTTCTTTCCTCTTTTCTTCTCTTTTTTATTTTTTTTCTCTTTTTTTTTTAAGGCAAGTGGGCTGCCTCCACAGAGTTTTTCAACCCAAAAGCCTGCATTGGGCGCCTCCAGGAGGTTTTCACTCAAGGATCTTTTATTCTTTCTTCTTTTTCTTTTTTTTCTTCTACAGGATTTCCTCATGGAGGCTTTCAACCCTGGAGTTGGTCTTGGGCGCCTCAGAGAGGTTTTCACCCATGCCTCTTTATTTTTCTTTTTTCATTTTTTCTAGGAAGGGGAGGCGCTAGAAACTATGGATTCTCCAATGAAATACACCTCCCTGCTTATGGAATTTATGAATTCAACCCTAGATAGGGGGTTTTTGTAACCTTCGAGCTTGTAACCATTGACAAGAAGGGGAATCCCCTCCTCATCTATGGTCCTAATTTGAACAATGCGATTATCATAAAATTTGTCCACTTTTTAGGGTCCCAACCATATTGTCATCAGTTTTCCTTTGAAATCCTTGAACCTTGATTCATACAGTAGTGCCCAATATCCTTCTTGAAAGTTCTTCTCCTTAATGTGTTTGTCATGCCAGACATTCCTTTGCAGTTGAATCACTTCTGTGTGAAGGAGTGCTTGCATCATGAACTCATCAAACCCATTTAATTGCAGCAACCTTTCTTGTTGGGCCTTTTTTATATCAATTTCTAAGTCAACTGCCATCCTTAAGGTGTTGAACTCAAACTCAATTGAAAGCAAATTTTTCTTCCCATAGACCAAGTTATAAGGAGTGAACCATGTTGTTGTTTTCCAAGTAGTTTTGTAGGCCCAAGTAGCTTCTACCAATCTGTCTGCCCAATATTTTCTGCTACTGCTCACAACCTTGGTGAGGATATTATCCAAGACTTTGTTTTTCACTTCCACTTGGCCATTTTCTTGAGGGTGGTAGGTAGTGGAATTCTTATGCTTTATCTTGTGCCTCCTCAAAATATTCTCAATGAGGTGAGATGTGAATTGTGCCCCCTGATCAGTGACTAACTCTCTAGGGTATCCAAATTTATAGAACACATTCTCTCTCATAAATTATGCTACCTTATCCTCGGTTGCTACCTTTACATCTTTTGTTTTAGCCCACTTTGTCAGGTAGTCAGTGCAGACTATGATATACTTTTTCCGCCCAGATGGTGGATCAATGGGTCCAATGTAGTCCATGCCCCACTTTTCAAATGGATCTAGAGCCACATGAGGGCACAAATGCATCTCAACCCTCTGTGTAGGTTCCCCATCCTTTGGCAATGGTCACACTTGATAGTGTATCTCCGGGCATCCTAGTGAAGAGTAGGCCAATAGTAACCTACCTTAAAATATTTGAAGGTTGCCCTTTTTCCAGAAAAGTGTCCTCCAAAAGGGTTATGATGACATGCAGAGAGGATGTCAAAAAATTCTTCCTCCCTCACACATCTCCTGAGAATTCAGTCAGGGCCCATCTTGAAGAGATTTCCCCCGATCCAGGTGAAAGGGGAACTTTTTCTGATGATCTTTCTCTTCTCCTTGGATGAGAGGTTCAAAGGGAAAATTTTAGCAACCAAGTACTTATTTGTGTCATCAAACCATGGAGATATTTTTGAGATAGCAAATAGGTGTTCATCCGAGAGTTAGTGATCCACCATTCCTTCTTCATCTACAGGTAGAGCTAACCTGGAGAAAAAATCTGCAACAACATTCTCCTTTCCAGCTTTATTAACAATGGTTAGGTCAAACTGTTGTAATAATAACAACCATCTAATTATTCTAGCATTAACATTAGGTTTTTTCATTAAATATTTGATGGTTGCATGGTCATTGTGTACAAAGGTCTGATAACCAATGATATAATGTCTAAATTTTTTTAAAGCATGGACAATGGCTAACATTTCTTTCTCTGTGACAGTATAATTGAGTTTGGCCTTAGAAAATTTCTTGCTGATGAAATAGACTACATAAGTTAATTTGTATTCTAACTACCCCAAGGTTTCCCCCGCAGCTTTGTCTAATACATCTATGTGGACGTGGAAAGGTAGAGTCTAATTTTGACCTTAGAGAATGGGGGCAATAGTTAACTTTCCCTTAATGAGCTCAAAATATTCTTAAGAGACTGGACCAGGTAAACTCAGAGCCTTTGGCCAACAATCCAAATAGTGGTGAAGCCAAATTGCTGAAATATTTGATAAACTTTCTATAGTAGGCAACGAAACCTAATAAACTCCTGACATCTCTCTACTTTTGAGGAGAAGGTACATTTTTGTGATGGTTATTTCATTCGGTTCCACCTGTATTCCTAATTGGGAGATTGAGTGGCCCAATACTACTCCTGCTCTTTTCAAGGATTCACACTTTTATGGGCTCAGGGAGAGATGCATCTCAATGCACCTTCTCATCATTTTTCCCAAATTGGAGAGAGCTTCTTATAATTCATCCCCATAGGGTGCGAATTCATCCATATATATTTCACCGAGTCATGGACTAGCTCAGAGAAAATTCTCAAGGCAACTCTTTGGAAGGTATTTGGGGCATTGCACAACCCAAAGGGTAGGACTCTGTAACTGAAGGTACCCCAAGGACATGTAAAATTAGTCTTGTCCTGGTCTTCAGGGCTTATTTGGATCTAGTTATACCCATTTAACCCATCTAAGAAATAAAATAAATTATTTCCTGCAAGTTCGTCCAAGACTTATCTATGAAGGGAAAATGGAAATGGTCCTTCTTGGTGGCTTTGTTGAGATCCCGATAATCAACACATATTAGCCATTTTCCACTCTTCTTTGGGACTAGGACAAGAGGAGATACCCATTCACTGTCTGATATGGGATAAATGAAATCTGCATCCAACAATTTCTGCATTTCTTCCTTGATTATTTCTTTTAGAGTTGGGTTCATCTACGTTTGGGGTTGGCGCACAAGCTTTCATCCTTATTTAACGTAAATATGATATGTGCACACCAAGGGATGCACCCCTTTCATGTCCTTGTAGTCCCAAGAAAATGCATCTAGGTTTTCTTTTAAAAGCTAGCATAGCAACTCTTCTTCTCTATCTGAGAGGTTCGAGTTAATTTTCAGATATTTTGATGGGAAAATTCCACAGCCTTGGTGGTTTCAAACGTTGAATCAACTGAGTGCAATTCCATCCAAGGGTGGCTTTCATATTCTTTGACTAATTTTTCAAGCGGGCTATCAGTGGGGGACTAGTTCTGAATGATTTGGTCGATGAATTCATGTTCATCAAGATGCCCCCCTCTAAGAACAGTATCTATGGTACAAATGGGGTAGGGTGTAGTGTTGTATTCTTCATCTTTTTCTTCTTCATCCTCCAACCATATAGGTAGGTCATGGTAAATGGAAGGCTGGGCTAGAGAATATAATATCAGTTGTTTAGACAAGGGCCCATTCTTAATAGTCATATTTCATGCTCGACAGTTGATATAAGAATCAACAGTGGCTAACCAAGGTCTTCCTAGAATGAGAGGATATCCATTAAACTTGGTGTTTTATTGGAGAACCAAGAAATTAGTAGGATACTCCTAAGAGTTAATTGAAACCACAAAATCCTCAAAAATTCCTTCTGGAGTTACTGTGGGCTGATCTGAAAGTTTCAGAATCATTGTGGTTTTCCTCAAAGTCCCTTGGAGATTTATTTTAAGCATAGTTTCCCTGGTCACACTGATATCAATCAGAGTATTGGGGACTATGACACCATCTATGTGCACATCCACAACTAGACTGCCAGGGTCTAGGTACTTTGGTAAGATCACCCTTTCCAACATTAAGTCAAACAGTTGTCCTACTACATTGATGGTGGGGGTATCTTTCTTCTTTATCCCAGGTTTCTTGAAGCACTTTTCCTTGATGAGCCTATTGTAAAAAGAGCCATCCTTAATGGCCTAGAGAAGGGGTATTTTTACACACAAATTTGTTAGTTCTCCCAAAAGTTTGGTCTCATTTGGGGTATGCTGACTAGAGTGGATCAAGCACTCATGAAAAGGAGGTTGTTGGATCTAAGTGTTACTTTAATCCTTTTCTTCCTCAACCTCTACAGGTGGATATGGAGGATGGTTGTTTGGGAGTACTCTTCCTAACCTAAGATTAATTTCATGTATCTCCATAGCATAAGCTAGATAGGATGTCTCTCAAATATAAACCTGTTGTGCATGTCTATTGTTCGGGTTCGAACTGGGTTGTGCAGGCATCTGGGGTAGCTTGGGTGGAGCAGAATGAATAAGCTGAGGTTGAGGTTGGGATGCAAGCATTAGAGCAGGTGGTTGATTATGTTGAGGCATCCATCCTTGTGATGGGTTATTCCACTTAGGTGGTTTAGGAACACACTACTGAAATGGTTGGTTCACTAGTTGAGGATGATATGGAGGGTTCTAAGGCCAAGTAGGAGGTGTAGTTCAGGATGGAGGAGTGGGGGTGTACCAAGATTTCATAAGTACATTCTGATTATTGTGATAATAGGAATAAGGTTCACCTTGCATACCCTAATGATATGACTGACGGCCTTGAGGCCTTCTCTAGTTGATGAAACAGAGTGTCTCTGGTCCTACTTCCCCACCTTGATATACAACTTTGAGTCCAGGTAAGGAGGGGCACTTATCTGTGGCATGACTCTCCTCACATACTAAGAAAACCTCTATGAAATTTAATGGGCATTCATTTTGAGGGTGTTTTCTAGAACATCTAGGTCAAAATATAGCCAATTCTCTTTCTGCTTCCTCTTGCTTCCTCTCGATCTACATTGTGTCCATTTTCAAAGCAAAGGTGTGCAACATCTCACTCTTGAAGTCCTCCAACATATTTCCAATCTCATGCTTGATGGAGGTGGAAGAGGAAGGGGTATTGGTCATACTTTGGCTAGCTATGTATTTCTTCTTAGCTTCCCTATAATGGTTCCTGAAGACAGTTTTGATTGTCTCATAAGGCAGATGGTAGATATCTCCTTCTTATAACATATTCAGGGTTTCTATCACATCCTCCCTAATCCCTCGGAGAAGTAATAGTTTAAGTGATTTGGGATCAAGGGTGCAGTTGGCTCTTTTATAATTTAGTTGGAACCTCTCTTCATAGTCCTATAAGGATTCATCAGGTCCTAGATTCATCCTGAATATTTCCTCTTTCGTTTCCTTGGACCTAAAGTAGTCCATGTACTTTTTGTTGAAGGCCTCTTGCATCTGCACCCAGGTAGTGATTTTGTTCCTAGGTAGACCCATGAACCAGCAAAAGGCTGCATCCTTAAGGGTAGATGGGAAGAGCTTCAACTTTTGATCACCTAAGGCACAGTCATAGGTCCTATAGGCAATAGCAAATTCAAACATGAATGTGTCAGGGTCCTCAGAGGTAAGTCCATGGAAATGTGGAAGGATTAAGGGGCTTATGTTCTTCATTTTAGTTTTCCCATCTGTCTCTCTAATGGGAAAGACTCCCTGGGCTTCAGTCTCCGCCATGGCTTGAATATGTGAAGTTTTTTCCTCTAGTGAAATAAGTTCTTCTTCTTCTCTAATAGGTTCTTCAAATTTTTCAAAAGGCTCACCTATGGTGTGTTCAACCTCACAGTCACTAAAGAAGAGTGAAGGGTGACTATGTCAAGATGTGGGGATTTTTGGTAAAAAAATTCCTTGAGTATCCCTACTCCTACAAGGCATGAAAATCATATTTTTTTGTATTTTTTAAATATTTTTGAAACATGTAAAAGTAAATTAGAAAAGAATGACATAATCAAAGCATCTACTATACACCTCCCCGGCAACGACGCTAAAAAGTGGTGAGCCTTGGCATTGCATCAAGAATGATATAACTCCCAGAGGCTAATATACTTCACTTTATCAACCCGGGTTTCATACGAAATTGGAGGTGACAGTGCTATATACACAGCAGATTCATTCTAGTCATGTCATCCTCTTTTGAGTCGTACGAAAGGGTGATATTTCTAGGGTTTCTAAGTGAAGTTTGTCACACTCTGATTTACACCTAGAAATACAAGTGACTCAAAACCATTATTGTATTAACCATCAAATTACTATTTTGAAGGAAGAAAATACATCTAGCTATCCTGCAAGGAAATAAATCTGCAATTTAAATTATGGTAAGAAATAGAAGCAAACTAGGTATCTTCATGAAGTAAATGGCTGAATTGAAATTGCAAAGGCTAATCTACTCACACATTACTGGTCCAAATGGATAAACACACTCTGTCTACTTCATGCTTTAACTAGCATGCTTTTACTCATGCATCTAATTATGACCTAATTACGCTTGTAAATGCATTGTTTTACAACAAGGGGGAGAAGGTGCTAAGGTGGCTTAGGAAGGTTTTAAACTCATGGATGCAAGTTTGAAGGTGTCTTGATGGTTTTTTCAGGTGTATATGAGGTTTATTATGGTTTATGGGCTTAAGGAGAGTCTCACTGGTGTTGCTACTAGTTCTGCTACAGGTTTCCTGTAGTGCTACAAGAAAGTCCTGAATTGCTACAAGAAATAGTCTGAGGGAAATTCGAGGCCAAAAATGATGGAGAAAATCATACAAGAGGTGGCGTGTAGGTGTACTTGGATGAATGGAAGGTGGAAAACCCCTTTTCCAAGCTCATAACTTCTTGATAAGCAAATCTTTCACTTCTAGGGTTGCTCACGGTGTGAAGGTGAAAATATCAAAAACAGGGTTGAAGGTGATTTGATGAGAAGAAGATAAGGGTGCTGGTGAAGTCCTCATGTGTTGTGCTACTTGAACCTATAAGGAAATTACTTGTTCATGCAACAAACATTTGCATATCTATGATGAAGCAAATGAAAAAAGATGAATTGAATTTGGAAAGCAAACCTACTTAAGCAGTCAAACATAAATCTAACTCGGTATTCTAGACATGTTCATGACATTACAGCAACCTACCTATTATTTCCAAGAAATCATAAACTAAAGATCAAATTTTTCCTGTGGTGAATATCTGACCTCCTCAAGCTTCCATGAAAGAGATGAGAGAGGGAGGCTTGACACATAGCTTTCCGAGTTTATCAGCTATTCTACCAACATTTATGCAAGCTTAACTACAACAAAAGACAAATGGAAGCAAACTAAAAACAATGAATTGAAATGTAAGAAAACTACCTACAACCCATAAAGAAACTAGCTACAATAACATAAAAATAAGCATGAGTACACGAGAGACTAAGGCCAATGGATTGGGCCGTAACCCACAAGCCTAGCCCTCTGAAACTAAATCAGTGAAGGACAATTTGAATACTCATCTTATTGTAGAAAATAATCTCATAACATAATCATAAAAGTCTCAAAAAATTATTACAAGAGCTAAGAGTCTCTTAGCTTCCTTCAAATTTTGAATCCTAATGAACTTTTTCTCAACCCTATTTAACCTAGAGGGTAGCTACCAACATCTCCCTAAAAAGAAGGTGACGTGTCCTCTTTGAATGCAAGATAAGTGGAGCTTTGGTGCACTTGATCTCCCACTTTCTTGGTTGCCTTTGATTTTGAGTTGTTGGAGGGAATCTCAAGGATCCCTTCGCTGCCTTTGGGAGTTAAGGGGGTGGACCATCCCCCGATAATCTCTCCTTGTTGTCTACTTCGAGTTTTAATTGAAAATTATTCATCAAAAGTGCAATATCTTCATGATTATCCTGCATTTAACCCATATTAGGCATTCGAAGTATGGCAAGCCTTAATCACCATCTACACTAGCAACATAAGACCATAATATAATTTAAATGTGAGAAAGAGAGACTTAATAAGGCTAAAAATGTGGCAATTAACCCCTCCAATTATACCTAATGATGGAGCTCATCAATTCTCTCGTGCTAGCAAGAGGGATGAAAGTTGGTGAACGATGTATGGTTTGTAGCATCTAAACGTGGACGCAGTCTCTGCGTAGTATAGGAAGGTGCCAACGCACCATTAAGATACCCACTGGCGAGGTTGCACAAGCCTGCAATGAATCCTACAATTTGTATTCACCAAGCCACTGCATTACACCATGCTTGTCATTGTCGTATTGATCCAAGGTTACAGTTCGTTGTTTATGGTGTGATTTGACTCATCAATACGTTGGTCAAACTTCTTTGGGCTATATTATAATAAAACGATTTGTCCTTTTGGATCCCATTGGTGTATATGGGTATTTAAATGGAGTTATGTGAATATCATATGCATTTATTCCATTGTGGAAGTGTTTAAGTTTTTTTTGCAGGGTGATTGTTATTGGTTTTTCCTATTAAGCATATTACAGTGGTATGTGGATAATGAATGTGGGACACCGCAGATTTAGGGTAGAATTATGCTAAGTCTTTGTAGGCCGATTCATGTCATTTGAAGGGTCAGATCCTAATTTATAATATGGAGTTTTATCTGTGGGTTGGATTTGAGTGATTTTTGGAGGATTTGATTTGCTAATTATTTTCAAGGAGATTGACGAGATTGATCTGAAAGCAGAGTTTGTCAAAGTACTAGTTGCATAAGGGAAATATCATTACATTATCATTATTGAGGTTTGATTGTCATTGAGATCCATCTATACCAAGCCATAATGTCATCATTTTACTTTTGTAAATGCCTCAAATTAAAATCAATGGAGTAATTATTTGGGCTATAATACTTTTGTGGATCAAAAATGAAAACAACTTACAGATCAGAAGCAAGAGTCGCAACAACAAACCTTTCTCTCAAAAGGTCCATGTTATCCTTCAGCAATCAAAGGATATCTGGAAGGAAGATGTAAAAATCAAGTTCCTCTTCGCACTTGGGTCTGAACTACAATGAACAAGGTTAGTCATAGACCTGAATAAGTTGAAGGAATTAGATACGCGTTTGTCCGAGGTGAGGCAACCATAAGGGAATGAATTCAGTTGGGCTCTCAAGCCAGATTCCATGCTTGAATTGATACAACCCAACTTCTGGGAGCATCCTTGTGAAGAGATCAGGCTCACAATTGCCTATTGTCTCAGCAAGATCATAGCTTTAGCATCCCCACTACCAAATTTCAACAATGATATCATGAAGGATATTATGGAGCTAATAGTAGAAACCCAAGGGTTGAAAACAGCATGCTTCCTACCTTTCAAAAGAAAAAAAAAAATCTAGAACCCATGGCAAAGTTCAGCTTTGGCACATTCATGTTGAATATGGAATGTGACGAGTTGATCTTTCAGTTTCTCCAAAAAATTTACACCAATATTACATCAATTCATTCAGACCATGTCAAAGCATGCATGCAAAATATTGTGTCCGTGTTCTTAAAAGGTGATGTGAACATTTGAAAGATACTAAGATCCAAATTGTTGACCATTTGGAGGAAGGAACCAAATTTATCTCCAATTTCCTATGATATAGTCGAGAAGTTGGTCAGGCAAAACATAAAATTTCTCAGAAGGGTGCTGACTAGGAAAGAGTTGAGGAGGATTGATGGAGAAAGCAAGAACAAAAACTATAACAAGAACGAACTAAGGAGGAGAGTATTATGCTTTATCTGCAAGGGACCTTGGGCCCTTAACCATTCATGTCTACGTAATAGGAAGGACGACAAAAATAA
Source organism: Pinus albicaulis (assembly GCA_034641835.2). Classification (NCBI taxonomy): domain Eukaryota; kingdom Viridiplantae; phylum Streptophyta; class Pinopsida; order Pinales; family Pinaceae; genus Pinus; species Pinus albicaulis. Next base: position 339,499,252 of record CM076576.1, read on the forward strand.
AAAACAAGAGGAGTTTCATTCAGATCATGGGGAGTCTTCTGTAGTTAGGTGTATTGATCTTTAGGATGGTGAGAAACAGCGTGATATTATTCAGGGAGACTTGCAGGATGACAAACATTTGGAATTGCATGAGGAAATTCTACCTAATGGTCTTGATGAGGTAGACTCCTATACCATTGAGTCCATAGGTCTCCATGGGGAAGTCCATAAAGAATATGAACAATCAATTATAGATAGTGGTCCACCGGTGCATCTATGTTCGACGATTAGAGAGGATGAACAACATATTGAATTCACAGATGGAGGAGACCAGGGAAATTTGAGTGAGGAGCCAGCAATAATGAGCTAGCATGATTAGCATGATCATGAGGATTAGAATGACAATCATAATGTGAAAAATGAACCATTCCCAGAGAGTCGGTCAAAATCTCAAGTTGAATATGTGGCCGTTAGGCATCCGGTGCAAACAAGTATAGAGACATTTAGCAGGGCACAAGAATTGCTAGTATCGGTCTTTCAAGAAAAGATCATGCATTTTAAGACATATCTTATGATGTTGAAGTAAATATTCTGGGTAATCGGAGACATTCTCTTACAGGAGAATAGGAAAATTGAGGAGCTCATAGGAGTATGTGTTGAATCAACGACCAAGTTGTCTAGTTTTGAGGAACGACTCAAGTCCCTCACAAGTCAAACAGAGCAGTATAGCGGGGAGTTCTAGAAAAACCCTCTAGAGGAGAACATAGATAAGTCTTGCATCACTACCAACCCACCTCTATACATTGGGGAGAGCATGGCAGAATTCTTCAAATGCATCATGTTGGGTGACCGAGTGGAGCAGCATGAATTGAGCATCACGCAACATAAACATAGTAGATTCACATATATTCATCCTTTCCAAGGTATGGATTGGTGAGAGACTATGAGTTGGTACTCTACTGATGGGTTGATTACTAGGAGGATACTCACAGCCAAGGGCATATTGCAGCTTGGGCCCGTTGGCATGGGCAGTGATGGAGGGATGAGATGGTACCATAACCCACAAGTCCCAAGTTGTAGGTGGTACTGGGATCTAGGAGAATCCATTGGGGTCAGGATTGGTCGGAGGATTTTTTGGGATATAGATGAATCTATCGAGTGAAGGATTGGTCAGAGGATTGTTTGGCATCCAGTTATCAAAGGATCCATTCAGGATCATTTAGCATGGAGGTATAGAATAACACATTGGGTTGTATGGAATCCTGGTATCAATGCTTTTGTTGTGGATAACAATGAATTTCTTGAGGGCAAGAAATATTTGGGCGGGAGGATTTGTAATATACCTTTTTTCTTGATATGGTCCAATGGACGAAATTTTCCCACGGTATTCACTGTGGTATTTTCCCATGGAATTAGCCCTTGGTATACACATTTTTTTCTAGGAAAAAATAATAAAATAAAGGTGTCTAGAAAGTCCATTGACCCTATAAAAAGGGAGAGTATTTATGCCTTTGGATCATCTTGAGTTATCTATCATATTATGTTTTGTTGAGAACTTGGTGAGGCTAGTTCTGATCCCGGGATGAAAACCTCCTGGATACCTTTGCTTGTTGGATCCATCCAGCGTCCGCACGTGTGCTTCAGTATATGTAGTTTCTTATTTGATGAGAAGTCGCATGGGAAGGGATTTGGTTGGAATTCATCTTGTTTTATATTATTAATATAAATAAAGGGTTGCAACATTTCCAGATCTCATTTTTGTTCTTGTTTCTTGCTGTTGTTGAAATTTTTTTATTTAGAACACTAAAATGTGCTATATTTATTGAAATTTTGTTGTTTGAGTTATTACACAAACCCTAGATTATTTGCTATAGGTAATGAAATTGCTTCACAATTTGTAATATATCATGAAATTGGGCATTTCTTTAGTGTAGTAATATGCCCTTGGATTATCAAAAACAAAAAAATCAAGGCCCAGTAACGCCATTCCAAAGATTTATCTCTAAAGTAATATTTGTGGGATGTTAACTACTTGTGATCATTCTTCACAAATTCCTCCTGGGACATTGATCATGTTGGGCTAGCTCTTGGATAGCCTCTTTGGTGGACCTAATGCTGCCATGAAAACCATAATGTTTCAACCATGGATGAAGTAAATCAATATATTAAGTCTCTATCCCAGTTAGTTAGAAAAATGGAAATCATTATGTCCTCCCTCACTATATAAGTTATCATTTGTTTTTATTAGAGTGTGAAGCTAAAGGGTAGGCTTGAGTAAGATGACATTGTCTTTGGTGAAGGCTCCCATAAGGGTAAGCATATTGGGGATGAAGAAGATCAGACTAATCACTTTTCATTTTATAACCATCCCCACAATCTAAGGCTTCACCTCGCTCAAGTTGATATGAATAAGTTTGATGTGTCAAATATAACTAGTTGAGTTAACCAAATGGAGCACATTAATTTTCCCTTCATGCAACAATAGATGAATTATTTAAACTTAAAATCATTGTCCTCTATCTGAATAGGAAATGTTGGCAGTGGTAGCAATGACATAAGAATACAACTCAAGGGGTCTCTACATGGAATAATTTTATGAAGTTTGTATTTTCTAATTTTTTTCATTGACATGATTCTTTTGGGCTAGCTTACCAAAATGTCACAACTAACATGATGGAAGACTATATTGATGTTTTTTAATGTTTGTTTGTTAGAACAAAAAAATTAATAGATGATTTTTTTTATCAATGGTCATTATGAATAAATCAGAGCTACAGTCATTAGGGAAATTTACTAACAAAATGGACTTTAAAACAAGCAATAAGATTCAAGCTGAGATGTCATCTCAAGGGGTAAATAATTTTGGAGTGAAAAGAATAAAACTATTTTTTTTAATTATATTTTTGGCTTGTTTCCTTGTAGGTTTTACTCTAATGTCAAGTGTAGCCACTCACTGGATGCATAATTATAATTTTGCATCCAATGAGTACCCAATAGTCATGCTTTTGAGTAGACCCACACTAGAAAAAAATTGAAAATACATGAAAAATATGTGTTCGAAAGTTTCACATCTAACGAGTACCCAATCTACATTCGTTTGAGTAGACCCAAAAAAAAAAATTTGAAAATACATGAAAAAAATATGTTTCTTTGAAATATGAGTAGACACACCGAAAAAAATCAAAATACATGCAAAAATGTGTTTTAGAGTAAAAAGTTTTTTTTCATGTATTTTCATTTTTTCTCAATGTGGGTCTACTCAAAAGCATGCAGATTGGGTAGGCATTAAAGGAAATTTCAGCCTAAAAGTGGACTACTAAGGAAAAAAATAATAATAATAATAATAGGAAAATAATAAAATAAGAGTTATAAATTTTGGAGGTAAAAGAAGAAAACTACTTTTTTTAATTGTATTTTTTGCTTATCTTTGTTACAATAGCCCTAGTGAAAATTCCATATAATAAAGTTAAAATATTAACCATGGGTGATGGGACACGTCATGCTACCTATGCACCAAATTATATTCAATGAAAAATCCCCTAGGATTTCCAAAGAGGCTAGTACAGAAATTTTTCTTGTTGTCAAATGGTTTGCCGAAGAAAGTTTCACCTATGTCAGATTTTTCGAGAGTTATGCTTCTCCCCACGTCCTACCCTATTATGTTCCTGACAAGCTACTTGCTAGAGAATTTTCTTACCAGCTTGTTATAAGTGGTATTTTGAAGCAACTCAAAGATGCAAAGAAGGCCATTTGGCCTAATTTCCCTTTGCAGTCCAATACTTTTGCACTTTTTGATATTGGTCATACATTCAAGGAAGTTTCAAATATTAATTATTGAATTTGGATGTAATGACAAAGAGGCCATACGACCCCAATGATGTGATTAAGAATTTCACCACAGAGCTTAAGTTGAATTCTGAAAGAAATAGACAAATTTGATTATTTCTTTCAAGGCATTGATAAATTCCCAAATGTACTAAAAAATGCATCCAGTCAACTCAATCAAGATGACTTTGAAGCTTTCCAAACATACAGAAATAAGAGATTGGAAATAATTCCTTCGATTAATTGATTATTGAAGATGTCAACAAACCGATTCCAAGTATTAGCTTAGATAATGACGCTAAAGACATGTCTGAAGATGAATCCAAGGATAAATATAATCATGAGTTAGGGCAATCAGAACACCAATCTAAGAATCTAGATCACTCTGATAATGAATCTGAAAACAGAAATGAGAGCCCATAAAAGATAATTGATGAAGTAATCAAAGATATTGAAATGCAAGAGAAAGGAGGAACTAATGGAACTGAAGCATCTTCCCAAGAAGTTTAGCTCAGCCAAAATACACATGATCAGGCAGAAAAATCTCAATCAAAGTATTTGAAGAATGAATGGGAAAATTTTTCTAAGGCACTGCAAACGTCACAACCAAATCCTAATATTGATCAATCTACCAGTTTTCAAACGCCAGAGCATTCTAAGAAATTAGTGGAAACTGCATTTCTGCTACAACAGGTATCTGAAACTCATGATCGAGAGATCATTCCAGCCTACCCTACAGAGTTGATAGTTTTACAAATTAAAGAAAATCTTTCACTGGATGTCTTCTACAGTCCTAGTCATAAGGTTGTATTCAAGAGAAGAAAAAGGAGAAGAATCGATGATACAGTTACATATCATTAGGGAAATTTTGAGGTCTAAAATGGGCCTCCTAAGAAAATAATAAAATAATAGCTAAACCAATAAAATAATATTCATGAATTTTTAATTCATTTTTTGCACCACAATCCATGTAACCATAGTTAAATTCAATTCAAAATTTGTACAAAAATAAAATTAATAAAAAAATTGTATTGATGTGACTACAAATAAGAATGAGCTTTTAAAGATAATAAATGTATAGGGATGTGCATTATTTCTTTCAAGAAATATGAAATGAAAATAATATATTTTTATTCAAAAAATGTGAAATAACATTTATTATGAGTACTTTACTTTGACTTTAAAAGTACTTAGAGCACTACCATGGTTAACCATGAGTTTTTATCCACCATTGAGAATGTGACAAGTAAGTACCTTTAACTCAAGCAATGCCACCTCAACCATTAGGGATGATGTCATCCCTTAAAATGTGATTGGTTCTCATAAAGTGAATTTTGATTGTACATTTTTCTTAAGAGGCCCATTTTAGACCTAAAAATTCCCCTAATGCTTACAAATGAATCCGTTGACATTCTATGGAAGGATCTTCTAGTTGATTCTACTAAACATTTAACTAAGCTATCACAGTTTGCAGGGGCATATGCTACTTCCATTATTGACAAGGCCACTGAAGTTCAATTGTTACTGAAGCAAAGAGAAGACAAAATGCAAGATTTAGAGAGACTGTTAGAGCAAAAAAAAGTTAACTCCAACAGGCAAATGGAATTGAAAATGTCTCAATTTCAAATGGATTTTGAAAAGTTAAATATGTAGCATCAGGTGCAACTTACAGAAAAGGTAACGCAACTGGAAGCATCAATGAAAAAATTTTAAATCCAGCCACGAGTAGAGCAATTCAAAAGAGAAGCATTGGAAATGAATGCAAAGCTAAAGCAGCAACAAGAATTATTTTTCCAACAAGCTTCAATTACCAGCTCTTATTATGATTCAAGTGAAATCCTAATCCAACAAGTGGATAACAGGAAACTTGAGTGTGATAAAAATAAAATAAAAAATTTTGAGTTCATTCAATGGTAAGCATCTAACTCAGGAAAGGAGGCAGATCTACCCCAGGTAGATAAATTTCTTAATGAAATTTTATTTAAATATTGCAAAGCACAGTTAAGACAAGAAGACAAGGCAGCAACAAAAGCATCCAAGTTAAGAAAGGAAATTACTGAATCAATGTATAAACAGCGTTTTAAAGTTGAGCTTATCAAAGGGTCCACATATTAAGTGCTCTCAGAAATCAAGTCGTTAGAAGCACAGTGAAAACAAAAGACAGATATGCAAGAAGAAATTATTAAAAAAGTAAATAATTTTGATCAAGAAAATTATTGGAATTTTCTCATCAATCCTTATCATCAATACCAAACCCTGCAATCATTAACTAATTCAACAAAAAGGTCACAACTATGTTGGCAATATGATGCTGAGTGTTGTCCTTGATGGCAACCCACTTGATGAAGATGATGGCAACCTACTTGATGAAGTTGTCCCTGATGGAATTTGTCTTGATGAACTTGTCAAATAATGTAAATCTGATGTATATACAATGAGTACAGAAGGTAATGATGGAAGGAATGTCAGTATGTGCTAGAACATGATAAAAAGAGTATGTCTCAAGGCATACGCAGATTTGTCTAAACAAAGTAGCGTATGAACGCGGGAAATAACGTGCCAAGTCGCGTATGGGCAAAAGCGCTATAAATATGTAAAACCAGGGGTAACCACCATGGTATTGACCCATTGTATTGAGTATTGATTCATCTATCTGACCCCGTCCAGGAATACCATCGGAAGTAATGTGGTTTTGGCCCATGGTATTGATAAAGGGTAAACCTATATAAGGAGAAGGAAATCATTGTGAAATGGGTGTGCAAGAAGTCTGAGCTTGAATCAATACTTCTCTCTGAATTATATCTAAATGGAAAGGGTTACAGTTGAATGATAGATCTGAATGCATGATGCATCAATGAAGAAAATGATCTAGATCTGAAATGTATTTGTATCTTCTAGATCTGTTTATGGAATGATTAGATCTGAGATGAGGCGAACATGTGTCTGAAGTAAAGGGTAAAATATGTGTGATGTATCTATTCTGAATAATTGCAATGACCTAAATGTCTGAAGAACTATATGCTAGTTCGCCACAGAGGAAGCGCGTATATACGCGGGTTTGTTGAAGAGAAATCGCGTATGGGTAGAAAAAATAGTTCTGTAATATGTACAGAAGTATACGAGGGTTTGTATGGTCGAAGGCGCGTATATACGCAGGATCAGTAAAAGGAAAGCGCGTATGAAAAACTAAGGTTTGCTGAAGTTTGTGGTATGAGATGTCTGATCTGTTCTGTTGGTTTACTCCTATCTATTGATGAAGTTATAAGTTTCAGTTTGATGTATGATTAAGCTTAAATGTGTGGAGTGGGTCCAGTATGAAAATATGATGAAAAGTGGCCTGCAAGTTGTGTTCTAAAGGAAGCTTTTGGATCCAGTTTGAAAATTGATGAAACGTGGTCCATGGTGGTGTTGAGGGTTGTAGCCTTCAGTCAGGGGGTTGTAGCTCTCTTCCAGGTGAGGCTGGTAAACGAGAGCAGGGGGTTGTAGCTCCCTTCCAGGTGAGGCTGGTAAACGAGACGAGGGGGTTGTAGCTCCCTTCCAGGAGAGGCTGGTAAATGAGCGCAGGTGGGTGCCTGCGTACTGGTATGAGTCTGCGCCAATACATAAGTTGTAAGATGTTTTCTTTATAATAAAATATTGAAGGCTGAGCAACGGCAGAGGTGGTTTTCTCCCGACTTGGGTTTCCACCTAAAATCATGATGTTCATGTGTGTTTCTTATGTGTGATGATTTGTTCTGTTCTTACTGCACATTTTTACTGTTATTGAACATCTAATGAATGAATGATGGAATGATATAAGTGAAGAATTATCTGCATAATAAGATCTCTGGACATACGCATGTTTTATTAAGGGTATCCGCGTGTATACGCGGGTTGGCTTCAGGAAAGTAGCATATGGGTTTTGAAGTAAGAAAAAGTAAGAAGTTTTGAGTAAGTCCTAAATACTGATTCACCCCCCCCCCCCCTCAGTATTTTTCCCAACAATTGGTATCAAAGCAGGTCCTTCTGCAGAAGCTTGATCGCTTGAAGAAGATCCGTCGCAATGAGAAGAAAGCAAAAGAAAAAGGCCACTCAAAAGGAGATATCTCTGAAAACATGTGCAACATAAAATGAGGAAGATAAAACAAGTACTGATTGTTGTTCTTGTGATTCACCTTCTTGTGCATGTAATAGTGAAAGGAATGTCATGGATCTAGAAGAAGCTCTCAAGATTAAAGTTGAAGAACTACAAAGATCATCTAATAAGCAAGAATTTATCTACAAAGAGATGATCTCTCAAATGAAAGGACAGATAGATATTCTGAATGGACAGGTAGACAAGTATCAAATGTTTTACAATTATGCAAGCATTCGAAATAAAAGACTTGAAGTAGAAACCAACGATCTAAAACAGAGCTCGATAAATCAAACAAGAAGAATGCAAGACTTGAAGTTGAAATCATCTCTCTCAAAGAAGATCTGGAAAAATCAAATAAGAAGAATGCAGCAGAAGTCATCTCTCTCAAAGAAGACCCGGAAATATCAAATAAGAAGAATGAAGAACTTGGAGCAGAAATCATCTCTCTGAAAGCAGATCTCGAAGCATCGAATAAGAAGAATGAAGAACTCTTACAAACTTTTGAAGAACAAGAGAATAGATTGAAAGAAGAGATTCTAAATCTGAATGATCAAGTAGAAGAAGGAAAAAGGGTCGAAGAAAGTATGAAGAAGCAATGTCAAATATTGGAAGTTAAAGTAAACATTCTCAAAGGTAAATTAGAAGAAAAGGATAAACTTTTGAGGTTTCAAGATAGTACTAAGATTCTGGACAATATTCTTAGTAGTCAAATGTCTCCCTCTATTAAACTCGGTCTGGGTTTTCGTGAAATGGTTAAAGGTGAATCTAGTTCACAAGGAAGTGCTAAAGCTTCAAAGGATGTCATGGCTAAACCTGAAGAGTTGGAAGAAACAAAAGGTCAACCGACAATCATGAACTCTCAAAAGAAAGCATTCCCTCTTAACCATAGAAACATCAATAATGTTGAATGCTTTAACTGTCATAATAATGGGCATGTTGCAGCCAATTGCAGAAGCAGAATGTTTCAGTCTTATACAAACAGATTCTACACAGAAAGGTATTCTGGTTTCTTCAAAGGATATTGTTTTTCATGCAACAAGTATGGTCATAAAGCAGTTGATTTCAATAGAAGGAAGAATAGAGAAATACACTATGATCCTTATGCTTACTTCTCTGGTCACATGAGATGTTATGCTTGTAACAAGTATGGACATGTGGAAAAAGAATGCAGGATGAACAGATATGAGAAGTTGGATAAATTCCAGCACACAATTAGAAAGTTCAAGCAAATTTGGAAAAAAAAGGAGGACTGGTTAGAAACGTAGGGAATATTGACCCTACTACAGTCATCAGCTTCTGAAGCTTACTTCTCTTAATGACTGCAGAAGTGATGTGAGATACACTATGGAGCTTAGTAATGTATCGTCACAGGGGGAGCAATGTATGATGATTCTCATGGTTGATTTGGCAAATCTGGTTATGATTATTAATGACAGAGCATCTAGCATAAAGAAGACAGGTACTCGATAGATTTTTTTGGCTGCGCGCGCGCTTGCTCTGCGTCCCTGGAGCTCGGCCCTGCTGCCCTTGGAGCTGCCTCCCGATTGGATCATCCCCAGCGTGAGTCTCCGCCCCTGCGCCCTGCTCTTTGGCGTTAGATCTACTTCAGCGGATGGAGTTTCAGTATTGATCCTCTCTTCTGCGACCATGACTTTAGATGGAGTTTCCCTCCCGTCTTCTGATCTTGAGGCTTTCCGAACCCTGGTTGCAGCTGCCAACAAGAGGCCACCCTCGACCTCTCAGCTCAAGTTCGTTAAAAAACTGGACAAAATCCCCACGGTGTCGCTCCCGGTGGACGATGCCTGCAGAACAGCAATAAACCTGGCTGAGAGAGGTCTCATCGGCCAGTTCACCGGGCTATGGCCTTCTCCAAAAGCAGTAGAAGATTGGGTTAAGCGAAACTGGTCGCCACTGGTCAAAGAAGGAGTAAAAAGTCATTTTGTAGGAAAGGGGTTCTTCGTTTTCGTGTTCGACAGTGTGGAAGATCGAAGTCTGATCTTCAGAAACGGGCCTTATTTCATGGGCCCCCAAGGGCTCTATCTGAACAAATGGTCCCCAGATTTCGACCCTGCACAAGATGTGCCCACTGCTGTTCCTGTTTGGGTTCGTCTCCCGCACCTCCCTCTTCATTGCTGGAGCCAGAGATCATTGCAATCCATCGGCAATGCCCTAGGCAGGTATATTGATCAGGCCCCGAGGAAGGATCAGTATTCCTGCGCCCGTATCTGTGTGGAAGTCGATTTGGAGGTCGGACTCCCCGAAGCCATCAATCTCTCAGTGGCAGACTGGACGCACATTCAAGAACTCGACTACGAGCAACTGCCCTTTAAATGTCGACACTGCCATGAATACGGGCATTTTGCCAGATACTGCAAAAAAAAGAATGAGGAAATAGCAGAGAAAGAGAATGGCGAACAATGGAAGCAAGCAAAGAGAACAGCAAGCAATAGACAAAACAACAAAAGAAATGCAAAAGAGACAGGGAACAAAACAGGTCAGGAAGGCGCAAGTAACCAAAACAGTGAAAGCAGGGAAGCTAACAGCAGTGCAGGAGATAAAAATCCATTCGAATCTCTTGCTCTTCCGACAGATCCTCCAGAGGCTGAACAGGAAGATGCACCTCAGCTGAACACTGCAGACAATGAAGTGCCAGGTAACACTCCAAATCAGGTACCTAGCAACACTCCTTCTCCTTCATATGCTGACATTATTAAACAAAAAAAGAATAGTTTAGACAATATGGGGTCATCAGATGAAGAAAACTTTGAAAGGCCATCCAAAAAAGTGGGAAGAAGAACAAACAAGGAAACCAGGGAAGAGGAATCAGAAAGGCAGAAAACCCTTGGAAGTCAATCCACCATTGAAATGACTCTAGGGAGAAATACAAGACCAAGGGCGCCCAAGGGAGGAGGCCCCACCCCTTCAAGCGGTAAATGATGCAGATGGTCTCTTGGAACTGTAGGGGCTTGGGAAATCCCAGTAAGGCAGATGCTATCAAAGATCTCCTGAAGCTGGAATCCGTGGATATACTTATGCTCCAAGAGACCAAAATAGAAGGGGAAACCCTTCTAAACACTAGCTCAATGAAGTGGAAATATGATGCTGGAAAGGCTGTGAGTGCAAGAGGGTCGGCCGGTGGCATAGGAACCTTCTGGTCAAAAAACTCCTTCTCATTAGAAAAGCACTCGGAGACCCAACATTGGATATATACAGAACTCCTTCATATTGCAAGCAATACCCCTCTAGCTCTGTTCAACATGTATGTCCCAGTCCATTATGATGAAAAGAGACAGTGCTGGAGATCACTCCTGGAATACATAGAGCAAATCAATCCCTCAAACATTGTAATAGGAGGTGACCTGAATATAATTCTAGACCCCAAAGAAAAAAGAGGAGGGATTTACTCAAGGGATCCCTTTCTCAACATGGTGGAAAATATGATTCTGCAGTGGGACTTAATAGATCACAAACCAGTAAAAGGCAAATACACCTGGACTAATAACAGAACAGGGGAAAACCATATCTCTGCCAGGCTGGACAGATTTCTTATCAGCAGTTCATTAATGTTGGACAATAGGATTGTCTTCACCAAGATCCTCCCAAAACTCACGTCGGATCACAAGCCAATCCTCTTATGCTTGAAAGAAGAAGAAGACCTTGGCCCTCTCCCTTTTCGTTTCAGCCCTCTTTAGGCTGGAAAAGAAGGCTTCTTTGACACTGTCCAAACTGCATGGGAGATAGAGGTTTCTGGATCACCAAGTTTTGTTTGGGAACAAAAATTGAAAAAAACCAAAAAAGCCCTTAAGGATTGGATAAAAAACTCTATGAAAACCCCCACTAGTCAGAGGAAGGAGGCTGTTCTCCTGCTGGAAGGTATACAACTCGATTTGGAGGAGAAAAATCCTTCTCCCACAGACTTAGACTTGGAGAAAGCAGCCCAAAGGAATACTTACAGCTCCTTCAGAAATGAAGAGGAGTACTGGCGTTTAAAATCTCGAAGCTTATGGCTTAAATCCGGGGACAGGAACACCACTTATTTCCATAGACAATGTAGGGCTCGCCTCTCTCGAAACCACATTGCAGAAATTTCCTCCTCCAATGGTCAGGTGTATAAAGGTCACATTCAAATCAAAGAAGCAGCTGTAAATCATTTTCAAACTCTTCTTAGTGCAGAAAGTAATGAGAATGAGGAGGATGCATTAGAGTTTCTATCCAACATCCCAAACCTAGTCAGTAAGGAAGATAATGAAGCCCTGACAAGGTCAGCTACAGAAGAAGAAATAACCTCTATTGTCTGGTCCATGGAACCAGACAAAGCTCCTGGGCCTGACGGGTTCTCAGTGCATTTCTACAGAATCTGTTGGGAGATTATTAAATTGGACCTCTTCAGAATGATAAGGGGATTCTTGAGGAAGGCTAAAGTTGGAGGCGGAATTAACTCCACCTTTCTCGCTTTAATCCCCAAGGAGACTAACCCTGGCTCCTTTGACAGGTATAGGCCGATCTCTTTATGCAACTCATCTTACAAGATCGTGGCCAAGCTTATGGCTAACAGAATTAAGCCCCTCCTCCATAAACTCATCTCTCCGGCTCAGGGGGGATTTGTGGCTGGCAGACAGATCCTAGACAACGTCATCCAAGTTCAAGAAGCACTACACTCCAGCTACGCCCGGAAAGAACAAGGTATGATCATAAAACTAGACATGTGTAATGCTTTTGACAGAGTGAATCGTTCCTTTCTGTTCAAGGTTCTTGCTGCATTTGGTTTCAGTCATGAATTTATTAACCTAATTAAAGCTTGCATTGAGAACATCTGGATAGCTCCAATGGTTAATGGAAGACCAGCAAACTTTTTCTTGGCCACTAGGGGATTGAGGCAGGGTTGCCCCCTCTCCCCCTTCCTTTACATTCTCATGGCGGATTCACTGAGCAGGAAGCTGACTCAGGAGAAACAAACAGGCTCACTACCTAGGATCAGAATTGCGCAAGGCATTGCTCCAGTGAACCACGCTTTCTTTGCAGACGACTCACTTCTGCTTGGGGGAGCTTCCTTAAGAATTGCCAACACCTTCAAGACCATCCTTCAAAAGTTCTGCAAACTCTCTGGAGCGTTAATCAGTGAGAGAAAAAGCGCTGTTTATGGCTGGAACTCTGAACAAAATACAATTGAAAGGATCGCCAGAGAGCTGGGGTTCAATGGCTATGCTGACTGGGATAAGATAAAATATCTTGGCCTTCCATTAACCAAGGGATCCAATCGAAATCACTTATGGGAAGAGGTGATCTTCAAGCTCAAGAAAAAGATAAATGCGTGGGGTGGAACCTGGCTTTCAACAGGCGGCAAACTTACATTAATACGCTCTGTTCTATCTGCAATGCCTACGTTCCAAGCCTCCCTGTCGTTGGCTCCAAGTCAAATAGCTGATCGCATCTCCAGTCTGATGCGCAACTTTTTGTGGAATGGAGGGCGCGTCAATAGCAATCGGTTCCACCTTGTCAACTGGAACACAGTGAAGCTTCCATTGAATGAAGGCGGTCTCCAAATCAGGGACCCTCTGCACTCCAATTTAGCCTTGGGATGTAAGATGCTGTGGATGCTCCTTATCGATCCTTCACACCCAGTCAGCCAGATATTTAATCGTAAGTACCTCAACAATCATTCGATATTCAACTTTAATCCAGTGACTACTCCCAGGGGTACGCAGGCCTGGAAGCTCTGCAGCAAAGCTGTCGGCTTCTTCAGAACGCACCTTTACAAAATCCCAGGGAATGGGAAAAACACTCTGCTGTGGAGAGAGCAGATTATGGGCCATCCTCCTCTTTCAGCAAATTCAGAAATCGCAGATTTAAGAGCTTGGTTAAGCTCAAAAGGAATCCGCAGAATTGAGGACATCGTGGAATGGGATCAAAAAGGCAACTGGCAGAGTTGGTCTCTGCCTGTCATACCAGCGCACTTAAACAATCAGTTAAAAGTCTTCACAGCTGCTATCTCAGACTTCACACCAGTGCACAAGGACGAGGAAGATTCCTGGGGTTGGGGAAAGACCGGGGTATATACAGCCAGACAAGGATACCTGCAGCTGCAAGGTAAGAAGGATTCTTTACATCCCGAAGCAGTGTGGAAACAGATTTGGGAAAATTTCAGCATCCCTAAGATTAATTTCTTTACTTGGACTTTGTATCACAACAAAATACTTACTGGAGAAAACCTGAACAGAAGAAATATAGCCGGCCCCCATCGATGTGTCCTTTGCAAAAACGCTCTAGAGACCTCTGATCATTTGTTTATTGAGTGTGAGATAGCTCAGAAGGCCTGGTCCATCTACTTGACTGGCCTGAATGTGAGAACCCCTACACACTGTTCGACCAGAGACATGTTCACGTCATGGAAAGCTCGATACCCCGGCAGCATAGCAGACAAATCTCTCTGGCACAAGGTTTGGATCGCAGCCCCAAAATACATATGCTGGAAGTTGTGGTTGGCCCGGAATGAAATGGTCTTTAATCAAAAAGAAACCACTGCAGATATCATAGCAGATAAGGCCAAGAAACTCCTTTTGGAAACTCTGAGACACTCAAATGCCAAAGATGACAGCTCCCTTGGAAAGGAAGAAAGGAATTGGCTTGATGGCTTCTCCCCCAAGCCAACACCTTCAGCATGTACTCGTCCAAAACACAAAGAAAAATGGCAGATCAGAGATACGCTGGACAGCTTTCAGAAGTGGTGGAAATCACAAGGAAAATGTACCATCTTTTTTGACGGAGCCTCAAAAGGCAACCCAGGCAGGTCAGGAGCAGGAGGGGTTATTCACTTTCTGAATGGGGAAAAAGAGACCTTCAGTTGGGGACTAGGGACAAAAACCAACAATCAGGCTGAAGTTCTCAATCTTCTAAAAGCCTGCCAGCTGGCTAGGAAAGAGAATCCAAGCGAAATATTAGTGTTCGGAGACTCAGAGTTGCTGATAAAATCTCTAATAAACAAGAAAGGGCTTATGGACCCAGTGTTAAATAAGCAGCTTGCAAGAGTGAACAGATTCTTGAAGGACTTCCCCTCAGCTCAATTCTTCCACATCCTCAGAGACTTAAATACAGAAGCAGACAGGCTAGCAAACATTGGATGCACCCTTGAAATGAGCATGATCAGCTTAAATGCAGGAGAAGTGAACACGGCAAACATTCCCTAATAGGAGAAGGAGTACATGTAAAAACAGTGATATGTATGAAGCAGTGACCTGAAATGTTTGTTTTGGCTCTGGCCATCCCATTTCTATCAATAAAATTATCCGTTCTAGTTAAAAAAAAAAATAAAGAAGACAGGTACAGGAAGGACAAATTCAGGGGGAGATGGAGGAATGTGAAATTTTCTATAATTCACTTTCCATGTGCGGGTTCAGAGAACTAAAGCCACGTATACACGCGAGTTCCAGCAGACACAGTCGCGTATGTATTGATGATAAGATAATTGGGATGACAACTGAAGATCGGGAGCAGAGGTTCAGGGGGAGCATCAGTCTGACTGCTAATGATTGTACTGTTAACATTATTCTAGTTATACTCATGCTAATGAAATGATACATGGTTTCTTATGTTGAAGATTATGGATGAGCCAGGATTGCTTATTTGATGAAGAATATATTTTGGATATGATGGAAGTCTTATGATTCAGAGATCCGGACAGATCATGCAGAGATTGTTGCTGATGACTTAAAAGTATTCAGATTGCACAAGCTAAGGAGGAGCCTTGGACATATGGAAAGGATGTTTGGATGCACATTTTCAGGGGGAGCACTAGTCTTGCTGATTATAATGCATTGTTGGAATTATGATGATTCTGAAATATGATCTCTCTCTTGAGGTCTTTCTGGTATTGGTCATAAAAATTCATACTTGTAATTTGATAAAAAGGTCTTGTTGAGACCCATGATGTAAAATTGTAATATTCATCATGTAAGGACTTGTCAAAATTTGTAAACCCACTTGGTTGGGTAGTTGAGTTGAGATGTGTAAACCCACTTGGTTGGGTATTTGAGTCTCATATGTAAATCCACTTGGATGGATCTTTGATGTAAGTATGAGTCATTGGTGATAGGAAGGTCATAGAGTCATGTACTTCATTGAAAAATATGTTTGTAGGTTCAACATGAACACAGGGGGAGCATGGTCACTTCAGTGTACATCAGATATGCAGAACGCTTCCTTCTACAAGAGGAGAAAAACCTTGTGTTGGTTTTGGTCCGCCCTTTGCCCTTGATGTCAAAGGGGGAGAGTGACATGGTGTTTGAATAAAGAGAAAGAATGGTGTCAAGAGTGACATGGTGTCATTGTATTCTTAATGTATCTATCTGTTGTGGTGATAAAACACCATCATGGTTGCCATCAAGTCCAAAGGGGGAGATTGTTGGCAATATGATGCTGAGTGTTGTCCTTGATGGCAACCCACTTGATGAATATGATGGCAACCTACTTGATGAAGTTGTCCCTGATGGAATATGTCTTGATGAACTTGTTAAATGATGTAAATCTGATGTATATACAATGAGTACAGAAGGTAATGATGGAAGGAATGTCAGTATGTGCTAGAACATGATGAAAAGAGTATGTCTCAAGGCATACGCGGATTTGTCTAAACAAAGTAGCGTATGCACGCGGGAAATAACGTGCCAAGTCGCGTATGGGAAAAAGCGCTCTAAATATGTAAAACCAGGGGTAACCACCATGGTATTGACCCATTGTATTGAGTATTGATTCGTCTATCTGACCCCGTCCAGGAATACCATCGGAAGTAATGTGGTTTTGGCCCATGGTATTGATAAAGGGTAAACCTATATAAGGAGAAAAAAATCATTGTGAAATGGGTGTGCAAGAATTCTGAGCTTGAATGAATACTTCTCTCTGAAGTATATCTGAATGGAAAGGGTTACAGTTGAATGATAGATCTAAATGCATGATGCACCAATGAAGAAAATGATCTAGATCTGAAATGTATTTGTATCTTCTAGATATGTTTATGGAATGATTAGATTTAAGATGAGGCGAACATCTGTCTGAAGTAAAGGGTAAAATCTGTGTGATGTATCTATTCTGAAGAATTGCAATGACCTAAATGTCTGAAGAACTATACGCTAGTTCGCCGCAGAGAAAGCGCGTATATACGCGGGTTTGCTGAAGAGAAAGCATGTATGGGCAGAAAAAATAGTTCTGTAATATGTACAGAAGTATACGCAGGTTTGTATGGTCGAAGGCGCGTATATACGCAGGATCAGTAAAAGAAAAGCGCGTATGAAAAACTAGGGTTTGTTGAAGTTTGTGGTATGAGATGTCTGATCTGTTCTGTTGGTTTACTGCTATCTATTGATGAAGTTATAAGTTTCAGTTTGATGTATGATTAAGCTTAAATGTGTGGAGTGGGTCCAGTATGAAAATATGATGAAAAGTGGCCTGCAAGTTGTGTTCTAAAGGAAGCTTTTGGATCCAGTTTGAAAATTGATGAAACGTGGTCCATGGTGGTGCTGAGGGTTGTAGCCTTCAGTCAAGGGGTTGTAGCTCCCTTCTAGGTGACGCTGGTAAACGATGGCAAGGGGTTGTAGCTCCCTTCCAGGTGAGGCTAGTAAACGAGAGCAGGGGGTCGTAGCTCCCTTCCAGGAGAGGCTGGTAAATGAGCGCAGGTGGGTGCCTGCGTACTGGTATGAGTCTGCGCCAGTACATAAGTTGTAAGATGTTTTCTTTATAATAAAATATTGAAGGCTGAGCAACGGCAGCGGTGGTTTTCTCCCGACTTGGGTTTCCACCTAAAATCCTGGTGTTCATGTGTGTTGGTTATGTGTGATGATTTGTTTTGTTCTTACTGCACATGTTTACTGTTATTAAACATCTAATGAATGAATGATGGAATGATATAAGTGAAGAATTATCTGCATAATAAGATCTCTGGACATACGCATGTTTTATTAAGGGTATCCGCGTGTATACGCGGGTTGGCTTCAGGAAAGTAGCATATGGGTTTTGAAGTAAGAAAAAGTAAGAAGTTTTGAGTAAGTCGTAAACACTGATTCAGCCCCTCCCCCCTCTCCCCTCCCCCTCCTCAGTATTTTTCCCAACAAACTAGCACTTTCGAATGTAGTATTCAAGGGCCAGGTCAAATCAAAAATAACACAGCCAGCTCAGCTTAAACCTATGCTAAATATTTTTCAACTTCAAGATCAAATCCACAAGGAGGATTAGCAATCATAGTTATATTGTTACTTTATTCCCCTAGATTGTAGTTGAAGTTTGCTCTTTACGAGGATGGTTGTTTGAAACCTCCTCTATTTTTATGTAATAATCTATTTTTAAACATACTATAGCTTAGTATTTAAACTCTGCTCATGCATTTAGATAAGGGTCTAGAAATTTGTCAAAAAAATTTGCAAAGAATGCACTTTTGTAAGTTTTTAAATGTTTTGATGGATTAATGGAACAAAGTTTGTTATATTTTGACATTTTAAGTTGTTTAACTGATGTTGCACTATTGTACTCTTTAAATTGTTGGAAAGTGAAGAGGAGCAGAAAACTATTGTCAGTTTACATGAGTAGCATAAAGGAAGAAACACCTCGGGAATATAATAGAATAGATAGTGTTAGATAAATGCATGTGATAGATTAAAATCATTTCCCAATGCATGTTATATAAACAAAACGCACCACAAAATCATCCTTATTGGGAAACTAGTCCATTTATCCCCAGTCAGAGCCACCATACTAAACGGAAAAGGACTTGCTCTAAGGTCCGGATTGGGTGGTTTTCCCCCATGTTGTTGCAACGGAATTCCGAGGCCTCAACATTTTGGAGCTAGAAGGAAAGACAATTGGAAATGGCAAGAATATCTTATCAATCTAAAAGTCAATATAAGAGTCTCTCTCCCTCTAATTCCCCTTAAACTTCTAGAACATTAGCTAGATCTAAATATTTAAGATCTGATGTTGAACATCCTTCTCCTAAGTATTCTAGTGATACTCAACCCATAGTATCTCCTGATTTTCATCAAAATTCCCCTGAAGTTCAGTCTTTGATATAAAATCTAGAGAGAGTATCCATTTCTGTTGAAAAGTCTAAAACTTCTCAATCATCCGAGATTAGTGTTTCATCCTTTTTACAACCCATAAGAATATTAACTCGATTAGAAGCTCAAAAGATAGGAATTCCTCCTTTTTAATTTCCCATTGATACTTCTCAGAGGAAGATAAATAAGACTAAATTAGATTCAATCACTAGCGAGGCCTTATCTAATAATCCACCCCATTCTCCTCCATTACCTTCACTCACTTCCACAACTTCCATTCCAACAATCAGTGTTACTTTAAATAGTTCCAGTACTCAGCCTGCCTCTTCTTCAACTCAAACTCAATCCATCACATCCACCCAAGGTCCAATGGCAGGCCAATTACCTCCACCAAATGTACGACCATGGAACAATCCAGGGGTTGTACAAATGCCTGCTCCTCTTCATCCTCTACCAAAATACCCTGAAATATGATTACCTAAATTGAATCATGATGATGGCCTTCCAGTTGAAGAACACATTCATTAATACATGTTAGCCACTAATTTAAAGGAGGCAGTTGAAGAAGAATGTGTTGTAAGATTATTTCCATATACTCTCATGGGATCTGCAGGATCCTGGTGTTTTTCATTACCTGCCCTCTCTATAACTAGTTGGAATATGTTCGAAGAAAAAATTTTAGCTAAGTTTGGAGATAACAGAACCACTACATCGCTCATCAATGATTTATCAAATAAAGGCTAAAACAATGGAGAAAATAAAATATTTTAATTCAATATTTAATAAATTGCTCAATAAAATTTCTGCTACAGTAGTTTCTTATGCATAAGTTCAAATTGAGTGGTATATTTCATCTCTCCCATCCAATATAGCCATTTTTGTAGATAGAGAAAAATTGCCTACATTGGCAGAAAATATGAAGGAATATTTATCTGTATAGAAACGCATAATCGCTCTTGAAAATAAGAATTCCCAAGAAGATAAGAAATCAAAGAAAGTATCCTTCAAAGATGATTCAAAAAAGAAGCCATCCAAAGACCCTTTTGATGTAGAAGGTCTTCAAAAATATTTAAATACTATGACAAATGAGATGGTGGATATCAAGAAACAAGTTGTTGAAAGTTCTAGTTCAAAAAAGACTTTCAGACCCTTCAAGAAAAATCAGTGTTCTAATTCTCAATCGTCAAATATCATATATAATGTTGAATCTGATCAAGACACAGATGAAGAGAAAAAAGAAGAAGAAGAAACTAAAGTAGAAGAAAAAGTTGAACCAAATGGAATGTGGGATTTTATCCTATCAAATGAGAAACAACAAGAAGCTTTACCTGTAAGTACAAGAAGCAAGAATACTACTAAAGCAACGCAACCAAATCAGAAGCAGAAGAATTCAACACCTACTAAAGATAAAACAGTAAGTAAAAAGTCTACATCTAAGACTACACAAACAAACATGTTACTTTAGATGTTCGACCTACAGCAAAGACAATGGTAGTCTCTAACACTATTGAGTATAATTTAGTTGAGGATATGAAAAATACCAAGGCAATATTTCAATTCATGAACTTACTAAGCTAAAGCAACAGCAGAAAATCTTACTCAGATATTTAAATGTAATTCCTGCTTTAGCTTTACTTACTCCAGTAGTAGTCCAAGTTGTTAATCAAATGGGTAAACCTCTTTCTCCTTCAACTAAAATTGATGCTACATATTTTATTATGATAGGTGACGGATCCATCTCTCATACTCCTCCATTTCTTTTAACCTATGAGATCTATAATAAAAAATTTCATAATTATTTAATAGACTTGGGGACTTCCTCTACTATCATTCCAAAATCAGTATGTGCTAAGTTGAACAGAACTCCTCAGAGTTCTCCTGTTCATATAGTACAACTTGATAGAACTAACATAGAAGTTGTAGGAGAAATAAATTATGTCTCTATCAGATTGTCATCAAATCCTAAGGTTGCTCAAATAATTGATATATTGGTGGTTGATATTCTCGAGTTTTACGGTTTAGTGTTAAGCAGAGACTGGTCTGAAAAACTTCATGGATATTTTGCAACTCACTGGTTACATATGTGGATACCACACAATGGAAAGCCAAATCAAATCTGGGTAGACAAAGAGAATTTCATGAAGCATATGGTTACTGATATTGAAGGGATAAACAAGCCAATAGAATTCAATAATATTATTATTGGAAATTACTCGGCAGAATCATTTCTAGGAAATTTTAACGCTCAACCATCACCCTTTTTTGATAATGCAGTGATCTCTCAAATCGAGAATTTTTCCCAAATAGAGACTTCTAAATGTAAAATAATTGTAGATAAATCAATAGTTAGTTATTTATTTTGATGGCTCTAAATCAGAAGATGGTGCAGGAGCTAGTTGTATTTTAATAAGCTCGGAATGAGAAAAAACCATGTTATCCTGCGGACTTGAATTCGATTGCACAAACATTATAGCAGAATACGAAGAATTAATCCAAGATTTGTACAAAGCAATTGATCTCGACATCAAATATTTGAAAGTCCTAGGAGATTCAGAAATCATTATCAAACAAGTAAGAAATACCATCCATTTTCATCCCAGACATTTAAATCATTACCAATCATTAGTCCAGGAATTGACCACTCATTTCTTAGCTTTCAATATTTCTTCCATCCCTAGAATACAAAATGCTAGTTTAGATTTATTGGCTAATGTAGCATCGAAATTAATTTCATCTCAAGAATTTAGTCCCGATAGATTTTCCATTGAATTTATTTTTAGATCATCTATTCCTGAAAATATTACTAACTAGAGAGTGTTTGATAATGATTTAGATACCATATATTTCCTTACATCTAAAGGATATTATGATAATCAAATTCTAGATGAAAGTGAACATGACACTCAGATAAAGGATGAAATAGATCCAATTCCTAAGCAGTGGTCAAATTAGAAGACCTTTATGATCTAAAAGATAGGCTTAGAAGAATTACTAACTTTAAAACTCAAAATTCTACCTTAATATTTGAATCAGTAAATCTCGGAACTGATGGTAAGCCTCAAAATGTCAATTTAGGTCTTGGTCTATCTTCTGATGAAAGATTATCATTTTTCAAGTTATTAAGGATGTACAAAAGTGTTTTTTCTTGGGATTACATTGATCTTAAAACATATGACACTTATGTTATTCAACACACTATTCCTATGATTTCAGATGAGAAACCTATACAACAAAAATTGAGGAAAATTCACCCGAATCTTGAAAATCAAATCAAGACAGAGCTAAATAAACTCAAAGAAAAGATCATCTTTCTAGTTAGACATTCTAAATGAGTTTCAAATTTGATTCCTTTCAGGAAGAAAAATGGTGATATTAGGATTTATATCGATTTCAGGAATTTAAACAAAGCATGTCAGAAGAAAATTTTTCCATTACCAACCATGGAACAAGCACTGCAAATAGTAATTGGTTCTGAACTTGTCTTTTCTAGATGGATTTTTAGGATATAACCAAATCATCATACATCCAAATGACAGATTAAAGACTACATTCAGGACTAAGTAGAGAACTAACGCCTATCAAAAGATTCCATTTGGGTTAACCAATGTAGGTGCCATTTTTCAAATAGCCATGGACACATATTTTAGAGGACTCATCAAAAAATCAGTGGTTATTTATCTAGATGACATTACAGTGTTTTCTAGACAAACAACCAATCATGCGAATGACCTAAAGCAAGTCTTTGAGCAATGTAAAAAGTACGGAATTCACTAAACCCAAGGAAGTCATATATTTCTTTAGATGAAGGAAAACTTTTAGAATTCATTGTGTCAAAGAGAGGTATCTATATTGATCCTAAAAGAATTGAGTAGATTAAAAGAATTCATTTTCCTCATAACAAGAAAACTATGCAGTCGTTTCTTGGACAGATAAATTTTGTAAAAATATTTGTCCCTAACTTTTCGCAAATAGTTTTACCTTTGCAAACCATGATTAAGAAAAAATTAGTCTTTAAATGGGGACATAATTAAAGAGAAGCATTTGATTTAATCAAACAATCTATTATCAATGCTCCATTCCTGACTACCCACAATTTTCTTAATCCTTTTACTTTATATACATTCTCATTGGATACATTTTATGTTGTTGTTCTGACACAGCTTAATGACCAACAAATTGAAGCACCAATATCATTTTTCAATTCCAATTTACAAGGCACATAATTAAATTATTCATCTGTTGAAAAACAAAGATTTGATGTCTTTAAAGCTATAAATAATTTTAGGTCGTTTCTCCTTAAAGCTCACACCAAAATAATAGTTTCATTCTCTGCAGTGAGACAACTATTGATGCGAAAAAAATTAGGAGATAAAAGGGCTAACTGGGTTACTTCTTTACAAGAATATGATGTAGAAATTAGACCTTCTAAAATTGTTAGAGGTCAATATTTTTGCAGAATGCTAACAGGAGCATCCCATTTATCATTAGAGGCAGACACAAGTAATAACATGCAAATATCAGAGGTAATCCTCAACGATGTGCAATCTCAAAACGATGATCTCAAACTTAAGTATTCTGCAAATTATTATCCGTAAGGAAATGGTTTAGCAGAATCCACAAATAAAAACCTTAATAGAATCATCAAAAGCACTGTTGATCAAAACCAACTAAATTGGCATAAGTCATTAACATTTTCTCTATGGGTAGACCAAATAACTCAAAAGCCCTCCATTGGCACTTCTCCATTTAATCTTGTTTATGGAAAAGAATTTGTTCTTCCTACAAATGTAACTATTCCTTCTCTTTCCTTAGTTCAATTTATTGATGAATCCTCTTCTTCTTCCTTGCAAGGAAAAAAAATTTCAAATTTTCAAGCTTGAAGAAGAAAGGTAAAAAGCTAAATTTACTCATGCACATCATCAACAAATGGTAAAAGCTTCATTTGATTCAACTTCTATCACTCCAAAAAACTTTCAAATTGGTGATCTGGTATTGAAATGGGACAATGCACATGAGGAAAAAGGTAAACACGCCAAATTTAAAAGGTTGTGGCTATGTCCATTTCAAATCATTGAGGAAATAGGCCCATCAACATTTTTGTTTCAAGATCTATCAGGAAAAAGCGATGGGACAATGAATCATTGTCGGGTAAAAGATAACCCTGCCAAAAGCTTAAATTTCCTATTGGATCAAAGGCTCTATCTGTGATAAAAGAGTATATATTTATAAAGCTAATCTGAAAGAGCCACCTGCTTCATCTTTTTGAAATGAGTAAATACTAATAGAGATACTCATACTTTTATTTTTACGAGGAAGTCTTATGAATTATAATTAAGAGAGATTTTATTGACTAGTGAGATGTTATTTATTGAAATTCATTCCTACAACTATATTTATTTTGAAAAAGCTTTTACAAATTTCAAAAAATTAATCAGAGATATCAGGAAAAAGCGATGGGACAATGAATCATTGTCGGGTAAAAGGTAACCCTGCCAAAAGCTTAAATTTCCTATTAGATCAAAGGCTCTATATGTGATAAAAGAGTATATATTTATAAAGCTAATCTGAAAGAGCCACCTGCTTCATCTTTTTGAAATGAGTACATACTGATAGAGATACTCATACTTTTATTTTTACAAGGAAGTCTTATGAATTATAATTAAGAGAGATTTTATTGACTAGTGAGATGTTATTTATTGAAATTCATTCCTACAACTATATTTATTTTGAAAAAGCTTTTACAAATTTCAAAAAATTAATCAGAGATAGCTAGTTCTCCCAACTGAATCGGTAATTTTTGTACTATACAACACCCCCCATTTATTTTTATTAAATGGGGACCCTTTAAAATAAATAGAAATTTATAAGCTTTATTTTATCTTAGCCTAAGTCTAAAACTTTAGGAAATAAAGTTTCTTTCCCCTTTTCGCTTTGATCTCTTAGCACTAATTGCAAATCGCATAACTTATAAGTCAAAAAGTTAAAACATAGTAAGTGTTGTGAGTTGCAATATGTGCTATAACCTTTTTTCAAAGTCATGTAAAACTCCTGTTACAAATTCTTTAAACACCACTTTAAAAATAAATTGTATTGCGCCTTTTAAAACAATCAACTTATGAAAATTCGGTAAAAGTTGCAATGAGTCGAACCCAAAGAATTAATAAAGCAACATTCATAAAACTTCAAATATGTGATAAAGTGCATCGTCGTGATTCCTTAACTCACTTCACATTTTGCAGCGAATAACCAAATGTGAGTTTTTTTACCGTATGGAAATTGTGCTCTATGATTTGCGCATATCCCCTTTCGCGAAATTGATCAGTAAAGGAAAACATAACTAAAATTAATGGTTTAGATTTTTGATATGCGATATTGATAGTCATTTCTCAAGTACGCGAAATGATTCATATCTAATCAACCAGATATAAGATCTAACGTCTTAATTTGATTGAATAGAAATTTTACGTAAAGGTATGTAAGAGATTTGATAGGAAGAATTATGGGTGATTAACGACATTTAATGGGAGTAAGGTTTTGAAAGATTGATATCTACTTCGAGCATGTTTTGAATGATTGAATGCTGAATTTTTCATTTTATTTTTTTAAGCTCTATCCTTCTCTCCATTCATCTCAGATCTAAATTTTTCTATGTTCACTTGAATTCAGGGAACCGCTTAACGGAGTATGGATAACAGGGATGAATAAGAAAGGCAAGGAAATTTCTCAAACATCAATTATTGAAAACTCATACATGTCTGTTTTATTCTCAGATACCACCTGCAACAAATATTGCAGTAGTTCCTCATGGGAGGCAATGTACCAACTCTTCGAGAATGAACAGCCAAGGGTAATAACCAAAATTGCTACAGCAGACGTGTCAGTTTCTTTAGACCTGTCTTATATAGACGGTGCATGCTCATTCCTTCGTAAAGTAGCAACGAGGCCGAAGGTTCTCCCCTATACATATATGGTTAAGTGGGTCATTGACCACTTAAACATAGCAGATAGGACATTTAAGAATTCAATGAGGATAATATTGGTTCATTCACGATAGAAGATTTGAGGACAACCTACCACTTATTCATCTAGCAGTAGAACTATGACAAAGATTTTGTCCAAAGTTTTACAAAGAAACATACAAACCTGATGAAAGTTATAAAGGAATGGAAGGATGACCAAGGCAAGTTGAAACGGGACAAACTCAGTATGTACCCGAAAGCATAATTACCTTCCCCTTATTGTTATGTTGCTGGAATGTTGTGTAGATTGTTTGCAAAACCTAATAATACTAGGTTTTCTGTAGACTAGGTTCCATTAATTGACGCAATCGTCAATTATTTAATTCTAAATTGGGAAAATATCTTATCTAGTAATTTGGCCAGAAATATCATGGAATATAGAAGTAAAAGAAGTGTTTCCTCTACGAAAATACCCCCCTCTTACATGAGTGTCTATGTTGTTATCACTCTAATAATTCGTAAAAATGTGAGGTTTGAAGAATATCAAAGGTAACCACAAACCTACTTTTAAGACTTAGGATCTAGCCTTCCTAATGCTCAGAGAGGGCCCTCTCTATAAGATTTAACTTTGTTGATTATATTTGATTTTAGGGTAGTTATATGGAGCAAATTGTGTGCAAAGACATTAAACTAGCAACAACTTGTGTGCAAAGTTGATCCATGCATCTTTTTTTTTTGGTTAAATAAGAAATCACAAATATTTTTTTTTTGTTCTTAATTATTTTTCTAAAAAGATGATGTAATACCTAAAACAAATATAGTTGAATATAAGAAGTTCAAAGTTGTAGTTGAGAAGTGTTAGAGAATGTAACTAGTTTTGGTTTTCATAATTGTCATTTGACTCATGTCATAATGTAATTTTTATGTATCTATCAAAAGAAGAAAGAAAATATTTTGTAAAGCATGGGCTTCATGCTCAAGTCATTTTGTCATTAAGTCAAACATCCATTGAATGCTCTTAGGGATTTTCATGAATTAAATTGTCCTTGTCATTTTTTAAGATACCCTTTCAGGCATTTGTATCAAGAAAAGGAAAATTATTTTGCATATAGAGGTGTCTACAAGGCTCCCAAGACCAAGTCAGCCAATAAAGAGGAAGTCAACCTAGAGAGGGCTATTCAAGCCTGTTGGAAGGCTTATAAGGTGAAACTTCGACCTCATTAGATACACAACAAGCATTCACATCTTAGATTCGATCTACAGTTAGAAAGGAGAGTGAAAGTCTTAGAAAGGCAAGGAAAATGATAATGTAGAAGGGAAGAAGCCCTACAAAGGTTCGGAGATCTGAAATTTTCCTATTTCATCTCACATGTGCAAGAAACCTAGGGTTTCTAGGCATACCTCGAGTCCGAAGGCTGCAAGAATAGTGGAAAATTCTTCTTGGGGAACCAAAAGGCTAGAAGAGTCTTGCTTTTGGAAGAATATTGTTTCATTGCTCTCGTCTTGTTTGGCAGTTGGCTTGGTTCTTGGTGGTAGCCCTGGTCTAGGTTTTAGTCATGGAAGTCTTCTTTAAATTGATTCTATAAAAAGAGAAATTCTCGTTGGGTTTTCCACTTGGAGAGGTTTTTCCCTAGCTTGGAGCCTACATCTTGTGTTCATATTTGTATGGTTGTGATCTTTATTGTTTTGGCATTTATTTGATGATAAGAACATAATCACAATCAAGAAGAAGAACATAATGTCACAAATAACTATCAAGGAAAACTCAAGTAAAAATGTTGCCCTAATCAATTTTTCCAACATGGTATCAAAGCTAGAGGATAAGAATATAGGCAACTAGAAGATCACTGGAAGGGTTTTGCCTTGCTCTGAAAAGCCAAAAGAATGTATTCTCGGCATGTATCTTAAAGGTCGAAGGATAAACATTGGATCAAAGGAAATATTAGGCACTTAAATTCCATTGTAATCTAAATTAGGTTTCTGAACTAACTCATGGCACTGAGTTGTTTGAAGGGCTAATCTACAAACTAGAACAATAGTGTCAAGACCTCTATACAAAGCATTCTAGGTCGAGGGTTATGAAATATTAATAGAGGTCGAAAATCACTCTTCAAACAGTTCAAGAAGAGGCATAGACTAGGGCGTAGAGTTTCTATCCCTTGTCAAGAGGCCTATAATGGTTCTTGAAGCCAGCGAAGAAAGAGGATACACGACTACAAGTTGGAAAGGCATTTTAAGCCTAGTCTCAAGTTTTTACAATGACTGTAGTAAGCCTTAACCAAAGGGCCAAAGTTGCAGAGTGACAACACAAGCTTCATTTCAGATCTATCATCAAGGATAGCGAAGTAAGGAAGGATTGATCTATCCCATTCAAGTTTCGTTTGAAGTAAGGAGTTGTAGTAGAAGTCTAATTTGAGGATCTATAGTAGCATCTACAACATACCAAAATTCAAGAGGAGCAACCGTTAGTCATCTTGAAGAGCATCTTCTCTTGACATCTTTAGAAGCTTCTCTTGAAGGAGTTCTAAAAGAAGTACAACTTCAACTATGAGATCAAGACTTTATCCTTGGGAAGTAGTTTCTTTGCAAGAAAGGATAAGGTAAGGTTGTAGGAAGGTATCTATGATATCTAGGTATTGTGTGTTCATTTGCAAGGGTTTGCTTAAGGGTCTACATAAAGTATGCATTAGGGTTTTTCTACATGTTTTTGAATCTAGGGTTTGTAGACTTCACTTTGTTGAAGGTTTTCGATATCTAAGGATTATAAACCCTAGATGGGACTTGGACTAGAAAACCCTAATGAGAAAAACCCTAACCCTAATCGAGTTGTTCTCTCATAGAAACCATAGCTCTTGATATAAAGGGTTTGTAAGAAAGATCTAGGGTATATGTTAAACCCTAGCGAGGGTTGAATTGAATGAACCCTAGGATATGACATCAAAACCCTAACGTTGATGTTTCCAAGGGAAAGATTAAGGAATTTACCCTAGGAGTATACCCTATGAGAAAACCATGGAAACCCTAGATTGTCAAATTGACATCATGCTGTCAAAGAGATCACTTCCTCAAGGAAGTTATGATCAACTGAAATTTTGGGAAGGCTCAATATAATGCCTTCAATGACAAGAAATTATGTGCAAAATTAATGACTTGGAGCCTGTCACAATATTGATAGAAGAAGATGACTTTGTGATACTTAGTAAGGAAGCAAGCTCGATACAATGAGGTGTGAAGGAAAGAGGGAACCATGATACTTAGGAAGGAAGGAAGCTCGATACAATGAGGTGCGAAGGAAAGAGAGAGCCATGCAGAACAAGTATGATAAACAAGCTTGAAAGCTTGTGGCTATGAATTCTCAAGTAGAAAAGGAAGTCAGGTATCTCCTCTAGATTTGAGAGGGAGTAAAGGAGTCTCCTTGGATAGGAGCAAGGATCTATTCTCAAGTTAAAAGGAGAATAGGGATATCCTCTCTAGTTGAAAGGGAGTGATGTTGGACATCGCGTGCCCTACACTTGACCGGGACGACAACCATAAGTCCAAGTGAAGGCCTTGAAGAAAGAATGGTGAAGGATTCGATAAGCATATGTGGTTTCCTTAAGGATAGAACATCCAAGAAAGGAAAGGCACTAACACTCTTTAAGAATAGGATAGGTGTCCAAGACAAGAGTGGTCGAAGAGCGCTGATATTCTTTGAAGAATCAAGATTGGACATACCTTGTGAACATCTAGATGGGGTATGTGCCTTGTAGAGGTAGTGCGACATCACACGTAAAGCCTCCCAGCATAATGCTCTTGAATGAAGGTGAGCTTCTCTAGTTATGACTCGAAGATAGTATTGGTTGATCATGATATTGATGCTTATAAATGGTTTGCCAATCTGACTCTTCTTATGAGAACTTTCAAAGGGAGTATTGTCCTTGTACCAATTGAACAATTATGAATACATCCTTAGTTAAGAGGGAGTGTTGGAGAATGTAACTAGTTTCAGTATTCATAATTACCATTGACTCATGTCAAAATGTAATTTCTATGTATCTATCAAAAGAAAACGAATTTTTTTTACCATGGGTTTCATGCTCATGTCATTTTCTCATTAGGTCAAGCATCCATTGAATGCTCCTAGGGTTTTTCATGAGTCCAAGTGTCCTTGTCGTATTGTAAAAGACCCTTTCGGGTATTCGTATTAAGAGAAAGGAAAATTGTTTTGTATATAGAAGTGTCTAGAAGGCTCCCAAGACCAAGTCAGCAAGCAAAGAGGAAGTCGGCCTAGAGAGGGTTATTCAAGTCAGTTGGAAGTCTATAAAAAGGTGAAACTTCAACCTCATTAGATACACAACAAGCATTCACATCTTGGATTCGATCTGCAACTAGAAAGGAAATCGAAAGTCTTAGAAAAGCAAGGACAAGGCTAGCGAAGAAGGGAAGAAGCCCTAGAAATATTTGGAGATCTGAATGCAGCGTATTTCAGCTCACACGTGCAAGAAACCTAGGGTTTTGGGCATACCTCAAGTCTGAAGATTGCAAGAATAATGGCATATTCTTCTTGGGGAATCGAAAGGCTAGAAGAGCCTTGCTTTTGGAAGAATATTGTTTCGCTTCTCTTGTCTTGTTCTGAAGAAGGATGATTGGTGGTTGGCTTGGTTTTTGGTGGTAGCCCTGGTTTAGGTTTTGGTCATGGAAGTCTCCTTTAAATTAATTCTTTAAGAAAGTTATTTTTTGGTTTTCCCCTTGGAGGGGTTTTGCCCTGGCTTTGAGCCCTATATCTTGTGTTCATCTTTGTATGGTTGTGATCTTTATTGTTTTGGCATTTATTTGATGATAAGAACATAAGCATAATCAAGAAGAACATAATGTCACAAATCACTGTCAAGGAAAAGTCAAACAAAAATGTTGCCCTCATCAATTTTTCCAACAAGAAGTAATCAAGGGGAGCATCATATTTTTGCAATCAAGAAGCTAAGCTAAAATAATATGCCACACCTTATGCTCCAACATAGATTAGGATTATCTAAAAGACAGAATCACGCCATTAAGGATATGGAGAGATGCATGGCATAGAATAAATATCAGAAGTAGTGTTTGTCCAAATCGCATGATTGATGCAATGCAAGCTCATTTTCCTCTATCTCAAACCAAAATTCTTGCCTAATTTTTTTTGCAAAACGCTATGATATATTAACCAATTATTGATTTTAAATGGAGCAACCCGTTGAAAAATGTAACTAGTTTTGGTCTTCATAATTGTCATTGTACTCGTGTCATTATATATATCTTATGTTACAAGCAAAAGAAGAAAGAAAAATATTATTCTCAAGCATGAGTTTCATGCTCTAATTGTATTGGTCAACTAGATCAAGCATGCATTTCATGCTCCTAGGGTTTGTCAAGTCAAAAGAATATCTTTCTCGAGTGTATAAGACCCTATTGGGCAAATTGTAACATGTAAAAGTTATTGTTTTGAGTCTGGAAAGTCAATATGAGCCTCCAAGCACAAATCGGCCCTACCAATGACTAGTCGGCCAAGAAGAGGTTATTCAACCTCCACAAATGAGTATATATAGAAGCAATTTCGACCTCATTTGACATACATTCGATCTGCACAAGAAAGAAGTTTGATTTGAAGCAAAAAGCAAAAAAGAAGCAACAACAAATGTCAATGAAGCCAAAAGGTACCAAGACGAGGAAGGAAGATCTAATTTTGAGCCTTATTCACTCACACGTGCGAAGGAATTAGGGTTTCTGCAACTATCACAGGGCCAAAAATTGCAAGTTGAGATTAAGGGTCGAAGCTAAGACTTGAATAAGTTGAGTTAATTTTTCATATCGTTCCATGTTGTATCAATTACTTCAGCCCAATTTACTTCTTCATTAACAACGAAACCAATCATAAACTGTCACTGAAGATAGAACAATATATGCAGTGACAAAAAAGACAACACAACCATAAGAGACAATAGATTGGTCCAAGACCAAGGAAAAACCCCACTAGGGGGAAACCCTTTCAAAACTTCTCCTTGAATAGATCGTCATAAAAATATTTCAGCAAAGAGTACAATGAGCCCAATACATAAGTTTGCAACGGAAATATTCAGTACAGATCTACAGCAGAGAGAAACCCTAATCCAACAGATCACTGAAGCCAAATGAAAGTAACTAACAGATCTTAAATCTGAATCAAGGACACTACCAAAAAAACTGATTGTGTGCCAGTGTCTGTCACTGCTCGGATGCTCCCAAGAAGACTCTGTGCATGCTCTCGGGGTCAAACTTACTCAAATCCACTCCAAACCCCTTAGACGCTACCTTCCATATGATGTGTTTGTGTTTGTGACCAAGGACTAACGTAGCCTAATCTACCTCTGAAGCTCTGGACGCACCCTTAAGCCTTTGTACCTACGTCTATGGCTTCTTGGACGCATGAATAAGCCTTTGTGCCAACTTCCGAGGACAAAAATACTCATATGTGTGTCTGCGTCCGAGAAACATAAAACCCTATATTAGAGTGAGCCTCGCTCTTGTGATTTCGGACCCTTGCGCGAACTCCTTCCATCAGACCTAAGCAAACCAAGACAATAATACACAAATAGAAGATAGTTTGAGCAATGTGTGAGAATAAGCTTTAAGTTGCTTCTATATATAGGCTTTCATGATGGTCCACTTCGGGTTGAGTCCGACTTAACCAATTTCACATATGCTTAGGGCCAACCCATTCCATAATACATTAATAAATAAAATCATTCAAAAATTAACTTATGCTTAACCAAATGGGGTGAACTTTAGGTCATTTTTTGTCCTCTCGAAAAGAGGAATTTAACGTCATTATGATCTTGATTATTTGAGCTGACTAAGGTGGAATTTGACCCTAGTTGCAAAAAATTAACAGGTTGAAGGAGGATTGACCCTAGTTGCAAAAAATTAACAAGTTGAAGGAGGATTGACCCTTGTTGTTTGGTTGATCGTTGACCTACTTGGAAGAGGTTCTTAGAGGGTTGACTTAGTACTTGGAGTTTGAGTCTTGGTTTTCTCATTTGAAGCAGATTCTATAAGAAAAGAAGAGATCATTTCTAGGTTTTCCCCTTGGAGGGGTTTTGCCCTGGCTTGGAGCCTACTTGTGTTTGTTGTCTTTATTGTTTTTGTTATTGATAATTGTTTGATGAAAAGATCTAATGAAGAACAATAAGAAGATAACTAAATTTCACAAGTAATTATTAAGGTTAAGGAGAAGTGGTTTAAAAAGCTGCCCTACTACATTCTCCAACACAACCAAGCATTGGGTGGAATGAATCGCTTGGAAATCTCTCGATAAAGAACTCAACAACTCTGCCAAAACCAACACAAATCAACAAGTAATCATCATTATGTTTGCATAATATAGATGGCAAGAAATGCCCATATGAGAGATTTAGAAAACAAGAACCATGCATTGCAAATGGGTGTATAAAAGGTCATATAAAATAGATGGGACACTGAACGAGCCTAAAGCAAGGTCCCTCACTAAGGATTTACTCAACAAAAATAAGTTATTTCTAGCTCTTGCTACCCATTTTGGTTGGAATCTATACCACATGGTTGTTTTCCATCTAAAGAATAGTTTGCATGTGCCAACCTCAAGAATTTCAAATTCCCAAAAAGGAACATTTGGTATGCAAGCTTGTTAAAATCCCTATTTAGTCTCAATAAAGCTCTTAAAGCTTTGGTATGTTAAAATTGGCAAACATTTGAAACTTAATTTTGATGAAACTTTTTTACTCCAAACTCTACCATCAAAGGCAAGAATAGTTAAGTTGTGATTTTGGTGACATATGCAAATGACATGATCATCATAGGTAATGAAATTGGAGCAATTGAATTACAATCCACTTTTGACATAACATACTCAAACCTCCTACATTTTTGTTTATGTGAAAATATGAAAAAGTAATTATTTTGTGTTTTTGCTTAACAAAGTAGGTATGTAAAGCTTTTTTTGTACAAATTTATCATGGCCACTTATAAATTTGGTATACAACTATAAAGAAAGAATTGAAACTTATGGCTAAAACATATTCAAAATAAACAAAGTATTCTTTACATTCTCTACATACAACCAATGGGAAGCTTGATTTATCTTACAAACACTAGGCTAATCAGTTTATTATGAATCCCAAAGCAAAGCATTTAACAATGGCAAAAAAAAAAATGTAATATGTCAAAGATTTAAAAGATTTTGGCACATTTAATGAAAATAATAAAGATTCACATTGGGTTTGCCACTTACATTCTGATTTGGCCAGGTTGATGGATGATCAAAAATCAACAAGGTGTGTTTAGTGTTAGATGAGTGCACTTTCATGGGTTAGTAAAAATACACATTTCAATTTCTTCCACAGAAGTAGAGAGTCGTGATTAAAGGGACATACAAAGCAATGTAGCATAGAAGAATAAAAAAGCCATGATTAAAGGGGCATACAAAGCAATGTAGCATAGAAGAATACTATCATATAAAAGGTGTTCTAAAATTAGCAAAGAATCATACACTGCGAAAATACTGACATATAAAAGGTGTTCTAAAATTAGCTAAGAATCATACACTATGAAAATACTGACATATACAAAGAATCATACACTATGAAAACACTGACATATACAAGATGTTCAAAATTAGCAAAGAATCACACTATGAAAATACAAAAAATATACAAGGCGTTCTAAAATTAGCAAAGAATCATACACTATGAAAATACAAAAAATTATATAGATGTGCATTATCATTTCATTTAACCACTTATAATAAATGTAGAGATTGAACTAAATATTGTAACAATTAACACAACTATATCTCACCAAGTCAAGTCACTTGGTATAGATAAATTTGTAAAATTTCCACAACCACCATTAAGAAGGAATTCAACCTAATTAATAAATACAAGCCATTTATTACTTTATCATATCAACTAAGGTAATTAAATACATTAAGTCAACAATAAAATTAAAATTAGTAAATAATTAAAGAAATGAGAAAAACGTTTGATGGACTCTCACACACATGATGTAAAAGAAACATTTTAAAGGATTAAAGACATTAGCGGTATCTTCCTCCTATATTTTTATGTGTATTTTTGTGTAAATATGGAAAAATATTCCTCAGCCAAATTTAATATATGAGAGATACAATTACGTTTTGATTATAGAAATTTGGACTTGTAACCGATAACACGTGGGTTTTCTCAAAATATAACATACATAATTTAGATATTAATTATTGCAACACCTTTTCTCTACATTTTTCAGGCCACGAGCCGCCTCTTGCTCTTGTTGTCTATCTCTACACTATCCACATCCTCTCTTTATCATTGCCATTTTTCCTTCGAAAATATATAATTCAATATTCATTGCTTCCGGTATCAATCTTCCACGCCCTCGTACATGCCAAGCTATTTTTGCCTTTCAGCTATAACTGAAAAAAATCAACTATTGGATGTTAGCAAACACTTGAATACAAATCAACTATTGGATGTTAGCAAACACTTGAATACAGGGCAACTAAAAAACTTGAACTTCTAACGATACATACAAAATATCGCTGGTAGGCACCCCATCAAGATAGAGCCTACACCCCTTTTCATCCACATTAAAGCCAACCGCACAAACCTTAAACCCAAGAGATGGATGTCATATGGAAATGATATGATTTCATGAATCCCTGGAGAGGGCATCAACGATTTGGGAATTGACCTTTCTAACCTCTGAGAAAGGGAACCTGTACAGTAGAGATCCTTTTTCTAACACAAGGTAATGTAGCTAGCTTTGGTGACACATATCGAGGGGTTTGGAACCTTTGTACCATCCAACTTGGCCAGCAATAAGCACTCAGTTGCAGAATTTTAATGTCAATATATGCACACATACAGATGATTGGATATCTGCACATATATACATCCAATGGTGGCATATATACGATCATACAGTCTTTAATTTTCTGCCACTGGATGCGTATTGTTTGCCATCCAACTTGCCCACTTCTACTCACGTCCCATTTCAGTCGATTTTCATGACAAAAACCCTTGTTTCCTCCAAAAAAAAGTTAAAACAAGCAGGGAGATCTCCCCATGTCACCATTGCATAGCGTTGGTAAAGAGTTTGGGGAGGACCACTTCATAAGTAGGTCTAGCCTCTCTCTTTTTCCCCACTCCTTGGTTCGCCATAAATTTAAATTTTTCAAACAATCAAGAAGCCACCATGATATAATAAAGTGCCTTTGCCCAAGTGGGGATCTAGAAGGATGAATATTTTTTTCCAAGGAAATATCTAGGCAGATCCACCCAAAGGAATCACATCCCGCTGGCTTATTAGCTGAGCCTAACCCTAAGCCAGCCTAACCCTGAGGGCGTCGAGGAAATTGACCCCGTGACCTCTTATGCGCTAGGAGTTTTAGCAGCAAAAACTCAACCAACTGAGCTAATCCTCAGGGCTAGAAGAAGGATCAAACTATCCTACAAGAAAGGCTATTTGCCGTTGAACATGAGCACAAGAAGCTTGAAACAAAGTAAAATGATGCAGAAACTATAGCTCAGAACGCATATCATGAAGTAAAAAACTCAGACCAGCAGAATGCTTGGACCTTTAGAGATGTCAGCTCCCAGCTGGATGGACCTATCAAAACATGGGTGGTAAGCCTCCACCTAGACGGTGCTATGCATCAGATCTCGGGATTTCATAAATGGGTCACACAAATGGAATGGAATTTGTAGCTCACTTTGCAACGGTTCAAAGGCTTGAACCCAGTGCTGAAGGGCAAATTCTAAAGAGGGTGTCTACATGAATGGGATTCCTCAGGTGAGCAGAAGTTCATCTGAAGTTCTCAAGAGGAAGAAGATGGAAGTAACTCCAAGCACGGAACGAAGAGAGTCATTGAATTTGAAAAAAATGGCACCACTGATCTCATAGGATGTTTTGATTTCCTAGTTTTATGTCATGTGTTCAGTGTGGACATAACATCATTCTGTGCTGACTGGATGGTATATTCTGGGATAACTGGTCATTATGAATTTCAAAACCAATGTCAGCACAAGTCTTCTGTAGGTGTTCGGATCTGTATAAATACCAGCTCACTGGCTACATTCCAAAGCTTGTACTCTATTTTTGGCAAGCCTGTAACCCCTGCACAAAAATCCAGGCTACCAATCTTCTCAAATAGTGAAATTTTTCTTTAGCAGTTAATACAAATGTGTTTGTTAAACAAAAAATCAAGGCCTGCAACTGTGGTGCAAGGCCTTAAAATACCAAATTGCATCCAACTATGAAGAAGACTTGTGTATGAAATAAATTATCCAACCTACCTGAAGTATGGTGTCTTGGAGAATATAATGTGTTCCCTATTCAAGCTCTATTGTTGGCTGATTATTGGTACATGCAGAGTATCAATGATTGTGTTTTTATGGGTGTTAGATTCTCCTGCAAACCTAACACTCAGCACTTAATTCCTAGCAAATTACAAATCTACTAATTAATTGCAAAGCTAGGTTCATTAACACAATAAATTCAGCAGAGGCAAAGTATACCAATCTCAATCACAATGACACAACAGACACTGCCCAATCAAAGCAGTTCATCATCGAATTGATTCAGAACCTACTTGGGCTCCCATCCTGGGATAATGGCCCAACTGAGGAAACACATGTACAACACTTGGATCTGATCCAGCTGATCAACCTCTCCTTGGCCGATCTCGATCTTCTTGTTATCCCCTTCCTTGAACCCAGCACACTGAAGTATCACACTCCTCACTGAGATGCCTCTCTCAATCGTGTTGCTGTATGGTGTCTTCTCCTTCTTAACCTTGCTTTTATAACTCTTTGTTGAGATAAATCCATAGACCCTAACCCTAATCTCTAAATTAATTGACATTTCAGATTAGATATTGCTTCACTTGAGATTAAGGGCTGAGATTAACACATAATGACTAGAGTGATTTACTTTACTTTTTCTCGTGTTTTTTTAACTCAATAAGCCAACATAATAATTATGTGATTTTCCCAAGTCTAACTTAAGCTAAGTTACTTTACAAACTTGCTCACACCTGAGCAAGTTTTCTAAGGAGATATTGGACAACTTCTACACGACTAGACACTTAGGCCTGAGCAGAACTGCCTACCCAAGCTACAAACATCAACAATGGGGTGTGGATATCAGCATGCCATATAAAAGTTCTCTCCCTTCGTCTCAAAGAAAACTTCACATTCCCATATGTTATTTTCCATGTACCAACTCCCAACAATATTAAATTGCAATTTTTGTTGTTTTATAGGTTCGATCGTTATTGAGTATCACTTATTTTATTACAAGTAAAAACCATGGTGCACAGCTTTATCACCCATACAATCTCAAAACACTGTAAATTTAATCCAACTAGGTATATAATTAAGAAACTGGCACTCCAGTTCATCTAAATCAATCAACTTGATTGCCTAGCAAACTAATTAAAATTGCCAGCATAAGTTCTTGAAATTTCTTTCTTGATATTCTTAGATTCAAACTTACTCAAAACGTAGTATACTAGAAATTCACATAACTGGTAAATTGTAAGAATCTTGTAGTTTGCATATTGCTAAGATACTAGTTATACGAAACTAAGTTTGTCAAGCCCAATGGCTACTTCTAGAATCCAGTTTGCAGTAGCTTATTTCCCTGAAAAGAGAACAAAACTACTCGGACTCAAAAGACATAATTTGAAACTAAATTACTATCATCAAATGCTGACTAGGAGATAAATAAGTATAATATGGAAAAAATTGGCACGATGTTTACTCAAAACACCATTTATCCGATTTGCTCAAGTCAACTTCATATCTTGCATTAATATAACCTAGGTCACCACGTTCGTGTTCGTGTTCAAGTTCGGCAACTTTGAAATTCGAATAAAATTCGACAACTAAATTTTGGCAATAAAGTTCGGCATTAAATTCATCACACTAGAAATTTGAATATATATATATATATATATGACAAAAATACTCTTAATTAAATATACTGAAGGGACATGGGGGTGCAAAAGACTAAACCGTTACACTCTGAAATGGTTATTGGACTGAAATTGTTACTTGTTATCAGATTGATCATTCCAAGAGGCAAAATCATTACCGGTTTGGGAAATTTCCTTGAGAAATTTACAGTAGAGAGTATGTACTCCTTGCTCAATTTCGGCTCATAAATAATACATGAGCATACATGCCTTGTGCTCAATCCCAATATTTTGACTCGAATTAAATAACATAATTTATTTTCAAATATACTTTGATTTTAACAATTTTTTTCATAAAAAAGAATGAATTCACATGTAAAATTAAATCTGGACCAGAAATTATTTGCTTGTTATTTAGCCGAATTTGATGGGCGAAGTTCAAATTCGACGAATTTTGAACTTCATAAGGAAAATTAGCTGAACCCGGTGACAAAGAATATAACAGTTAAAGAAAACAGAAAAGATCAGGTCAAGTTTGGACACTGCCAAAGATTTAAGCAAGCAAATCCTCCAAAAGTGTTCTTCCATACACCATGTTTAAATAAATAATAGGAACCATATAAACAATGTTCCACCAACTCCCCTGGAGGTGGGGGCGAGGGAGTGCGGGAGCAGCCTATGCAAAAGCTCCCTACCAATTTTCAGGAAACGTGGGGGGACGTCGCGGTCATAAAAATTATAAAATATAAAAATATATATAATATTATAATATTATATATTATATATCATTGAAAATTTAATAATAAATATTTATAATGCAACTGTATTTTTCATTTTTGCAAGAAATGTATATACAGTCATCATACACTTACATCATGAAAGATAAATCATAAATGATAAAATTTAAAAATTATAAATCGATGAATGATGAATCATCTAACTGAAACAAATTTAAAAGTTAAAAGTTAAAACATACATCATAGATTCATATGCAACTTTGTAACTGTATAATCATTAATGTAACTACTAACAACGTACAATGAAAATAAAGTTTAAGATATCATATGAGTCATGACATATATGATATTATATCAAGATTCAAAATCAACTTTAAACTGAAGTTTACAACTCAAGTCTGAAACATAAATATTAAAACTTAAAAGCAAATAAGTTTAAAGTTATGTCTGAAACAGTGAAACATAAAACAGAAAACATAGCTTCTTCCGACTGCGGGCAGCAAGCTGCGGGCTGCTGCAGGCTTCTTCCGACAGCTGCGGCAAGTGCTATGGGCAGCAAGTGCTAAGGGTTGGGCAGCAAGTGCTAAGTGCAGATGATACAATGATACAATGAAAACAAATGAAACCTAAAAATTAATTTAATTAAACAATCGATTATTAAAATTTATTTTTTTATTTTTTTCATTTGAATTTTTTTTTAATTGTGGGCCCCACACGTCCCCTCCCGTCCCCTCACACCCCCTCACACTCCCTCCCGCCGCCTCACGCTCCATTCACGCTCCCTCCACGCTCCCTAAAGCACCCTCGACCCCTCAATTTGAGGAAACGTCCCCTTTGATGTCCCCCTTAATTTCCTGATTTTTGGGGGCGTCGAGAAATGTCCCCTAGAAGTCCCCAAGACCCCAGAGCGCGAGGGGGCAAGGATTCTAGACCCCTCGGTGGGGGGACGAGTCCCCGTGTAACACTGCATATAAACTAGAGTGAGCTTGTACGCTAAAGAATACAACTCTTGCTCCTAGATCTATTCACGCATCAATGGTTCCAAGTTACAAAAAAGATGAATTCAATGAGGTTTCAGAAATGCCAAGCAAGAAAGGCTTGCCACTTTTAGATTTTATGTATTCCATGCATGTCAAGGGGCTTAACCCCACTCAATAACATGAAAATCTTGACATATGTTAACCACGATCAAAAAACTTAAGTACCAGTTCCAATTCAATGACATTAGCAGAAAATAAAGCAGGTCATGTTGTCATCTATTTATGGCTTTAGGAATTACCACTTCAATGCTCTTCTCGAAATGCAAAAATTCATAATTATATGTTAAAACCAATAGGACATTGTCGAAAAGGACCAGGGAAAATTTTAGGGTCTAAATTTCAAAGATGAGTTAATTTGCCATGATTTTTTCAAAGACACCTAAATGGCAAGAGATATATCTCTGCCATCACTCTCCATAAAGTAATTTCTTGCCCCTGTCATCCAAGCTGGCATCTCAAGCCAATCAATAAAAAACTTTGAATAAGTAACTTACAAAAACCCATCTATATAGATATTTCATTATATAGAATGACTACATTTAGTTAAGGAACCATGAGAACCAACAATAGATTGCATGGCCAACTGAGATGTATGCCACTCTCTGTATAAATTCTCACACAAGTTCCTTTAAAACATTTAGGGATATTAGAGATATTATTCTAAAGTCGGGAAAAAATGGAGTGCAACGGCGGATGGCTCTCTAGTCTAGGGTTTCTTGGTGAGGCAACAGTCGACTGTCACTGGGATGCTTTGGGGGAGGGGTTTCGACTCCCTCTGAGATGCAATGGCTACCACTAATCGATGGTGCTAGTGGGAGGCTCATCGCTGGAGGTCAATGGCGGGGCTGCAGTGGGAAAGGAGAAGCTCCACTTGTTCCCCTGCAGTCGTGATCCTCTTCTACCGACACACAATGGGGTCCCAGCTCTGGAGGAATGCCATGATGGGGGAGATCAGAGGAGCCTTAGAGCCAACAAGAAAAACCAGACCAAGGCAGATAGTCAAACGCCCTTATCCCTTTCATCCAACATTGGGCATGGCCCCAACCTAGGCTCAAGCCTAGTTGGAAAAAAATAAAATCAATTATTGAATCCATGGTAGGTTTCAAAATTTCCTACACTAGAAGGGCACTCCATATGTCATCTTTTCATACCTGCTCTACCAAAAGAACAAGTAGCTTATAAAGGCCACTATCTTGAACTCCTCCACTCAAAACTCAACTAGGCCCAAGGTTGTGTTTTGTAATGATCACTTGTTGACCATCAAACTGAACCATACATTATAGATCTCTCATGCAAGAAATCAAAACAATACCATTCATTAATGCAAGAACATACAAGATATAAACCAACTCAAGAACATCACTGCCCAACTCCACATTATGTCATCCTCCACTCCTTGGAGTATGTCAAATCCTTCTTATTGAAGATCATGTGTTTGTAAACTCCACTGTCCACATATCTCCCCACACCAAAAACAGAGTCGATGGAAAGGCATAATACCATGGAGATAATTGCCAAGTCTATATGCTAACTCATCCACTTTGATTAATACTTCTACACCTCCTACAATTTATATTTGGTATTGTTCATCTTTCTTCCTCTCAAGTCACTAAGATGCATATTGACCAAACTTGTAGTCACTAAGATGCATATTGACCAAATATTGAAGGGCACCATATTGAAGATGCTACTACAATATATCACAGAAGTAATATATAAAGCTAACAATATTTTTACTAAAATATGGCTACAAGCATCTCAAGCTTGCCAACAAGACCAAAAATGGGTTGTGCTATATACAATATTCACCAAATATAACCTACATTGGGCCCACAAAGTTACCAAAGGAAGGATGAACATAGTTGCTATACATATTTGACATCATAACCACTACACCCTCACCCACACTCTCATCACTACTATATGCATTTGCTAAAGGGCACCATAGTGAAGATGTTGCATGAGAACACCTCTCTCAAAGAAATATATAAAGCTAACATTATTTTTCCTAAGCTAGGGCTACAAGTGGCTTAAGCCTAATGACGTGATTAGTCATGAACCATGCTACAACATTCACTAAGTAGGAAAACCAATGAGAGTGCAAAACCTACAATGCCCCTACTTTAGGCACTCCAAAATCTCTTTTACTTATTTCAAATGGAGATTATGAGATTGAAGTAATCCCATGAACACAGATATCAATTGATGAAGGAATCACTTTATGATTAGAGAAAAGCGTCTTCGATACAAGCTATGACAAGAATAT
Source organism: Pinus albicaulis (assembly GCA_034641835.2). Taxonomy (NCBI): domain Eukaryota; kingdom Viridiplantae; phylum Streptophyta; class Pinopsida; order Pinales; family Pinaceae; genus Pinus; species Pinus albicaulis. Next base: position 339,542,154 of record CM076576.1, read on the forward strand.
AAAGAGTATAAAGAAAATGAAACATATTTCCATGATAAAAACCCATATTACTCCTACCTACAAGTAATATGGGCAAACCAACATATTTCACTACGTAGGGGAAAATGAAACATATTTCCATGATAAAAACCCATATTGCTCCGACCTACAAGTAATATGGGCAAACCAACATATTTCACTAAGTAGGCAAACCAATGAGAGTGCAAAACCTACAATGCCCCTACTTTAGGCACTCCAAGATCTCTTTTCACTTATTTCAAATGGATATTATGAGATTGAAGCAATCCCATGAACACAGATATCAATTGATGAAAGAATCACTTTATGATTAGAGAAAAGCCTCTTCGGTACAAGCTATGACAAGAACATGGCTTCATGAGGATAAAGAAAATTAAACATATTTCCATGATAAAAACCCATATTGCTCCTACCTACAAATCTGGTCCTACGATAGTGGTACACTTATGACTTACTAGTAACAGCCTTATAGTTTCCATGGATATTGACAGAAATAACTGTAATCTACTCTGATGGAAGTAAACATGAAAAGGGAGGAAATTCATTTTACAATATTTGCTTAGTAGACCATCAAATGTCTCTGCTCTTTTCTAACCAGAAATCATCAAGCACTAAAGTCACAGTTTTAAAAATAAGAGAACAATATAATACGAAAGGCTCTACAGTCCAGAATGTGGGGGTACACTGCTATCTCCACACCTGGACTTTTGACTGTGCTCATGCTAATGCCTTGTAAGGTAGGTTCTGAAAACGCTAGGATAATTTCGCTTAAGTAATTCTATAATCAATAATCTGAAACTTAATGCAAATTGGAGTAAAATGGAGTTCAGTTAATAAAACTCTGCTCCAGTATATTTTCTCAGTAAGATTCATCAAGAGAAATTATGTTGAATTAATGGACTCAACAGGCGTGACCACTTTAAAGAAGGCTTGACCAGATGCACATGTTAACTGTACTTACAGTAATTATATTAAATTCAATTGAAGACTGATGCTCAGGATAAAAGATTGTGATTGCATTTTAAAGCCATAAGCAATACGTCATTTTGGTTAGTTAATAAACTACTCGGTAAACTTCATACAAACAGAGTAATCAGAATTCAAGAATTTACCCTTAACGATAGAGTTAGCATGTAAAGTAAATAACTGTCATGTTGAAATATTTTGTCGTCCCAAACCATAACACCAAAGAAATAGCACTTTCACCAGAACTAAATGCATCATCACCTCATCGTCTACCATGATGCCTCCTCTTATGCTTTCTTCTTCTCTTGCGGCTGTCTTCTGAATCCGAATCAGAATCAGAACTGGAACCAGAATCACTTTCAGATGAGCTATACCTCCGATACCTTCTCTTTCTATGTTTCTTACTGCTCCTTCGTTCCTCTTCAGAATCAAACTCTGAAGATGTTCCGGAAGACCCAGACTCACTACAGCTTGTATCAGTTTCAGAGTCTGACTCTTCAGAAGAAACTTCGCTACTGCTTGAAAATACAGATGCCTCACTCACATCACTGTCGCTGCTATCATCGGAATCTCCCTTCCGTTTAGTCTTCTTCTTCTGGCTTTTGTTCTTTCTCTTGCTCTTGCTTTTAAAATTCATGTCCAGTTTAAGGGAGGTCGATCGCTCCGACCGACCATGCTGCGAGCCCGATGAATTCTGAGGATTGTCGGGGTTGTCCAGCTCGTACGAAACAGAAATTTTCATCTTAAGCCTTGGATTTTTAAGCTGCTGCGTTCGGGAGGGGCGAGACATGTAAACTCTCTCGTTCTTGCATTCGTAAGTCCAATGGCCCGTTTGGAAACATTTCTGGCATTGCTGGGCAGCATTCCCGGATGGGGCTGTGGGTTTCAAATCCTTCCTAACCCCTAATTTCACAGCCTTCTCAGTACTCATCAAATACATCTGTCTCTTAGCTTCTTTCCGTTCCTGCCATCGGCTTGGACCTTCTTCTTTCTGGCCATAAGCATTCACATTCCTTGCTGCTGCTGCCGCTGCTCGTTCAGCCTGAGCACGGCTGAGACCCTTCGCAGCACTCAATGCAGCAGCCTTGATCCGATCGGCCGCTGCTTGAGCTGCTTCATCCTTGTTGCTCGACATTGACTCGAATAAAAACAGGCAAAACCCTTATTTTCTGATTCAAAATAGATTTCACCTGTGGGAACCTGCAAACACCAGAATTAGGTTATCTGAGTTAAAAGTTCAAGCAACAAAAATCCTGCACTCAACCGAAGAAAAAATAAGAGCACAAAATTCCTGCACTCAACCGAAGAAAAAAAAAGAGCTGCTTCCAAATGCGGTACAAATTAGGATAAAAACCCTCCGCAAAATAATTGGACAGAATTTACGCGAACATCTTTTATGGAAATCTTCTGTGGTTTCAAAAAAGTAACCACGCAATACTGCACAAACTATAAATTGCTCGCTTCAGACAGTTCCCTTACAGTTAGAAATGTCAGCGAAAATGTCAAACGCTCGGTGTTAGAGAAACCCTAGGTTTTTATATTCATAAATATAAGACCCTAGTTTTTACCCTAAATGAGGTCGGCAGGGCAAACTATGTCCAAAAAACACAAAACAGACAAAGGAAAGTATCTTTACAAAAGATGCTGTGCGGAGACAATACGTAAAAATTTACAGGAAAAAATAAAATAGAATAAATCATCAGAAGCCATAAACATCAAAATTTAGAGAAAACAATCAGGCCGTTCGCTTGGCTTACAGAGATCTTCAAACAATAAACCCTTCGACGAGTTTCAGATGCGAAACTTGAGCAATAATCTTTTCACAAAACTGAAAAAGAAAAATATTTCAATTGACCGACTTTGCGTGCAAGATACCTGCGGTCGCCTGTTTTTGTGACAAGAGTATTGAGAAACTTCTTGACGCACTGTTTATGTTGAATAGTTAGAGAAAACAAGAAACTGGCTGCAAAGCAGGCCTCTTTAGAATAGACTTGTATGAGCGTAGTCTTATATATAATCTATATCGGATTATTTGTATGTGATAATTACCGTTTATTAGATTTTATTATTTTTTTCAAGGATGGGGCGGTTGGTTGTTTTTTAAGTTTTCAAATTTGAGGGGATATTATGGCCCCTCAAAGTAGCTAGTAATTCTCGAAAGATAGGGATCCAAATGTTTTTGGATTTATATTGAGGGGTTATGAGTTTATGATAGGAGGAGTCTTTCGTTCGACGAATCGGGAGTTGATGTGACAGCTCCCGATTCCCTCACTCCGGCGACTTCAGTGTTCTCCGGCACGATGTGGCTTCAGCGTTTCCAACCCCTGACGACAGAGGACGGTGATGGACGTTAACGTACACTCTACCCCAAGCGCCTCCTCCGCCGCTCCTCTCCTGGCGCCGCTCCTCCCCCACTCGCCTACCGTCATAAATGTTGCAGAAATTTAAATTTTGAATTTGAAAAAACTCCCGCTAAATAAGGGCACTCCTCCGTCGACGATAAGGGCACTCCGTTGGCATTTTCAACTTTAATTCCAAAAAGCTGCGACTTGGAAGCTTATGGTATTCTCTAGAAATGTGGATCCTAACCATTTCGACTTCGATCGATATACTTCCTTTCTGCTTATGCAGCTAATCTTATCGCCATATTAGATGAGCTCCAAGTTGAGAAATGCTTCTATGTTGGGCATTCTGTCTCTGGAATGGTGGGTTGTCTTGCCTCCATTGAAAGACCAGAATTGTTTGAAACATTAATCTTCCTCTGCGCTTCGCCTAGGTACAAAATTCCTCTGTACTTCCCTGAACCTGTGGTTTACCTAATGACGGCTTCGTCTGATATGTTGTCTCTTATTTTTTGCAGGTATCTGAATGATGAATCCTACCATGGAGGCTTCGAACGTGGAGAAGTTGATAGTCTTTACTGTGCCATGAGATCTGACTATGTAGCGTGGGTTTCTGGTTTTGCCCTTCTGGTAGTTGGTGTCGATGAGCCCTCTGCAGTGGAAGAGTTCAGCAGAACAATGATGAATATGAAGCCTGAAATTGCAGTCGCAGTGGGCAAGACCGTCTTCGAGAGTGATATGAGAAGCATATTATGTGATGTGAAGATCCCATGTAGCATTATCCAGACTGCTAAGGATATAGTTGTTCCCATGGCCGTCCCATACCACATGCAAAGAAGCCTTGGAGGGAAGATGAATTCAGTTAACATCCTTGATGCCGAGGGCCATTTACCCCAGCTCACTGCGCAGGGATTGGTTCTGCAGCCGCTCAAGCAGGTCGTTGAAGGCTTTGAAATGGAACTGGAACCTATAGTACAAAATGCTAATATATGACGTTTTCATTACAGTCTAATCTGGAGTGGAGCTAGAAACTACATGAAATTTTAATATATGATGTTTGCATTGCAGTTTAGCGTGACAATTTGCTTATTTTGAATTAGAAGAGAAAATATGCTGCAATCCAGGGAGCGTGCATGCATTCTAGTTCGACTGAAAATGGATTACTACTTAATGTTGTAATGTATCCTATTTCTGAATGACAATTAGATGGTTACAAACTTCTGTGACATTTATGTTTAGTCCTCTTTCAATTGTATTTATTTTTGTTTCAATTTAAATTTTCTGTTAGTTAATCAAGAGCATCTGAATGTGTTTAAGTTTAGCAAATGGGAGGTGTATAGTTTTTATTCAATAAAGTTGAATAAACAGGGAGTATATGGTTTTCATTGATTTAATGAGATTAAATTTTTCAACATGTAAATTTGTTTGTGAGTGAGAAATTTGAAGAAAATATTTGCACTTCAAAACATTTTGTTCCCTTGGATGTTTACACATAGATTTAGAATTAAGATGAATCTATGTTAGCTTTGATTAACACACTAATAAAATATTTTATCCATAAGATTTTTTTTTATTTGTTTGATATAATTTGCATAGGGTCTCACTAAAGACACTATGCATAGTTGATATTGAAATATTTTATTTATGATTTACATTTTCTACAACAAAATATTGAAATATTTGATGTATAACTCACATTAAACATTTTTTTAATTAATATTTAGCATTGACTTTAACATTCAAAAAAACATATTTAAATCAATATTTATTTTTCAATGTTATTTAAAAAATTTGTTTTCAAACATTTGATTAGACCATAATTTAAAGGTCTAATTGCAACCTTTGCACAATACAATTCCATGTGGATCTTCACCTCATAATTTTCTACAATAAGTTATCAATATAGTTACAATATTTATGTCATTACTTTTAGATATTTGGGTAGTGATTTTTCATTGTTAAACTTCCTAATTAAAATCCTTAAAAATAGTTTATTCTTATTCAAACTAAATAATATATTTACCATCACTTACCACCCACCATAATTTAAGGAAGTGTTTGCATAAAAAATGGATATAAACAAAATGTAAATAAATATACTACTAACATACCACCATTATTTATTTGTTATCGAGCACTTAAAAATGTAAATGTGCAAACTTACACTCACCAAAATTTATTGCCATACTTTTAAAATCTAAAAAATGATTATTTCTATGTTCAAGGAAGAATATACTCCGCTTTCTAAAAGTCCAAAGAATGATGGAAGAGTATACTTTGTTTTTGTAAAATGTTTAGGCCACTCAATATCTAAAGCACAATCGGTCCTTTTTGAGACATTCTGGGTTTATCTACATAATTGGAAGATGCATTTCATAGCATAATACAGAATAGCAGACACTTCTATGAGAGTCAAATGTAAAGGGGGAATCTGGTGCACCATATTTATTTTGTCAATGATCGACTAGTTATGCTTCATCCATTTGGTCAATCCTTGGACAGATGCATATTACCTCTCATACTCGAAAAGTTGTTTACGGTCGAAGTGGAAAAATCCTTTCTTAACTATATGACAGGGTGATGGCCACTCACAAATGGGGTAGCAAACTAAGTGGGCTTGATTGTGGGAAAACTCCTCAATTAAGCATGGTTGATCTAGAGGCGATATGGGATAGGTGATGTCAGGCCCCACGAGTTGAGTCGATGTGTGACCGAGTTGTAGTGGGTGTGCCCATGTGCAACGAGCGCCTGTATTGACCAACTTGGGAAATGTGATGAATCGGTACGAAATTCAAAAAAATGCGATGGTGTTGGGCACACATAGCGAGTGTGCCATGTTGGTGGGCGCCCCACCCCTTGGCGAGTTATAACGGGCGCGTCATATTGGCTGGCGCCCACCTTAGGCGAGTCGTGTACGGGACGAGTGAGTCATAGCGACTTGGTTAATGAAGTGGGCACGGTGAGCGTGTTGGGCAAGGGCATCGGGCGAGCACGTGCCCATATCAGACATGTGTGGAGAATCAACGGGCAAGTCGTGGAAATGGGTGGCATGGTCTGACTCGAGTTATAATGGATAGGCAAGATGGGCGTACATATGCGATGAGCGATATTAGACATGCCGACACAAGGTAGCATGTAGGCCAACTTATGTTGGTGGCTGAGTCGACCTTAGGCAAGGTCAAAGGGACATAACTATTGGAGGAATGGGACCACGACTTATCATATAAGTAAAGTGGAGGTGTGGAGCTTTAAGGAAATCAACAAACTTGGAAAGCATCGTTCCGAACAATGAGTGCGAGCTTGGTGATGATCTCGTAGGGAGGGCGGACGAAATAGAAGTTTGGGTCAGCAAAATGTTCAAACAGGTCACGAAAATACGCGTTGCGTTCAAGTTTTGCAGTCGGGTCAGTCGAACATGCAGATGGGTCACGAAATAACGCGTTGCGATCACGTCGTGCAAACGAGTCACGAAGTAACCAGTAACATTTGGGTCATGTAGACAGGTCAGCAGAACGTGCAGACAGGGTCACAGAGTAGCGCGCTGCGTGTAGAGAAGGTTAGCTAGTGACCCAAATCGTGCGGAAGTGTCAGAAGTGACGAAAATCGTGTAGGAAGTGTTGGACTGGTCAAGACGAGTTTTGAAGTGACTGAATTTGGGGTTCCGGATTGAGAAAAGTGGGTAGGTAGCAGCAGTGAGTTGCACAACTATGGCATGGGTTTTTGGTAAATTTGGTTAACTGTGCAATTCAAGCTACTTGGAAGCACTACTTATGTAAAACTTGTACTTTGTAAATATTGTACATTGTTATATATTATTGGTCATAATTTACGGGAGTTTCCCCTCCCAAGCATGTATGGGCATACTTGTGTGTGTTTATGAATGTTTAATTGAAATATTAAATATTGAAGATATGTTATTTCTGTCACATTGTTAATAACACTTATTGGAAAATTGGCTAAGTGTTGAAGATATGCATATTCCATATACTCTAGTATTGTTAAAAAGAAAAAGTATAGTGGTGACACAGCCGCTATACGTGATTGAAAGAGTACTACAAGTATAGGGTCATGACAGATGGTATCAGAGCTAATTTAGGGCGAGTCGAGCTGTGTTGATTATTAAGGAGGTGAAGTACTGACACCATTGCCACGTCATGGAAAGTGGTATCAGAGCTCGATTCAGGGCGATTTGAGCTTTTTCATTGAAGTATTCAGGAAGAAGGATTACAACAATAGGGTTACAGTTGGTATTGAAGCTTGGAGATTATATTATTTGGTCACAGTGCAACATTGGCAAGGGCAAGGCATTGGTCAGGGCCAAAGATGCATTACAAGATATGGCAAGTTGGGAAGAATGCCATGGGAGGCTCTTGCAGACCTTTTATAGGTTCAAGCATATGAAAGATGAGAACCCACATATTGGTGTTGAACTTGAAGTCTTGGAGGAGAATGTTGAAGTAGAGCTTCTTCAACTTGGTTGAGCAATGGAGCAGGATGAAGTTGCAGATTGCGATGAAGAAGAAGAAGCTGAGATATGTGAAGAAAAGGATGTTGAAAGTGTATCAACGATGGAGGAGAAACTTGGTGTGATGACACTTAATCAAGTTGGACCAGGATCGTGTACATTACAGGCATTGATGATGGGAGGCACTCACTTGGAGGGACCTCATGAAGATGTAAGTATTAATATGAATTGTGTTTCATTGGAGCTTCTGGAGGATGGGCCATATGTGGGGATGGACAAAGGGAGAAATTCTTTTACAATTCGATGGACAGTCTTTCCTTGGAAAATTATGATGAGACCTTGTACATTGGAGAAGCAAGGAGCATTGTTTTTTGCATAACTTGTTGGGGAAGTTTGTGACCTCATGGCAGAAGGTTCAAGTTCCCATGACAAGCGTGGAACATGATGAACTTTGTGATGGATGAGTCATGCTTATCCATATGGAGAACTGGCTAATTTCCTGGCATAAGTCATGGATAGAATGAAAGAAGGGCACATTAGTGTGATACTTGGATAGAATTCTTCATGGTTGGAATCAATAGATAATCTTGGTGGACCTTTAGTGGGGGAGACAATAGTGAAGGAAGGATTTGTGATGGCATATGAAGGTAGAAGTGACCGAGGGCACTAACTTGGATGATGGGTAAGGATGCGATGACTAGAGTTGTGTTGAGTCTACTAGATTGGAAATATGGGCAGTCGAAGTCATGGACATCGACACGGGATCATGGAAGACATTATGAAGGGACATTATGCAAGAGCACTTATAGAGATGTCACTTATGGGCATCAAGTAGAAGTTCCAAGGCAAGGATGTTGAGTAGGATGGATATCGATGGAGATGTTGTTCACATTTGGAAAACAAGGCCATGATTGATTTACGAGAAGCCTATGGGTGCATTCACATGATTGGAGGGAAGGCAAGTTTCTATGGAATTTTTGGTCAAGTCAAGTGTGCTTGCTGAAGTATTGGATGGAGATGATGCATAGGAGTTCATGATGACTTGGAGATAGTTGCATCCCTTGGAGACTTCATATTATAGTGGTCTTGGAGTATATGGTTCATTGATGAACTAAAGTCAGGATGTGACTTGACTTTGATGCAGTATGGGGTGCATAGCTTAGGCACATTATGGGGCGTGTTCATGAGGAGTGACTTGATGGACATGATAGAGACATGACACTTTGGAGTTTGATGGAGTTGCAACGATGGAGATGCCTTGGTGAGGTATACTCGTGCATGGGTTGAGTCAATGAGACTTAGCCACTTTTGATGGACATGATGGCTGATTAGTTTATGACCATGGGTAGCACATGGAGGGATGATGAGGCAAGGTTAGACTTTCGCCTTTGACATATTTTATAGATGACATATTGCAGATGAGATGGAGGTTGCTTCATGGACCTGTTTATGGTAGATTGAGCATTGGATTGATGGGAGGAGTTCTTGATTTATTTAAGGAGATGAGCCTCTCACCGATGGATGATGATGCTTGGATAGATGTGATTGATTTGAAAACACATAGACATTAACATCATGGAAAATATATTGCAGATGGGATGAGGACTACTTCATGGATCTGGATATGGTTTACTTTACATTTTTATGGACATGGAATATTTCTTGATCAGGTTGAGGATGTGACAGTATGTTAGAGAAATGGCTGGCGAAGGCATGAGGCTGTGCATTCTCATGGTTTAGACGTGATGGTTAGATTATCTACTCAACTAGTTCGAGTCATGATGGCTAACAGTGTGTAGAGATGTGTTTGAGTTATGTTGGAGTATCATAACAGCAGTTTGCATGATGGTGAAACATGTTGGGATCGACACGATATATCATGTTGTAGTGATAACATGTAGCTTGGGTTGGAGAGGCCTACTTTCCACGATGGAAGAAACATGTGGAGATTGCAACATATGTGTTTGATCATGGATTGAGGAGATTTACCCATGTATATGGAGTCATGAGCCTTGATGGAGGTTTATGTGATGATGGAGTAGAGGTGGGAAGCATGGACATTTTGGATTTTGGAGCTAGTGACACTTTGTGACAGATGATGGATTTTTCGAGGACAACAACCTTATTTAGAGTGGGCAAGAATGTCAGGCCCATGAGTTGAGTCGATATGCGACCAAGTTGTAATGAACGCATGTGACAGGCACCTGTATTGACTAACTCGGGCAAATGAATGAATCAATGTGACATTTAGAAAAGTGTGACGGTGTTGGGTGCACATAGCGGGTGCAATGTTTTGGCCGGTGCCCCACCCCTTGGAAATTTATAACGAGCGCACCATGTTAGCGAGCGCCCCACCTCTTGGTGAGTTATAACGGGTGTGTTGTATTGGAGGGCGCCTACCTTGGACAATTTGTGCACGAGATGGGTGATTCATAGCGATTTGGTGAAAAAAGAGGGCATGGTGAGCGTGTTGTGAGAGGGCATCGGGCAGGCGCGTGTCAATAGCGTGCATGTGTGGAGAACCAATAGGAAAGTAATGGAAATGGGTTGCACGTTCCGACCCGAGTTATAGGGGTCAGGCAAGCTAGGCGTACATATTCGATGAGCGATATTTTAAGGGCCGACACATGGTTAGGTGTAGGCTAATTTATTTTGGTGGTCGAGCCGACCTTAGGCAAGGTCGAAGGGACACAACTGTTGGAGGAACGATACCACGAATTATCATATAAGTAAAGTGGAGGCACGGAGCTTTGAGGACATCATCAGACTTGGAAAGTATTGTTCTGAAAAAGGAGTGCAAGATTGGTGATGAGCCCGTAGGGCGGGCAAATGAAATAGAAGTTCGAGTCAGTAGAACATTCATATGGGTTATGGAAATACACATTGTGTTTAGGTCATGCAGTCGGTTCAGCGGAACGTGCATACGGGTCACAAAGTAACACGTTGCATTCAGGTCATGAAGACAAGTCAGCATGTCGTGCAGATGGGTCACGAAGTAACTAGTAGCATTTAAGTTGTGCAAATGATTCATTAGAACGTGCAGACAGGGTCACAGAGTAGCGTGTTGCGTGCAGAGTGGGTCATCCAGTGATCTGAATCGTGCAGAAGTGTCTGAAGTCACCAGAATCATGTAACAAGTGTTGGATTGGTTAAGATGACTTTTGAAATGACTGAATTTGGGCTTTCTAGATTGAGAAGTGCAGTAGGTGGCAGCAGTGAATTGCACGACTGTGGCACGAGTTTTTGGTAAATTTGATTAAGTGTGCAGTTCAAGCCAGTTGGAAGTACAAGTTATGTAAAACTTGTACTTTGTATAATATTGTACATTGTTATATATTATTGGGCAGACTTTATGGGAGTTTCCCCTACCAAGTATGTATGGGTGTACTTGTGTGTGTTGATGAATGTTTAATTGAAAGATTATAAATTGAAAAAAAATTATTCTCGATGCATTGTTAAGAAACACTTATTGGAAAAATTGGCCAAGTGTTGAAGATAGGCGTATTCCAATTTTTCCAATAAGTGTTTCTTAACGGAATTTGTAAGGTGAAGATAGGCGTAGCTCCTTGGAATGGAATTTGTAAGGTCAACCTCACTATATTTTTGCTTGATAAACTCTTTGCATTCCTTCATGTTGAATTTCAAACCTTTGAACCATTGTTCTTCTCCTCTTGGAATTCTTGTTGCTGCTGCAATGGTCTCTGGAGTTATAGTGAGGCTCAGTATTCCCACTTTTGCAGCTGTCCCATTGAAATTTAGGGAAAACTCTTTAGAAACCTGTACATGGCATCCTTGCAATCTTTGGCAAAACTGCAAACACCATGTTCTTATGAAAACTTTTGAAGATGTTGGGTCTTCATTTATCAGGTTCATATCTGATGGCTCATATTTGAGAAAGTGGCCACCTTTGTTGGTCTTCCTCTTTGCAACCATGGTTCTTTTATGTCTTCTCTGCCTCGCTTGATCAGTGATACCTAAAAACTTTTGAAAATACCAGCCACAGCTTGGGCTCAGTGAAATAACTCTCCAGAGCTCAATAACATGCAAAGAGGGAGCGGAGAATGACAAATGACTCAATTGGGAAATATTTTGAAGTTCGATGACAACTCATGGCATAATGATGACTCATACATGCTTAAAATGGTAATAATGACTTTAGCCATGACCATTGTACCTTGATTTAACCCTAATTGACTCAAATGGCATCTACCCTATACCTTTCAATCATTTACTGACACCTAGCACCTATTTTGACAAGACAGACATGAATCCTTCCTTTTGTAGTGTTCTTAGTGTATTTCTGGGCAATTTTGTTATGAAAGTATTAGCAGTTCCGTAGCGAAAAGTGTGTTTTTTTTGTGTAATTCACTATGAAAGTAGGGATTCTTGGCTAAAATGACCTTTTCGGGGTTGTAAGCTTGGGAAATGAAACATGTTAGGAAATAATGACTGATGTAACATGAAAATATTTGAATGCGGGTGAGTTTTAAACTTTAGGATAAGATAATAATAAAAACTTAAAATTTTCCTTAACCAAGTAATGAAAAATGAATTCTATGACCCTACCTTTGACACATGAACCTCTAAGACTTTGTCAAATGATGTTTCATTTTTTTTGGGTGATAAAATATACCTTGCAAAATTTTCCAGAAGCCTACCATATATTCAGAGATGTCAGATGGATTAAGTATTTCCATAAGCTTTAAGGCTCAGATGAGGAAGTGGCAATTGAATTTTCCCAAAATTTGAACAATAATCAAACCCAAGTAAGGGGCATGCAAGTTAAGGTGAATGAAGAGGTAATTTCTTGGGTAACTTCATTTCCAGTAGAGGGACATATGTGGTTTAACAGAAAAATCAATGACCCCTCCTTGAAAGAAGACTTCCTAGAAGGAGAAGAAAAACTGGAGAAGAAAGGGAGAAGAATTGACAGGTTGTCACCTCCTCATCCTTGGGCAGATTTTTCCCTAGGTTTAATTAAATATATCACTTGTGAGGGAATATCCATGATAGTGTTTAACTATCACTTTACTCTACTTAATCACCTTTGGCACTAGCAAAATATTAATCTTCCATTCTATTTGTTAAGGAGCATAAAGCATATGGTAGCAGTAGTAAAAACAATAACACACCCAGAGGCATGTGTGAATAATCATAGACTCATCAATTTAATGGTGTTGGATGCCCTAGGCCAACAAGGAAAAACTTGGGAATAATTCAAGCGAAAGAGGTCGAGGACAAGCCGGGGGAAACAGACCATGACTTCAGGAGGAAGTCAAGTAGAAGTGGAAACCCAGAGTCGGCCTGCTGGAGTTAGAATTGGGAAAGAGCCTATTGATGAACCAATTAGGGATAGAAGGCCAAAAAAAAGAGTGAAAGTCAGCATACCTGCAGAACATTTTCCTACAACTAGAAATCAGACAAAAGCAGAAGTATTAGAAGAAGAAAGGCAACCCTCCTCATCAGGTAAGGACGAAACTCATTTCTTGTTTTTAGAACTTGAAAATATAAGAAAGGAAACTGAATAATTAAAGCGAAAATTATCTGAGGGGAAGGAAATCCCGATGTCTGTATACATGGCTCTGAATAACATGACACTGCTCGTCTTCTTTACTTATATCCTGGGTTTTTGGAATTTAATGTGGTTCATGCCATTTCCCCAAAGTGAGACAATCCAGGCACATTCACCACATGGGCCCTTGCACTCCACAGCTCGGTCACTACATCGACTCAGCTCGTGGAGTTGACATCACCATCCTTATCAGCCTCTAGATCAACCATTACTTAGGCCCAGGAGTTAACCCGATCCCAGCCCACTTGTTGCACTGCCCCATTTTCTAGGTGGCCATCCTGTCATACTATTAAGAAAGGATTTTCCACTTGACCCAGTAAACAACTTTTTTTTTTGAATTTCGTACCGATTCATCACATTTCCCCAAGTTGGTCAATACAGGCACCCGTTGCACATGGGCACACCCACTACAACTCGGTCACACATCGACTCAACTCGTGGGGACTGACATCACCTATCCCATATCGCCTCTAGATCAACCATGCTTAACTGAGGAGTTAACCCACAATCAAGCCCACTTATTTTGCTACCCCATTTGTGAGTGGCCATCACCCTGTCATACAGTTAAGAAAGGATTTTTCCACTTCGACCGTAAACAACTTTTTGAGTATGAGAGGTAATATGCATCTGTCCAAGGATTGACCAAATGGATGAAGCATAACTAGTCGATCATTGACAAAATAAATATGGTGCACCAGATTCCCCCTTTACATTTGACTCTCATAGAAGTGTCTGCTATTCTGTATTATGCTATGAAATGCGTCTTCCAATTATGTAGATAAACCCAGAATGTCTCAAAAAGGACCGATTGTGCTTTAGATATTGAGTGGCCTAAACATTTTACAAAAACAAAGTATGTTCTTCCATCATTCTTTGGACTTTTAGAAAGCGGAGTATATTCTTCCTTGAACATAGAAATAATCATTTTTTAGATTTTAAAAGTATGGCAATAAATTTTGGTGAGTGTAAGTTTGCACATTTACATTTTTAAGTGCTCGATAACAAATAAATAATGGTGGTAGGTTAGTAGTATATTTATTTACATTTTGTTTATATCCATTTTTTATGCAAACACTTCCTTAAATTATGGTGGGTGTTAAGTGATGGTAAATATATTATTTAGTTTGAATAAGAATAAACTATTTTTAAGGATTTTAATTAGGAAGTTTAACAATGAAAAATCACTACCCAAATATCTAAAAGTAATGACATAAATATTGTAACTATATTGATAACTTATTGTAGAAAATTATGAGGTGAAGATCCACATGGAATTGTATTGTGCAAAGGTTGCAATTAGACCTTCAAATTATGGTCTAATCAAATGTTTGAAAACAAATTTTTTAAATAACATTGAAAAATAAATATTGATTTAAATATGTTTTTTTGAATGTTAAAGTCAATGCTAAATATTAATTAAAAAAATGTTTAATGTGAGTTATACATCAAATATTTCAATATTTTGTTGTAGAAAATGTAAATCATAAATAAAATATTTCAATATCAACTATGCGTAGTGTCTTTAGTGAGACCCTATGCATATTATATCAAACAAATAAAAAAAAATATTATGGATAAAATATTTTATTAGTGTGTTAATCAAAGATAACATAGATTCATCTTAATTCTAAATCTATGTGTAAACATCCAAGGGAACAAAATGTTTTGAAGTGCAAATATTTTCTTCAAATTTCTCACTCACAAATAAATTTACATGTTGAAAAATTTAATCTCATTAAATCAATGAAAACCATATACTCCCAGTTTATTCAACTTTATTGAATAAAAACTATATACCTCCCATTTGCTAAACTTAAACACATTCAGATGCTCTTGATTAACTAACAGAAAATTTAAATTGAAACAAAAATAAATACAATTGAAAGAGGACTAAACATAAATGTCACAGAAGTTTGTAACCATCTAATTGTCATTCAGAAATAGGATACATTACAACATTAAGTAGTAATCCATTTTCAGTCGAACTAGAATGCATGCACGCTCCCTGGATTGCAGCATATTTTCTCTTCTAATTCAAAATAAGCAAATTGTCACGCTAAACTGGAATGCAAACATCATATATTAAAATTTCATGTAGTTTCTAGCTCCACTCCAGATTAGACTGTAATGAAAACGTCATATATTATCATTTTGTACTATAGGTTCCAGTTCCATTTCAAAGCCTTCAACGACCTGCTTGAGCGGCTGCAGAACCAATCCCTACGCAGTGAGCTGGGGTAAATGGCCCTCGGCATCAAGGATGTTAACTAAATTCATCTTCCCTCCAAGGCTTCTTTGCATGTGGTATGGGACGACCATGGGAACGACTATATCCTTAGTAGTCTGGATAATGCTACATGGGATCTTCACATCACATAATATGCTTCTCATATCACTCTCGAAGACGGTCTTGCCCACTGCGACTGCAATTTCAGGCTTCATATTCATCATTGTTCTGCTGAACTCTTCCACTGCAGAGGGCTCATCGACACCAACTACCAAAAGGGAAAAACCAGAAACCCACGCTACATAGTCAGATCTCATGGCACAGTAAAGACTATCAACTTCTCCACGTTTGAAGCCTCCATGGTAGGATTCATCATTCAGATACCTGCAAAAAATAAGAGACAACATATCAGACGAAGCCGTCATTAGGTAAACCACAGGTTCAGGGAAGTACAGAGGAATTTCGTACCTAGGTGAAGCGCAGAGGAAGATTAATGTTTCAAACAATTCTGATCTTTCAATGGAGGCAAGACAGCCCACCATTCCAGAGACAGAATGCCCAACATAGAAGCATTTCTCAACTTGGA
This sequence comes from Pinus albicaulis, assembly GCA_034641835.2. NCBI lineage: Eukaryota > Viridiplantae > Streptophyta > Pinopsida > Pinales > Pinaceae > Pinus > Pinus albicaulis. The sequence goes on from CM076576.1 coordinate 339,558,330, forward strand.
GCTCATCCAATATGGCGATAAGATCAGTTGCATAAGCAGAAAGGAAGTATATCGATCGAAGTCGAAATGGTTAGGATCCACATTTCTAGAGAATACCATAAGCTTCCAAGTCGCAGATTTTTGGAATTAAAGTTGAAAATGCCAACGGAGTGCCCTTATCATCGACGGAGGAGTGCCCTTATTTAGCGGGAGTTTTTTCAAATTCAAAATTTAAATTTCTGTAGCATTTATGACGGTAGACGAGTGGGGGAGGAGCGACGCCAGGAGAGGAGCGGTGAAGGAGGCGCTTGGGGTGGAGTGTACGTTAACGTCCATCACCGTCCGCTGCCGTCAGGGGTTGGAAATGCTGAAGCCACATCGTGCCGGAGAAGACTGAAGTTGCCGGAGCGAGGGAATCGAGAGCTGTCACATCAGCTCCCAATTCGTCGAACGAAAGACTCCTCCTTTATGATATATTTGGCTTATGAGGTTGTTGGATATATTTTTGGTGTTTTAGTAGTAGTTAGGAGGTTTGATCTTACGGATTGACCATGGTTTAAAAAAATATATTATTTATTAAATTGTGGATTACTCAAAAGAATTACCAATGATTAAAAAAAATTATTGTTTATTAAATTGTGATGTATTTTGTATTATTTGTATTGGTGTAATTATTGTTTATTAGATTGTGATCCACATATTTGTGATGAGTTATGTACTTTTTTATAACTAGCAATTGCACCACATGTTGCAAAAGAAACCCAGGAAATAGCATAAGAAAGAATAGTCTAGAAAAAATAAGTTGTTGCAGATAAGGAGCCATTGTGAAGGAATGAAAGGCATTTTTTTCTTCCATGGAAGCAAGTCGTGGAAGTTTTTTAAGATATTGATGAGAAGAGTTATCAACAAGAAAATTTTGTTATAGATGTTGAAATAGGCAATTGTGGGTGAAAACATATATATAAACCAACATAATATGTTCACATATATAAAACTTTTGTTATAGACATTGAAATAGGAAATTGGGGGTGAAAATCCTTTGGTGATTAATAATCCTTTGAAACAAGCATGAAATGAGCATGTAACTCAAATAAAATATTTTAAATACATTCAAGTACAATCTATCTAGCATATATGTAAATAAAGAGAAAATTTATTAACAGAAATAGAGTTTACTCCAAGTTCATCTACATATTCGAGCGTTAATTTCATGCTTGTCATAAATTTTATATTGTATATGAATAATAATAGTTTGGTATATAAGAAATTGAATGCCATTTTAATATAGAGACATATTTTGAAGGAGATATTGTTATTTATGTTATGGTTTATTTTCTTAACTCCAAACTTGGTTTATTCTTTCTCTATATACATAAGAAACAAAAAATACAAAGTAATTTCGCAATTTTAAGTTATAGTTTTATATTTTATAATTACAAATCTAGTTTCTTATGAAACTATTTTACACACATCTATTTATTCAAATAAATTATATTGTGAATATGTTTTCTCCTATTATTTGATTACAAAATTGTTGTACTCCCTACTAATTAAAACAACTTTATTAATAAAGAATTGAATGCCAAAGAAATTTTTTGATGTATAAATTATTTGTTTTATATGTCGTTGAATTTCCATTATCTATTATCTTCAAACCCCATGGGGAGGTGTTGAACATGTGAGCCAACTTTAAGTAAATAAACATTCACATTGTCAACTTGGAAAAAAAAATTATAATCCTAAAATTCTCTTACCTAATCATATTTTTAAATATATAATTGAGTTCCATTTATTAAAAATAAAGACAATATTAAGAACCTCCTAGAGTTATAAATGGTAATTGACATGAAAAATAAAAATAAAAATAAAATCCCCTCATGACAACATACAAATGTTAATCTTAATTGAATCATTAAAAAACGAAAAAGGGATAATAATATAAAGTATCACAATTTTCTTATTATAACTAAATGCTCCTATATGAAACAATTATGGCTTTCTTCAGTTCAAGAGCAGTAAAAACAAGTTTACTGAGAAAGCATTGAGAGATATTTGGAAGCAACTATTGAATTGGTGAACATGTCTTGCTCTATGGTGTTGGATATTGGGCATAGCTTTCTTGATCTTGTATACAAGACTGTAATTTTGCATGTAGCTTATATTACATTAACCATGAAATTGTCAACATTTAGAGCACACTTACCATCACATTTGTAAAGAAAAATAGAATGGAGTATCACATTTTTCTTATCATATCTAAATGTTCCTATATGCAACAACTACCTTATGCCTCATAGTTTAAATTTGTGGAGGGAGGAGGAGAGGAGTGTCAAGGTGCAATCTAGCATAAGAAGAGAAAGAAGAATCTTGTTTGGGACATGAGATAGATTCATTCTCTGCGCATTTAGACTCAAAACTTAATAAAACACAACTCACCATACTTTGAATTTTTTAAATAAATATCTTAAAAATTAGAATATCAATTTAATACATTTTACTCAATTACACATTTAGTAATATTCATTTAAAAAAATACAGATATAAATTACTATTTTAAATAAAAATATTAAAAAACATTTAACAATATTCGTTTAAAAAAATGCAAATACAAATTACTATTTTAAATAAAATTAGTACAAAGAATCACATTAATTACCATGACCCCCGTGTACCTTCCTCTTATTACTTTTTAAATACCCTTTAAAATACCTAATGTTTGTAACTTATTCTTATTCACATAGTGTCATTTTTCTAAAACTATAATCTACAAGTCTCACTTTTTATAGTTTTGGTGGAAGGATAGAGTATCTAAATTCCCTTACCCTTTAAGAAGCATCCTCAATTATTGTACCACCCACCTCGACATCCAATCTAGACATCTTAGGTTATTCTAAATTGATCAAAGAGTATAGAATTTTTAGGGTGGTGTTCTATGTTCACTAAAATTTCCATGATGTCCATCACTATGTATGGGGTTCATTGCAACCTTAGATATATTTTGTGAGTTGTTGTGATTTTTTTTCTTCCGTCTAAAACTTATTTTTGGTTGTCACCTAGTTATCATGATTCAAAACATTGTTATTGTCTCAGATCCTTAGAGCATTAGATATATTTTGTGAGCTAATGTGATGTTTTGTTTGTCACAATGATTCAAAAATTAGTTATTATACGACACTATTGACTTTCTCATTATTTGTTTTGTTATGAACCCTTTAAAAAAACCACAGGAACATTTAATTTTACACTCTAATCTCCCAGCATGGGTGGGGGTTTCAAAAATTGGAGAGTAAATTGAGCGGTTATTGTTAGAAATTGTTGTATAAGATGAGAAATTTGGATGGTTTGTAGAGAATATGGATGTCATAACAGATATCTATTTTGAATTTTTAGTGTCTCTGGCCACCATGCATATAATAAGATCCATTTCAACTGAGAACGTCAATAGATCACTATGTGAATGATAGCTTGTGACATCCCTCGTCATTTTCTTTTATTGTGGATCAGGTTACAAACTAATACTTTGTGAAATACCTAGCCATTTTCTTTGATTGTGGATCAGGTTATAAACTAGAATACGGATGAAGGGAAAGGTTATGATAAAACTTGTAAAAGAACCCCTTAGGGTTATGTCAACTTACTCTATTGTTAATCACATAGTGCCATTTTTGTAAAACTATAATCTACAATAAGGACTAAGTGGGTTTTTTCTTTAGTAAGTTTTGTTTGAATTGAAAAATAAATTATAAAATTATAAAAGCTAAAAATTTTTTTTTTTTGTCAATTTGGTGATACTTCCATTTTCTATTTATATATCAAGACAGGTTACAGTATTAAAAGCTAAAATTATGTAGTGAGAAACTTTGTTTAAAATTTCAGAATAAAAAGTTGAGTAAGTTTGACATCATATAATATGAAATTTGTTTATGATTATAAAGTAAAAAACATGTAATAGTTTTTAAGTACAATTAGGTAATTAAAGATATGTATATAGTTTTTTTTAATAGAAGAAATTTGATATTCATGAACAAAAAAAAATCGAATAGATTATGTATGTAGTTACAAACTGTTATGTAGTTACAAACTATTACAATTAAGTAATTAAAGGTAAATTTAGTGTTATTTAAAAAATGAGAATTATGAACATTCATCATTATTGATCAAGATAAATCATTTCATGTGAAATAATTTAATAAACTATATTCCACGTGAATACCATGGGTTGTTTTTATAGTTTATTATTATTTTATTTATTATTTTTTTACCTAGTTAAAATGTTCATTACATTATGTCAATCTTTTTATTTAATTTACTTTTATTTTTATTTTTGTGTAATTTGACATAGTCAAAATGTTAAACATGACATTACAACATTTCTATTATACACCTAAAATCAATCTAACTTATTAAAAAAAAAAAAAAAACTAACATTATAAAAATATATATATAAAACTATTTACTTGTGGATCTAATGGCCTAAAGCATTTCAATAGTCTAGCATTTGATCCAATGGCTCAGACATGGACACATTGGCAGCTAGGGAAGTTGTTTTCAAATAAGGTCAATACCATGGGTTGTTTTTATAGTTTATTATTATTATTATTTATTTATTTTATTTTTATTTTTATTTGTGTGTAATTTGACATAGTCAAAATGTTAAACATGACATTACAACATTTCTATTATACACCTAAAATCAATCTAACTTATTAAAAAAGAAAAAAGAAAAACTAACATTAAATAAAAAAACAAAAAACAAAAAACTATTTACTTGTGGATCTAACATTTGATCCAATGGCTCATACATGGACACATTGGCAGCTAGGAAAGTTGTTTTCAAATAAGAACGCCTTACGGCGTAATTATCCTTTGAATCAAGAATTGCATTTTTCATGATAATGTTACTCTTGCTATATATACTAGCCTAAATCTATCTTAATTCTAGATCTACCAAGCAGGATAATTAACTCTAAAAAGGTTTGTATATCATGATTATTTGATCCCTTTAGGTGCTTGGTAGATCAGGAGTTAAGATGGATTAAGTCTGATTTAATTTCTCCTTTTAAATACACTATATTCCACATGAATACCATGGGCCATTTTTATTTTTATATGGTTTTTTTATTTTTTTATTTTAATTTGACCTAGTAAAATGTTTACATTACATTATATTAATATTTTTTATTTTTTATTTTTATTTTTATTTTTATGACATTTAACTTAGTCAAAATGTTAAACATTACATTATAACATCTCTTCCATGCTTGTTAATCTTTTTTTATTTTAGTTTTAGTTTTAGTTTTGTGCAATTTGATTAAGTCAAAATGTTGTGTTAATAATGATCAAGTGCTCATTATTAAGTTCAAAAATGGAAGTGCTCAGAATCGTTTAGAACCTAAAAGACCGCGAAGTGCTCGTCGCCCTGAATCTGGCACACTTTGTTTCATCGAAACTGACTCTATATGTGAAAGTTATAGCCTCCTGTCCATTTTCTCAAACAGGTAAATTTCAAAAAAAAATGACAGACAACTGCCCCGTCAGCAGTCTGTACTACTGACGTGGCAGGTGACTGTGCAGGGGTTAAAGATCCTCCGAGCGAATCAGGTGGTGACAAGTGTCATTATGGGATTTGATGTTAAGTTGGTGATTTGTTGAATTTTTATTGGTTTAATTCAAGGCCAATCAGGTGTCGACACGTGTGGAAAGCTCAAAGGCCACCACGTGTCCCCACTCCCCCGCCCCCCTCAAGTTGTATGGTATGGTAAAATATATATATCAAAGGCCAAGCAAAGGTCGGGATTCAACCTTGCGAACTCCCCCACAACATGCGCAACATTTCCCACTTACATTACACCATGGATCTTACCATACTATGCAAACTGTGTATATTTGAATTAGCCCTAATGTTATGAAACCAGCTCACAAAATAGAAGAAAAGAGAGATCAACACCTTATAAATCAGCCACTTCGAGGGGGCAACCTCCTTTACGTTACATAAATGAACAATTCTTGGATGATACAAATGACAAAACCTCCTTTCTATATATAGGAGTCCATGGGGTCACAATATAATCCTAGTCAACCTAACAATAACAATAGTGGTTTTTATGGGGCACAATAATAACAATATGGGGGCTACAGGGGTACAATAATAACAATAAGGGGACTACACTAACAAAAAAAAAAAGGGACTACACTAGTAATATAGGGACCTAACATGTCCCTCCCCTTCAAAAAAGTGTTGTCCTCAACGTTTGAGTAGCTTTGGATGCTTCTGTATAAAATTCTCATCCTCCCATGTGGAATCGTCAATGGGTAAGTTCTTCCACTTTATGAGATACTCTAAAATTGATTGATTTCGTAGCTGTCGAGTTCTTGTTTTCGTGACTGCTTTAGGTTCCAATATGATTTTTCCTTCCTCATCAATTTCTCGCAATATTATTTGAACTGGAAGTTTGTCACCTATAACCTTCATTAAGCATGAAATTGGAAAACTGAGTGCACTCAAGAAGAAGCAAGAAGCTCCAATTTGTATGCCATAGTACCAATCTTTTGCAACACCTTGTAAGGACCATAGTACTTTGGCAATAATTTATTATCCTTCTTAGCTTGCTTGAGGGACATTTGTTTCTATGGTTGTATTCGTAAAAATATCAAGTCTCCTACATCAAAACTTTTCTCGCTGTGATGTTGATCTGCCTGTTATTTCATTCGATTTTGTGCCAAATTTAGGTTATCCTTTAAGAGTTGGAGAACTTGTTGTTGATGCTCGATGTGATCTTCCATTGCTTGAACCTTAGAATTTTCTCTTAAAGATGATGTGATGGACGGTGGATGATATCCACAAAGTGCCATAAATGGGGTCATTTTTGCTGCAGTATGGAAGGAAGTGTTATACCACCATTCAGCCAGAGGTAACCACTTAACCCATTGTGTTTGTTTATCAGATACAAAACAATGAAGATATCCTTCCAAACATTTGTTCACTATCTCATTTTGCCCATCGGATTGAGGATGATAAGATGAGCTATGAGCTAATTGAGTACCCAAACAAGAAAATAATTCCTCAAAAAATTTCCTGTAAAAATGTGATCTCTATCGATTACAATAATCTTTCAGTTTCCATGTAGCTTTTGAATTGTTTCCATAAATGTAGTAGCAACTATGCTTGCTTTAAATGTATGAGATAATGCACAAAAGTGTGCATACTTGATAAGTCTATCAACTACCACCATGATGACACTCTTTCATTCGGATTTAGGTAAACTTATGATAAAATCGATTGAAACCTCCTCCCAACGTTGACTTGGAATGGATAAAGGTTGTAGAAGACCCAGGGTCTTAATTGTCTCAACTTTATTTTGCTGGCAAACCAAAAATTCCGCCACAAACTTTTGAATATTAGATTTAAGGTCATCCCAAAAAAAATCTTTCTTCACCCTGTGGTAAGTTTTTAAAAATCTTGAGTGTCCTCCTAAGGGAAAGGTGTGCAATTCCAAAAGAATCTTTTGTTTTAGTTGGGAATTCTTACAAAGATATAAGCAATCTTTGTACCATAAGGAATCATTTTTCCAACTAAATGTATCAGATGTACTAGGATCTTGCTGCAACTTTTGAATTATTGTCCACACTTCTTCGTCATTCTTCCATTCATCTCTTCATTCGGTTATCCAATCTGGTTGGATAATAGAAATGGCACAAAGCAATGCTTCCACATCTTCATCCTTTCTTGAGAGTGCATCTACAACAACATTTAACTTCCCTTTTTTGTAGATGATTACAAAGTCATAACCCAACATATTTGTGACCAATTTTTGTTTCTCTTCTGAAGATAGCCTTTGTTCCAAAAATTATTTAGGACTATCATGATCAGTTTCTACCTTGAAGTGTCTTCCCATTAGGTAAGGTCATCATTTCTTTAGTGCATGTAGTGTTGCCAACATTTCCTTCTCATAAATAGCTTTTTGTAAATATTTTCCTTTGATTGGGCGACTTTCAAAAGCAATGGGTCTTCTTTCTTACATTAAAACAACACCAATTCCATTTCCTGAGGCATCACATTCCACAATAAAGGTTTTTGTGAAGTCTGGCATAGCTAAGACCGGTTCTAGGCACATTGCCTCTTTAAGATGTTCAAAGGTCTTATTTGCTTCAGGAGTCCATGAAAATGCATCTTTCTTCAATAATGTTGTTATAGGTGCTGCTATTCTCCCATAATTCTTAATAAAATTGTGATAATACCTTATTAACCCGAGAAATCCTTGCAACTACTTTATGGTCGTGGGGACTTTCCATTCTTTAATGGCTTTAATTTTGTTAGGGTCTACCTGAACACCCTCCTGAGATACAATATGACCCAGATATTCCACCTTTTGTACTCCAAAGAAACATTTGGATGTTTTTACATATAATTTTTTCTCCTCCAATAGTTTGTGCACCCTGTCAACATGTTGAACATGATCCTTCCAAGACTTGTTGTAGATTAGTATATCATAAAAAAATACTAACACAAATTTTCTAAGGAAGGGTTTGAAAATGGAATTCATCAACCCTTGAAATGTAGAAGGTGTATTGGTAAGGCCAAAAGGCATTACCAAAAATTCATAATGACCCTCATGTTCGAAATGTTGTTTTCAGAATATCTTCAATCTTCATTCTAATTTGATGATATCCTGAACGAAGATCCAACTTGGTAAAATAAATTTCTCCTTGTAATTCATCTAATAATTCATCAATCAAAGGAATGGTAAATTTCTCTTTAATAGTGAGCTTATTGAGCTCCCTATAATCTGGTCACATGCGCCATGATCCATCCTTCTTGTGCACAAATACTACTGGAGCAGAGAAAGAACTTTGACTAGGTTGAATTATACCAGCCCTTAACATTTCTACAATCATACATTCAATTTCGCTCTTTTGGACATAAGGATATTTGTAAGACCTGATGTTTGGAGGAACACTTCCTGGAATTAAATGAATAGCATGATCATGATCACGAATAGGTGGGAGTCCTTTGGGAGTTTCAAACCCCTTGGAATGATTGTCCAACACTTTTTGGAGATCTGGAGAAATAGATGATTTTGATGTTGGAACTTCTAGTGAGCATAATTGTGCAATTACACCTTGTTGGTCTTTCTTCAGAAGCTTTGTCATCGGATTAGAGTTTATTATCTTTCTCGACTTCCCTGTGATATCCTGTAATTCAACTTCCTTTCCTTCCAAAAAAAATTTCAAGAAAAGTTATTGAAAATTAAAAGTTACCGTCACCAAATATTGTAACCATTGTACTCTTAGTACAACATCAACACTTCCCATTGGAATGGAAAGCATTGGACTATTCAATACATATTCCCTCGTGGTTAGCTTGATATTATGTCATTTTCCAAAACAATTTATAGTTCCTCCATTTAAAACCATCACTTGACACTCTAGTGCTGGGTATAGGAAGCAATTCAATTCCTTGGCTAGCTTACAATGAATAAAATTATGGGTACTACCTGAATCAATCAACACTATTACCTTTTTCTTCTTGATATGACATTCTATCTTGAGAGTTTGAGGAGTGGTAATTCCTTCCAATGCATTACAGGATATGGTCAGACTCATTTCTTCTTTCTCTAGGGTTGGTTCTTAGTGTATATCCTCTTCTTTTGAAGTTTTTTGTTCATTTTCTTCCTCCTCTTCACAATCTATATAAAATAATTTCTTCTCAACAACTTATGACCATTAGTGTATTTGCTATCACAACTGTAGCAAAGCCCTTTTGCTTTTTTTTTCTTTAATTTTTGTGGTGTCAACCTTTTAGGTTGTGGAAGTCTAGGAGTAGCAATACTTCCATCTTTTTAGATGTGAGTGGTAGGCTTCCTTGTCGCCATAATTTTACATTCAATTTTTCTTGCCAACCTGAATGCCTTCTCCAATGAATTAGGTTCCCAAAGACGAACCTCATGTTGGATGTTATCATTTAAAGTCCCTGTGAAGACATCAATCTTGTGTTCCTCTGGAATATCAGTTACCCTTATATTCAATTTTTGGAAGTCGTCAATGTGCTCCACCACTGAACCCTTTTGTTTGAGATTTATCAATTGGATAAAGAAGGTGTTGCTCTTTTTATCCTCATAATGTGTTATCATTTCCTCCATAAAAATTGACCAAGAGACAATTTTTTTTATGGGAGCAAAGCCATCGATACCATACAAATATATTTTGTTCTAAATATAAAGTTGCAATGTGTACCTTTTGTGTGTTTTGCACATTATTGAGATTAAAATATTGCTCCATCTGTAGTATCCATGTTACGGGATCCTTGTCATCAAACTTCCTCATATCGATATTTGGAATATGGTGGGTCTTCAATCCAACATTAGAGTCTATGAAATCATGATTAACATTTATTTTGTTCTCATTATGAGTTTCCTTTACTATCTTTTTTCCATTAGGAATCATTTCTTGTATCAACTTTCTCAAACCTTCCTTCAATCCTTCCATGTCTACTTTTAGATCATTCTTCATGTCTTCCATTTTTTCTTCCATGTATTCCATGCCATTCTTCAAACCATGCATCTTAGCTTCCATGCCTTTCTTCAAAACTTCCATTTCATTTTTTGTTGTTCTTTGCGAGAGCGAAAGTTGTTGCACTTTCTCTTATAATTTTAATATATCATGTTTCACTTCTTCCTCTTCATGAGTCATTGTAGAGCCTTTTGAGGACTTAATTGATCCAGGTGGCTCCAGAGACACACACAAGACAAAAAGGGCTAATGGAAGCTCAAAAATCAAAGTGTTTGGATTGCTCTTGAACCAGGTTCAGGTTGAAGATCTCATCTTTCTGATTCCAACGACGTAGATGGTACTCAATTCTGAGTCTGTATGGGGAAGTTAGGAGCAGTCAAATTTTTTGGTTGACTTGGTGACTAGCAGCCTTAAGAAAGACACAAATTTGAATTTTCCCGGCCACCAGATTCCGGGCAAATTTGTGGCCTCTTTAAAATGACTCCTATGGTCAATATCAAAATTTTTTAAAATGCACATTTTGTTTTATTTTAAACAAAAGTATTTAAAAAGGGGGGGGGGGGGGGGTTGGCTGGTGGGCCACCAGTCCCACCACCCCACCCACTACATGACCACACAACATCATATTAAAAATAGATCCGACGGGTCGTGGCCCCCGCCGGACCCACGACAACCATCATAAAATATATTATACGGCTGGCGGGAGTTGAACCCGTGGCCGGCCCCGCCCACGCGGAAACTCTCTATACCCGGACCCCACGGTTAACAAAAACGTAATGCCAAATGCTTGGGGTGGTCGACGGTCAACCCCGCCACCCCTAACAAACCTTTTACATATAGATGTGTTGCCAGAGAAGTTTGGGGGCATGCTGCCCAATGCGGGTCCGCCCCCCCAATTAAATAACATTTGTTGTAAAAACACACCATTTGTTTTAAAATCTGGAAAACAGATTAAAAAATGTGTTTAATTATGGAGGGGGTGAGGTTTGACCACCCAACCTCCCTCCAAAAAAATCAACCTATTTCCCACTGCGCCAGCGGATCACTTGGGAAAATCCGCCGACATTTTTACTTAAACCCATCATTTGCATAGTGCGCTTAGTCCAAGGCAGAGCATGAGCACGCACGTGGATTGAGGTAGTAAATTTTTTATTACAAGCGGAACCATGAGCAAGCCCAGAAACAGGGAGCAGAACCATGATATTTGAAATTTTCCCAGGGAGGTAATTTTTCTCCATGTCGAAATATAGTCAAGTTTACAGTCATTTTTCACGGTTTTTTGCAGGGAACACAATGGCAAGGTCGGATTCACCTTTTGAGTTGCAGATTTCCAGTCCACCCATGGAGCAACATCTTTGAGGAATCTAAGGGAAATCTAAAAGATTCCTTTTTGCCCCATATTTTCACTTCGTCAGAATTTAGAAATTTGACAGTCGATTTTGCACTATTCGACGTCACAAATCTGATGGCATATTCAAATTTTCCATCTGAGCTTTATATTTTTCGGGCACTTTTTGAAGTGAAGTTGCAGACGTCAACATTCAGTGAGTGAGTAGTCGATTTCACACCTTTCAACACCACGATTGTGATGGTGATTTCAGATCCAACAACGGAGCAACTCATTCTTCAATCATCTTCAGCGTGAGGTATATGATGAGTTGATTTCATGTACTTATTTGTCTCTTTGCAATGGGATGCATTGTGCAGTACAGATCCATGTTGATGTTTGATGTGGGATCTTGTTTTGTTCTTGATGTGAGATGTATTTTATATCATGGATTTGTATTATGTTTGAGATCCCTTTGATGCCATGTTGGCAGGATGCTCATTGTCACATGTATGTTGTTTGAGATCCCTTTGTTTTCCATGTTGGTGGGATACTCATAGTCATTATGTGTGAGTTATTGTCATACTGAGAGGATTCCTTGTTGTGAATGAGAGTTTCTATAGTGGAACATCTTATAGAGAGGTCCAACCACTCCTGCATGAGGGTATTTTCCTTGTACGACAGAGAAAACACCATCCATGTACATCTTCACTCCTTATAGCACTTAATGCAATGGCCTACACCATCTTGACACTGAGGCCCCGAGACATAGTCCCTCCTGGACGAACTCCATTATCAATGTCTTATGTTGCTCATGCTTGTTATGTTCCTCTTCTTTACGGCATGTAGTTGTTTATTTATGTTCATTAACGCTTTAATTAAATGCAATTCTAACACATCAGCCAAAGTAAAAGGTCTTGGTTAAGGGTATCAAGAATTTACCTGGATCATTAATGGGTGTTGAATTTTTTTAAGGGGGAATTTTAGAACCCAATACTGATATATATGCTTCAATCTGCCCTTGGAATCACTTCAAACTGATTTTTCAAACAAGACTTATGCAATTTGAAAACAAATATACACATTTTTCTTGCTTTTGAGGAGCTTTATATTGAAATTGATGTATCTCTGTAATTTTAGATCCCTGAGATTTTATCTTCAGCCCTTTATTAACCCTCTAAATATTCTTTCCAATGCCACAGGTCTGATTTGATTTTGATTCTTCAAGGCAAATTTATCCCCAATCTCCCACAATGACCTAATTATGGACTAGTTCAGTAGAGCGAACTTGTATGGCGTGCCTCATGTCATGGTTTCCACCTTCAGCTCTGAAATTGATATACAGGAAACTAAAGTCCGTGTACTTTCAGAAACTTTTTACAGAATTCCAATCTTATGCTCAGAAAGAGAGTTATGACGATTTTCCCATGGTCACCTCTTTTAGATGAAATTCAGGAGCCTACAAAAACCCTAACTTCAGGGAAAATTTTAAGGATAGAAGTTTATCTTAAAGTTTAGAAACCTTGGCGAATCTTACTAGTCCCCAATATGTAAATTGTAAAATTTTTTATGTTAATTTTGTAAAAATATTTAGTTTTATAATAATTTTATATTATTATATATAAAATTTTGGCGATTTTTAGGGTAAACTTATTTTATACTATAAAATTTTGGCAAATCAATTTAAGTAAAAAAATGGAAATTGGCGAATCTTTTTTTTGGAAAAAACATGGAAAATTAGCCCACCTATGAATATTAGACCCTAAAATTTTCCCTGCCTAACTTCCACAGATCATATCTTTGAAAATATTGTGAACCAAGATCTGAATTTTTTACACGAAGTTCCTCAAGATGTCTTCACAAATGGGTTTCTTTTTTTTTCTTTTGAAACTTCGTAGAAAAAAAGTTATAGCACAAATTCCACGATGACCTGTTTGAAGCAACGAAACCCTAGAATCCAAAGATCTGAAACAAATGTTATGAAACCAGCTCACATAATAGAAGAAAAGAGAGATCAACACCTTAGAAATCAACCACTTTGATGGGGCAACCTCCTTTACATTACATAAATGAACAATTCTTGGATGATACAAATGACGAAACCTCCTTTCTATATATAGGAGTCCATGGTGTCAAAATATGATCCTAACCGACCTAACAATAATAATGTAAGGGCACAACAATAACAATAGTGGCTTTTATGGGGCACAATAATAACAATATGGGGGCTACAGGTGTACAACAATAACAATAAGGGGGCTACACTAACAACAATAAGGGACTACACTAGTAATATAAGGACCTAACACCTAAGTTGTATGCGGGGGTAAGGCGGGAGGCCAGCCATCGACCCATGTGACCTCGATGCGGAGACCACTGGCGGAGCGCGTTAATGCGGAGTTAAGATTTGTTTAATTAACGTTAAACCTTGTTTATTAACGTTAATCACATTTTTAAATGCGGATTGTTAAACACGCATTTAGCGCCTACCCATAGTTAACTTCCGCTTATCACTAATTAATCCAATCTTATCCTTTGGGTTAGTTTGGTGGAGTCCTCCATTTTCGGTGGAACTCTAAATTTGGTGGAGTTAACTGAAGTTCTCTCCAGTTTTGGAGGGGTTTTCCTCGACAAAATTGATTAAGCCATAACTTTTGCAAAATTCGACCAATTTTGGCTCAAAAAGAGTCTATCCTTGCAGATTTGGACATTCTAAGCAGTTTGGAGCAAGTTTCAGGAGCAGTAGAGGATTGTAAACAACACTTTTTTCCATTTTGAGCTAATACAGAGGCTGAAGACATGGAAGTTGAACCAAGGAGATGTAGCCCAGGAGGGGTGAATTCCTTCATCAAAACACTATGTTAATGGATCATTTGATGGTTTGATATACATTTTATTATTGTTGTTCAACATTTTTTTTTAATGTTAAAATGCTCATGAATTTAACACAAAAATTGATGTAATTACTTGTTTAACACTCACAAACACCTCAATGAAACCTATGCACATGAAGAAAATGATCAAGATTTGTTTAAAATTTTGAAAATGAAATTAGCACAACAAAAATAACATTTAGATTTAGATCAAGGTGGTATCAGAGCAAGGTTATTTTCTTGATATTTGCTTGAATTTTTTGCAAGTATGGTTTTAATGGTTGCAAATTTGTGATGCTTACAAGGTTAAAATTGCAGAGAGGAGAAGGGAAATTGTTGGTTGCCAGTCCTGAAGTTAGGACTAGAATAGGGAGAGCCACAAGGCCACAATCTCGACCCCAAGTTTGATTCCCAGCTGCACTAAAGCACCTCAAGTTATATTTCTAGCTAAGATTGAGGAGGTACAAGCAACACCAGAAGCTGAGCTTGAATCCATAGCCATCATGTCAGGTATAGGAGAGACTGGAGGTCTTTTAGAAGATGAAACATTCAATAAGGCTTTCTATGACCTAACTGACATGGTTAGGGTCCTTTATGAAGAGAGGAGCACCAAGATGGTTGGAGAGAGTTCTAAGCCTCCACATGGAGAGGGAACCTCAGAAGACAAGAATGATGAAGAGAAGGCTTCAAAGGGTAGTGGAGGAAAGCCTCCTCCATCTCCACCATCTTCATCATCATCCTTATCATCACCATCAACATCATCTTCCACTTCCACAACACAAACCACCCATACTCACTCAAAAACCCTAAAAAGAAAAACTCCCTTACTCAAATTGGACATTAAGTTTGAACTTCCCATGTACAATGGCGAGGTAAATGCAGAGAAGTTGGACAATTGGATTCGTTAGTTGGAGGTTTATTTTATAGATAAAATGTCTTTCAGATTAATCACATCATTAGGATTAAGTCGACGTTTCGAACCAACTAATGTGGTTCATCCTCAGGATAAGGTGGAGAAACTAATCGATCTTGATGAATAAATAAAGGAGATGCATCATTGCCCGGAAATAGCCCCTAAGAACTAGTTGTTAAAAACTAGCCGTTAAGACTAGTTGTTAAAAACTAGTAGTTAGAAAGTTAGTTAAGAATTCAAATTAATTTTTTTTATTAAAAAGGGGGGTTAAATTTTTTATTAAAAATCGGGTTAGTTAAATAATAATAAAATTAATTAAATTTATTTAAAAGGTTAAGAAATTTTTATTAAAGAGGTTAATAAATTTTTATATAAATTATTAATTAAATATAAAGCCTACAAGACGATGAAACAAAGATCCAGTTGGCTTCATTGAGGCTAGAAGGAGTAGCACTAGTTTGGTGGGAAGTAAAGACTCCAGAGGAAATGTGAATCCATGGTAAGATATCCATTTCTTGGGCTGAGTTTATTTCTTCAATTAAGAGACAATTTTATCCTTTAGCTTAAATGCAAAAAGTCATTATGAGTTGGCAAAACTTTAGGCAACTCAAGGGTCAAACAGTTCATGATTGTACCTGGGAGTTTAGGAAAAGGGCTTTGTTGTTAGGTGAAAACTTGCAATTCCAAGGCACTCTATTGAAATACATTGGGGGTTTACATTCTTATTTAAAACACACTATCCTTATGAACATAGTTTCTGATCAAACATGAAAATTACCTGGTACCCGTTTTTTTGAGGTAGCAAAAAAAACATTCGATTTTGAAAAGCGGTGATGCAAAATCACCATTTTTTTAAGCATAGTTTTGGCACTTTAATTTTTTTTATTTATAAATGTGAACATTTGATTTAAAATGTTTGTGATTTTCATGTTAATTTTAAAAAGTGTTGATGCAATATCAATCTTTTTTGTTTAGAGTGGTGATTTTCTTCTTGGTAATAAAACATAAAAATTAAAATTAAAAAACGTGAAAAAAAATCAAATATAAAAAAAAATAAAAAAATATGGAAAACAAACTAATAAAAGTGTAAAAAAATATAAAAATAACTTGTAAAAATAAAAAATTTAAACAAGAAAATTCAAAAAATAGGTAAATGAAAAAAAAAGAAAAAGAAAAAATAAATAAAAAAAGGAAAAAAAAAACTCAGAATTTAGAAAAAAAATAAAAAAAATAAAAAACATAAAAAAAGAAAGCATAATTAAAGAAAATGATTAAAAAATATATTATAATTAAAAATTAAAAATTAATTAAAATAATAAAAAACATTAAAATAATCAACATACTAAAATAGAAAATAATTAAAATTCAAAAATTTAAATTTAAAAAAAAAAAATATTTAAAAAGAACATTAAAATCAAAATTTTAAAACAATAAAAATTTAAATTAAAAAAAGGGTTAAAAATTTAAAATGAAAATTTAAATTGAAAAAAAAAACATAGAAAAAAACATTTAAAAAAAAACATAATTCGTATTTTTTTTAATTAAAAAAACAAAAAATTTCAAAAAAAATTAAAATAATAAAAACATTTTTTTTTTAAAATTAAAATTAAAAAAAAATTAAAAATTAAAAAAATATATTAAATTTTAAAAATAAATAAATAAATAACTAAAAATTTAAAAATAAAAATTAAATTAAAAAAAAATTAATAAAAAAATTAATTAAAAAAAGAAAAATCAATTAAAAATTTACAAAAATTTAATAAAAATATTAAAATTTTTGGTTTTAACGCTGCCCAGGGGCCGCGTGGCTAGGTCGGCGTGACAGCTTCCAATTCCCCCGTCACTCGCTGGCTGAGCCCTGCGGGCCCCCACGGTGGCAGTCAAACTTATTATTTTTTTAATTAGTTTTTTATTATTATTCTTTTTTTTTTGTTTTTTATTTTTATTTTTTAATTTTTAATTTTTTTATTTTTTTATTTAAAAAAAATCATATTTTTAAATTCTTTTGTTTTTTTTGTTTATTTTATTTTATTTTATTTTATATTTAAAAGTCTTTTTTTTTAATTATTTAAAAAACAATAATTTTTAATTTTTTAAAGTTTTTTTAAATTAAAAAAAAAAAAAATTGATTTTGTTATTTTTTTCAATCTAAAAATGTATTTTTCATATATATATATATATATACTTTAAATTAAAAAAATTAAACGACATTGTTCTTTTGGCAAGGTGCCCATCTTATCTTGATAAGTAACTAAGACTTCGTAAGGATTTCTGCTCTACCATGGGTATGATTGTTAACACTCACAAAACAAAAGTTGTGATTATCAAATCCAAGTACGACACTTACGCAAATTTTTTGTGTGATAATAACAATTGGAGGAAGTGTCTTCTTACAAGTACCTAGGAATTGATATTCATCACAAACACAATTGGAACTATAGCATTGAGAAAGTGATTAATGGAGGGTGGAAAGCTTATTTTGGACTTGAAAGTAATTGTAAAGCAGCAAACGTTGTGATGTGGGATAAAAAGAAGCTCCTCTTTGAAACTTTAGTCACTCCCGTTATCTTGTATGGATGTGAGGTTTGGGGTTGCAGCATTTCTAGAGAATCCTGGAGAATGTTTGAGCAAATCCAGAAGCGTTTTATAATGTATAACCTCAAAATTAAAAGCAATACACCCTATCTTATTCTCCTTATAGAAGTGGGTCTCTCCCCTATTGAGAGCCTAGCTATGACTAGGCTTCTGTTGTACAAGCACAAAATCAAGAACATGGGAGACCATAGACTTCCTAAGCTAGTTTTAAATTCCTGCCAAAACCACCCAAGGCTCAAACGAGGTTGGTATAAAGATACCAGGTCCTGGTTAAACCATTGGGAGATTGACGAAAATGTTGCATTGCAAAATATTAATAACATTAAAAATATTGTTATTTCTAAGTTTAAAGAGAAAATGTGGCGTGAGAATGATTTAGAGGCTAAAAGAAAATTAAGACACTATAAGGAGGTTATCAACCCTACTCTAGAAGATTAAAAGTATCTCTCTGTTTTAACTAGCTCAAAGAAAAAAATTAATATAGGAAAGATAAGAACAAACTCTCATGAGCTCCATAGTGAAACAGGTCGTTGGACAGTTCCTAAAACACCATGGGTGGAAAGGATCTGCCATCTCTGTGAGAATATGAACATTGAGGATGAAAATCACTTCCTCTTAGAGCGCCCTACATACACACTCATTAGATCTCAATTTCATAATTTTTGTTGCAATACCGACCTTCCTAGCCTTTTAACATGTCAAAATTATTGTGAGCTCGAGAATGCTTCTCTCCAAGCTCTTTGAACATAGGAGTACAATTTTAAATCAAACTAAATAATTCGTTTATTTAGGTCCGATAGACAAAATTTTGGTCTCAGTGGGTGTTAACCACCATCACCATCATCATCATCATATATATATATATATATATATATATATATTTTTTTTTTTTTTTCTTTTCTTTTCTTTTTAAATTAAATTAAATTTTTTAATTTGAATTTGTAAATTTTAATTATTTTTTATGTTTGATTTTTAAATTTTAACTAGTTTTAAATTTTTGTCTTTTAATTATTACATTTTATCATTTTTTAAATTATGCAGTATATTATATTTTCGCGCTCTGCCCTCCACCTGCGTTCAGCTTGATTTAGGGTTGCAGGGTGCCTCGTTGCTCGCCCCTGTGGTGTCCTTCGCCGACCATGGAGCCCAGCGGGGGCTCCGTCCCCCTTCCCAATCCGCCTCTTGAAGTATTGGCGTTTCGTGCAATGGTTGCAGCTGGACCGAAACGAGCCCCATTGGCGTTTCAGCAGAAGTTCATAAAGAAGATGGAAACGATCCCTTTTGTGGCTCTACCAGAAGAAGAGACGTGCAAAGCGACATTGAACCTGTCCGAAAGAGGCCTTATTGGCCAGTTCACGGGCCTCTAGCCCTCTCCTAAGTCAGTAGAAGACTGGACTCAAAGAAACTGGAAACCTCTGATCAAAGAGGGAGTCAAGAGTTACTTTGTCGGCAAAGGATTCTTTGTCTTTGTTTTCGAAAATCCTGATGACATAAGCTTAATATTCAGAAATGGCCCATATTTCATGGGTCCGCAGGGATTGTATTTGAACAAATGGTCCCCAGATTTTGACCCTTCCCAGGATGTCCCATCTGCGGTCCTGGTTTGGGTGAGGCTCCCATCTGCCCCTCCACTGCTGGAACCAAAAAAACCCTGGAGATTATCGGAAATGCGTTGGGCAAATACATAGACCAAGCTGCAAGAAAATATTAGTACTCATGTGCGCGTATCTGCGTTGAAGTTGACCTCGAGGAGGGGTTACCGGAAGCTATCAATCTCACTGTCGCTGGGTGGATGCATGTGCAGGAGCTGGACTACGAGCAGCTCCCCTTTAAATGTAGACACTGTCATGGGCATGGGCACTTTGCCAAGCACTGTAAGAAAAAGGCCAAGGAGCAACCAGATAAACAAAATGGGGATCAATGGACTCTAGTCTAGAAAATAGTACACCCAAAAAAAGGAGCAGGTAAAGGTAATTCGACAGGGGTTCCAAGTAGCTCCAAGCCCATCCAATAAGAAGAAGCAATCCCAAAAGGAACAACAAGTACTCAAATCAATCCAGCAGTCTCAGATCAGGAGAATATGGCGCAGGTAGAAACTACTCCCCCAAGCAAAGACGGAGGGAAAGCTACTCAGTTTGAAGCCACCCAAGGCAACCCATCCAACCCCTCATATGCAGAAGTCACAAGGAACAAAGCAGTAGAAAGCTCAGAATCCTCGGAGGATGAAACCTTTGAGCACCCTTCTAAGAGAGCTGGAAGGAAATCCCGTAAAGAAAAGAGAGAAGAAGAGGCTGAAAGACTCAAAATCCAAGGAAGTCAGGCAACAATAGAAATGTCCATAGGACGTAATACCAGACCGAGGCCTACAAAGGGAGGCCCCACCCCTCTCCATAGCAAATAATGAAGTTAGTCTCTTGGAATTGCAGAGGACTGGGGAATCCCTAAAAAATAGAAGCAGTCAAGGACCTCTTGAAAGCAGAACCCTCAGACATTCTCATGCTCCAAGAGACTAAGATAGAAGGGCATGCACTCCTAGAGATCAGCAAGTCAAGGTGGAATAAATGTTCAGGAAAGGCAGTCAGTGCTAGGGGCACTGCCGGAGGGTTGGCAACGCTCTGGTCAGAAAGTACTTTCCAGCTTCTCAAATCTCAAGAATCCCAGCATTGGATCTATACGGAGCTTAAGCACAAAGCTAGTAAGTTGATCATTTCCCTTTTCAATCTTTATGTTCCGGTAAATTACACAAAAAAAAGAGATTGCTGGAGCTCTCTCTCTGTTTTTCTAGAGCAACACTCTCCAAACAATATTATCATAGCGGGAGATCTAAACATAGTTATGAAAACAAAAGAGAAGAGGGGAGGCTCCAACTCTAGAGACCCAATGTTGGACGCTGTGGAGGAGCTTTCCCAGAACTGGGATCTATTAGACTTTACTCCAGTCCGCGGGCTTTTCACATGGTCAAATAACCGGGTTGGGTCGGATCATATCTCTTCCCGCCTGGACCGATTCCTGGTTCAATGCGCCCTTATGATGAATAAAAAGATCATTACCACAAAATTTTTGCCAAAACTGACCTCAGACCATAAGCCAATTCAGCTCCTAGTAGAAGATGAAGAAGATCTAGGTCCCATTCCTTTTCATTTTACCCCTCTTTGGATCGAGAGAGAGGGCTTCATGGAGACTGTGAAAGCTGCCTGGGCTAAATCCTTCTCTGGCTCTTCTGGCTATGTCTGGGAACAAAAGTTGAAGGCCACAAAATATGCGTTGAAGGAGTGGATAAAAAAGCCAGATCCCACGCCTACCAATCAAAGAAAAGAGGTAGTACAGAAGTTACAAACCCTCCAAACTGATATGGAAAACAAAGATATTACAACAGATCTCTTGGAGAAGGAAGTAAAAGCACAACGATCCACTTACCAATCTTTTCGAGCTGAAGAAGAATACTGGAGATTAAATTCCAGAAGTCTGTGGTTAAAGGTGGGTGATCGGAACACCTCTTTTTTCCACCGACAATATAGAGCAAGACTGTCCCGGAATCATATATCTGAAATCAAAACTTCGGAGGGCCATGTTTGCAAAGGATATAATCAGGTTAAAGACGCAGCTGAAACTCACTACAGGAATCTATTCAATGATGGTAATCAAGTCAATGAAGAAGAAACGGAGGACTTCCTCTCAAATATCCCTTTACTTGTCAACCCTGAGGATAATACAGCACTTTGCAGTCCCATAACTGAGGAGGAAATTATCAAGGTAATCTGGTCTATGGAAGCTGACAAGGCCCCTGGGCCTGACGGTTTTACAATCCATTTTTACAAGTCATGCTGGGATATTATCAAAGCTAATCTTCTTAAAATGATAAGAGTCTTCTTGAAGAAAGCCAAGATAGGTGGAGGAACCAACTCCACCTATCTAGCTTTAGTTCCAAAGGACACCAATCCTAAATCTTTTGCAAGATTTATGCCTATATCGCTGTGTAATGCATCTTAAAAAATCATAGCCAAACTATTAGCAAATCGAATTAAGCCCCTGCTCAAAAGACTGATCTCCAGCTCTCAAGGCGGATTTGTGGAAGGCAGGCATATTATGGACAACGTCATTCAAGTTCAAGAGACCATTCACTCAAGCAAACATCAAAGAGAGAAAGGTATGTTGATTAAACTGGATATGGCAAATGCATTCGATAGAGTTAACCAAATGTTCCTTTACAAAGTTCTCCTCTCTTTTGGGTTCTCTCATCAATTTGTCCAGCTCATAAAAGCTTGTATCGACAATCCTTGGATTGCTCCTCTCATCAATGGTCGTCCAACCAATTTCTTCCAAGCGTGGAGAGGCCTCAGACAGGGATGCCCTCTCTCCCCCTTCCTGTACATCCTCATGGCAGATTCCCTCAGTAGAAAACTCTCAGCTGAAATAATTGCTGGTTCCCTCCCGGGCCTCAAACCTTCCACTGGTTCAGCCCCTCTGAACCATGCTCTCTTTGCGGACGACTCCCTGTTCCTTGGGGGGGCTTCTATCAGAATTGCGAAAGCCTTTGACTCTGTTCTGAGAAGTTATTGCAGGGTCTCTGGCGCTCTTGTCAATGATATAGTAAGAGTGAAGTTTTCAGCTGGAACACTGATCAGCAAGAGATCAATCACATATATAAGCTCCTCGGATTTAAAGGACATGCTCAATGGGAAAGATTCAAGTACCTAAGTCTGCCTATCTCCTCTGGAGTGAACAAGAGGTCCCTCTAGAACGACATCATTAGCAAAATTAAAACTAAAATCTCTGCTTGGGGGGGCTATTGGCTTACAAAGGGAGGGAAAGTCATCCTTATCAAATCTCAGCTGTCTGCTCTTCCTATTTATCAAGCAGCCTTTCTACTTGCCCCAAATAATGTAATGGAACAAATCTCTATTCTCCTAAGGGATTTCCTCTGGCAAGGTGGGAAAGGCAATGACAAAAAGGTGCATTTAGTTAATTGGGACTTGGTAAAGAGGCTGATTGCAAAGGGTGGCTTGCAAATCTGAGATCCCACCCTTGTAAACACAGCGCTGGGTGGTAAGATTTTATGGAGGATGATTCACGACCCCTTTCATCCTGTCAGTGTCACCTTACGGTCAAAATACGCAGACAATGAAGCCCTCAGGAAAATGCAATTAGACAGTTCATTTAATAGCACGCAGGTTTGGAGGCTCTGTTGCAAGAGCAGCAAACTTTTTAAAAAATTCATGTACAGGATTCCAGGAAACAGAAAGCGCACCCATCTGTGGAACGATCGCATCATGGGGTGTGATCCTCTGGTAGACAACGATGAAATCACAGATCTCAGAAATTGGCTTGAGAGAGCAGGGGTAAACAATATCTCCGAACTGTCCAATTGGGACGAGCGTGGTGATTGGGCTGGATGGGACTTTCACGGAGTCCCTGCATGCTTATTCGCTCAACTGACCTTGCTGGAAGACCTGCTTGAAGACGTCGCTCCGGTCAACCGTTATATGAAGGATAGTTGGGGATGGGGACAGATTGGTGTTTATACTACAACAACGGGCTATAGAGCACTTCAGGGATCAAAGAACAACAATTACCCTCCGGCCTTCTGGCATCAGATTTGGGAGCCACTAGCGCTTCCAAAAGTTAATTTTTTCTTCTGGACCTTGGCACACAATAAACTACTGACGGGAGATAATCTTGCAAAAAGGAAGATCGCAGGGCCACATAGATGTGCGCTATGCAAATGTAATCTCGAAACTGCCCAGCATATTTTCCTGGACTGTCTCTACGCCAAAGAGGTATGGGATATAAGACTCCCCGACTTTCAGATTTCGTTTCCTTCACAAACCTCTGTCTCTGAACTGTTTGCAACATGGAGTTGTTTCTATACTCAACACATTCCCCCTAAGTCTTTCTGGCGCAAGGTTTGGACAGCCCTCCCCAAATTTGTTTGTTGGCAGCTCTGGATGGCCCGTTATCAACAGATCTTTAAAGAAATACAACACTCTCCGATTCAAGTTGCAGCTAAGGCCAAGTCTCTCCTTTTGGAAGCGGCACAACAGAAGTACTTCAAAGAAGATCCTCTGCTCACGCCTGAAGAAAAGAGGTGGCTAGCCCTTGAGCCTCATCCTCAAAAGTACCTCCTCATCCCCCAGAAAGACAACTCGGATTGGAGAAAAAGAGATCCAGATGACATCTTTCAAAATTGGTGGAAATCCCAAAAATTAACCACCATTTTCTTTGACGGGGCGTCCAAAGGGAACCCTGGCGCTGCAGGCGCTGGTGGGGCAATATATTCCTCGAATGGGACTCTCAGTGATTCTTTTTACTGGGGCCTTGGCCTGAAAACAAACAATCAAGCTGAGATCCTCGGGCTTCCCAAATCTTGTCTCATAGCTAGAGGAAAAGGTATCAAAGCTATTCAAGTCTTCGGAGATTCAGAGATTTTAATTAAAAAACTAATCAAGGACGATCTTTTCAACAATGCTGGCCTCAACAAATACTTGGGCAGATTGAAAAGAGTCATATTAGACTTTGATATGTGCAAGTTTTATCATATCCTAAGAGATTCCAACAGTGTAGCAGACCGGATGGCGAACAAGGGTTGCTCCCTCATGAAAGGGATGCTTATTGTAAATGGGGTTAGCACCTACCAAATCCTTTGAAATTGTAATATCTCCAAAGCAACTAACGAAGGACATCAGCTATGTAATAGGGGTCGCCTCGGCAAAGACCCACTCTCTTTTCCCTATATAAATAAAATTTCATATCCGTTACAGTTAAAAAAAAAATTATGCAGTATATTATTATTATTATTTAATAATTTAAATAAAATAAAATAAAATTTGTTTTTTTTTCTTTAAATTGTGTGTTTTTTTTTGCAATTTTCCCTTTTTTATTTTATTTTTGAAATTTGTTGTTTCTGTTTTTGTTATTGTTTTTTACAAGTGATATTTTTTCTTTAATACCATGCCTAAAAATCATTGGAATTTTATTTTCACAAACGTGATATTTTTTCTTTAATGTCATCCTTGGATTTTTAAGGCTTTTTAGAGACACAATAATATATTATCTTTAATACCATGCCTAAAAATTGTTGGAATTTTAAGACTTGATATTTGATCTTTAATGTCATGTTTATCGTTGAAATTTTAAGGTTTTTCAGAGTCATGATATTTTATCTTTAATGTTATTATTAAAAATTGTTGACAATTTACCCCGAAAAGAAAAAGACGTTATTCCAACATTTACACTTTTCGTTTTAAAGGTGTTTTTTGCACACAAAAAATTGACGACATTATTCCAACATCAACACTTTTCGTTTTTAGGCTTTTTTTTACACACAGAAAATTGGCGATGTTATTCCACCATCAACACTTTTTGTTTCAAAGGTGTTTTTTCAATCCTTTTTTCAGGAAAAAAATTGGTTTTTAACATAATTAAAAAAAAAAAATGGTTGAAATTTGACCCTAAAAAAAAGTGCGTTCTGGAAGACACACTTTTGTTTTTGTGTTGTTTTTTCATGTTTTTTTAGTTTTTTTGGGCTAGAGTTCTCGTTTTGAGGTAATAATTCAGGTTTGATCAGTAACTATGTTTATGTTCAATCCAAGCAACTTAGATGAAGTATGTGTGCAAGCCACACACCTTGAAGCAAGAGGAAAAAAATTCAGGAAGAGGGTAGTAAGAAGAAGCCATTTAAGGGTAAGGAGAAAGAGAAGGGAAAGAAGAATGCAAGTGTTAATAAAGAAGGGGAGAAAACCGAATGCAAACATTGTTCCAAAGAGGGGCATGATGAAGCCCACAGTTGGAAACTACATCCTGAACTAAGGCCTAAGAAACCAAACAATACTACCACACAACATGATCTTGGATCTGATTTTGGTGATGAGACCAAGATTACAGCTATGGTTACAAAGGGAAAAGAAGCCATAACAAGTACTAGTTCATCAAATTGTCACAACAACACTCCAAATGAAGAAACAAGGATAGAGTTGTTCCATGCAAGGATGATCTCAAACCATACAAAGATTGACGCATTATTTGATAGTGGGTCACAAGCGAACTTAATCTTAGAAGACTTGGCATTAAAGATCAAATATCAAGTCTTAAAAGTCAAGAATGCAAATTTACAGGTTACAAGGAAATGTATATTTAGGTTTGCCATTACTGCAAATTTTATTTACGAAGTCGAGTTAGATGTGGTTCTGCTTGACATTTCAAGAATTATCTTGAGAAGCCCATATTTGTATGATAGGAAAGCGATATTTTATTGGCATGAGAACAAATATCATTTGTTCAAGGATGGGGTGGTGTTAGACGAACGAATCTCTCTTGCGGACAAGAGCGATCTCCCTAGTATCCTAAGGATATCTAGAAACAAATAAACAGATGTAGACCATTTTCTCTAGACTATTTTGTTTACGAATTATTAATTAACTATAGGAAGATGCTCCTACTTGAAGTCCAATGCTTGCTCAATCTTCAATTTAGTTGCTCCAGTAGTTATCGATCCAACATATAAGTTTTGCAATCAAAGACAGGCAAACAAGATCAAAAACATCTGCGAGATATAATAATTCAAAAGCATAAATCTATCTTAGTGATCAAGGAATCCAAGAATTAAATTATCCAAAAGATATATGAACAACTCAATGAGAAAATAGAATCCATTTGTATTAACTTTGAATAAAAGAAGAAACTTTACAACTGTGACGCCTTGATGTTCGTACAGGTTCTTTCGGGGTCCCGAACAGCTGTTTTCCTCAATTTGACAAGACTCCGACTCTCTTTATCAGCATAAAGCTATGGCCATGAGTTTGTAATCTCTCTCATGCCAATGATGCAAAATATGGAGAGTATGTTCACTCAGCAATTCCTCTCAAAACTATTGAGTTCTAAGTACTCTCTCCAAATCAAAAAGCAAGCACTCTGAACTCTCTATATGCTAAGTACTAAGTACAATCTACCCTTGAGATTGAAGCTTGGCCTCAATTTATAGCAGAAGGGAGGTAGTTTCAGCTCCAAAAGGAAGGGATAAAGCCCTCTCATCATGGGATTTTAGCTCCAAAAACCAAGGGATTACTCCATTCATGAAGGGATAATGGTTCATGAATGGAAGGGGCGAAGCTCGACCAGATAATGCTTCTAGAAGGCCCTAGCTAGGAGAATATTCGACCAGCTGGGCTTCTAGAACTTACTTTTCTCTTTATTTTACCTTTTACGGGGGTTCACAGTTTTAATGAGCTTTTTGTGCGGAATGTACCGTATTTTTTACAACAATTAGCCGCGGTACCGCAGGGAATGACTAGGAAAAGTGCGGGAGTAGGCTTTTTGGGATTTTTAAGAGCTTCTTCTAGTTCCAATACTTGATTTGGGGAAATTCATGTTTTTAGAATTCTAAGGAAGCAATAAATAGGTAACGATGAACCCATATAGACAGCTCAATGTCATGGTGACAAATTTCAGTGTAAAAAATTGCCCCCTAAAGTGCGAAGTCTGAAGAGTTTTTTGAAGAATTTTGAAGAGTGAAGTGCTTTATCATCCTGAGGATCGGGCTGTTAGTAGACCGGTTGAAACCTGGAAAAAACATTCAATGCAAGCATATGTATATATGTATATCATCGCTGAGGTAGGCATTCCCATACTCAGATCAAAACTAACCACATGTTCTGGAAAATGATTTTAGAATTACATGAAGTAGTAGACACAGCATGGATGCAACCATCTATTATGAATAGTCTTTTATATGATGAATAATAAAACTCCTCGCTGCTTGGATGGTGGAAACTAGATCTAGTGTCTTGATTTCCACTTCTTGAACTAGTACGATTCTATCCATGCGATTGATTGTGTCGAAGTCGAACATGGTAGAAACTACTTGATTACCAGTCAATGATGTGAATTGTTAACAAGTGTGAGAGAAACCACCAATAATGAAAATGAATCTCAAAGTGCTCAGTACAATCTATGAAATGTGAATTTGTGATCTGAAGTCAAACATTTCACAGAATATTTTGATTGAAGGTCAATGATGCAACCTATTGTCGAAGGCGAGAAACCTACCATTAGGGCATGCAGATCCCAAGGTACTGATAGGATTCTAGATCAACTTTCTAGATGATGAGCTATCATCGATAGAAAGGGACCCGTCATAGGAAATCCCACAACACGAAACCATTCGATCAAGTTTTGAAGACATATGTAGCAAGGACTGACTCAGGGATGGTCGACGTGAGTAGAGACAAATGTTTGCAATGAATAGTTTATTAAAACTGATCTCTTGAACACATAACGACACTGCAGATGGTTTGGTGATGATTGACCTAAAGCTAATACCCAGAAACCTGATGAAGACTTTCAATGTGGTTTGATTAACTGTTTGGCCAAAGGATTTTCCCAACCCAGACATGAATGTGACAAAAGTGTCGTGTTCAAGAGTGGTATACAACTTTTTAAAACGAAGTGTGATAAGTGGATTCTTTTTCTCTCTTTCCCCCACCATTTCTGGCAAGTACCTCTTTATTTTTGACAAGCTTGAGGAGGATAACATTTGCTTGTAATGTAATCTCATCCTTCGGATGAGTCCAACTTAGTATTAAAATCGAACCCTAAGAAGAAGTGGTTCGTTCCTGTTTACAATTGACATGTCCTTTACTGTTAAGTTTTAACAAGTCCAATAAGGTGAAACTCGGTGTTTTTCAGTTTTAGGGAGTTAGAAGAAAAACTTAAGAAAACTCTGTGGGTGTACTTTTTCATAAATTTAGTCCCTCAAGCCCAAAAAAAGATAAAATAATGCAGGAGAGAACTCTATTGACTATGATTAGTTAACGTATACCTTTTTCGTAAATAGTCCATTTCAGTTCGGAAAAGGGGTAAAATTATACTGAAGTGACGACTGTTCATTTCCTTTAACGAGTTCGAATAGTCAAGTACTCAACGATATTTTCATGTTTAGAGAGTTTGAAAAGGGCTTAAAAGAGAACTCCATGGTTTCGCTTTTTTCTGTAAGTTTTAACGAGTTCAAAAAAGTGATAAAAATGTACTCATTGGTTTCACTTTTTCTGTAAGTTTTAACAAGTTTGAAAAAGTGACAAAAAAGGATACTCATTGTCAAAATGATTATTTCACCTGAAAATCCTGTATTCTGCACAAAAACCCAAAACATTAAACATACATGTTTTAGATAAGTAAAAATTATTTGAAAAACTACTTTTCAAAGTGAAACATAAATAAAATATTATTTTATTTATTCAAAAAATCTTATAAAAAGGAGTTAAACCAAGTCATTTTTACCATTTGCAACTAGAGTGAAAGTTAAGAACTTTTGGTAGAAAAAGTTCCAAAGGATATATCAGAAAAACCAACCGTTCGAATCCAAAACCGTCGAATCCAGGTAATCCACAACTCATTTCTCTTCATTTTTGTTCGTTTACATTCTCTTTTTAGGATTTAAAATCATTTTTTAAGAAAAAAATAGGTTCAAAAAATTGCCCTCGGGGTACCGCAAGTAATATATACGGTACTTGCAGAGCCCGATAATTTTCCAAAGGAAAATTATTGGACTCCCGCACTATTTGTGTATAACTCATGTGGTAGCTCGCACTGTTTTAATGCAAAAAGTGCAGAGGCACCGTGAACAAAATAAAAAATTTAATTTCTCTCAAATTAAGCCATTTTTTTTTTCATTTTGATTGTGTCTAATATTTTAATGTGTCCATTGCAGAGTATCCAGAATGCTTGAATGACGAGAACGTGAGCATGAAGCAATAGATGAGGCAACTATCAGAAGTTTACCCACATGGCGTGTATCGAGAAACTGTGGATTATACAAATATTGGGCAATGCAGGGCATGAGAGCTCAAGTAGAGTTATTGACATGGTTAGTGAACAGGTGGGATGTTTAAGAATAGTGTTACATTATCAGTGATCACTGGCTCGAACTTGAGCTGGAGGACATTTACTTCCTTACAGGTTTGTCCAAAAGAGGAGAACCTATTTCCTTGTTTGGGGCTAGGCAAGGTGGCCAGCCTATAGCTAGCTATCAACAAGAATTTTGTAACGAAGAGGCTGATCCAAAAGACAATCAAATTGATATAAAAACCATTATCAGTCTTGAAATCAAAGTGGTTGTGTTCACAGTGACCAAATTGTGTGGGAGTGCAGCTCCACACGTGGCTACTAAAGCCCAGATGCAAACAGTGGTTGAATGCTACAGAGGCACCATCTTCAACTGGTGTGAAGGAGTATTGGCTAATGTAAAAGGCCAATTGACCAGAGCTAAGAACGCAAAGCTGAAAAACTTTGGATATGGAGCTATCGTAGTTTCTTTTGCTCTGGAGAGGATTCCTTCTCTTGCCCCCCAGCTTATCTTAGTTGATGCTGGTGGAATTAGAGAGCCTTGGATGGTCTGCTGGGTGTAAGTGATGGCCCGTCATAGTGAGGGTGTTGAGATTGTTCGATTTACACCTGCATACTTTCATTGGCTACAAAACCAGATTTTCGCCATTAAAAATTTTCCGTATGCAGGGATAGATTTCTGTGGTGATCCTGATATGCATTTCCTCCCGGAGCCCAATGGGATGAGTCAAGTAAATAAATCATTTTGATGTGTTTCTAGTTCTATTTTTTTTTTTTTTTTGAATCATCCAATATTGATGACAAAAATTCAAATGCAGATGTTGGTTAACAAAGACCAGCCAATCTTCGCCGCTTCGAGAGGAAGCGAACAGATCCTATTGCACTGCCAGAGAACCAGGCAACAGATATTCTCACTGATTTAGAGCAGAACTTGGAGAGGTTGACTAGAGACATACCAGAGACTAGTATGGACGATATTCCTCTATGCCTCCAGAGGCATGTTGCTGGCGTTCCTAGCCAGTTTTAGAGATATCTGCGTAGAGTGGCACGAGTGATAGTGTATTACCATAATCATCACCAAGGATAGTGGATGATTATCACAGACCATTGTATTTTTTCTTTTTGTATCACTACCTTTCAGATCATAAGGTGTTTTAAACCTATGATCCTAGACGATGTAATATTTTTTGAACACAAACTCTATCTATGATATGACTACTTTCATCAGCTTATCTTGTTCAACACTTATCGAATGTTGTTTTAATTTACCGTTTTAATGTTGCAAATGTCTATTTATAACATTATTAGCTAATGCATCAACCAATGTATTTAAATTTCTCGGAATGTGTTGATATTCAATGTAATCAAACTGCCTTTCCAAGAGACAAACCTTCAAGAATAATCTCAATAACACTGGATTTTTAATTGCGTATACTCTGTTTAAGTGTAATACAATGAGTTCTGAATCTAACCTTATGATCAAACGCTGAATGCCAAATGAAATTGCTTCAGATAATAACTCAATCACTGTGCTATATTTTGCAACATTATTCGTTGTTTGACCAAGGCTTACCCCATGCATAAAAACTAACTCATCGGTGGGTGAATAGATAACCCAGGATGCGGAGAGATGTTCCATGTATTACGACAGGCACCATCAGCAAAACCAATGTAGCCTTGAAGGGACGTCGACATCTGTAATATCAAGAGTAATCAAGATAAGCAGGGATAGTAGTCAACGCAAACTTAAACTAGACACACTCATCTAATCTAAAGCAACTAAGCTAGAAAAAATAACTAATCTACTGGTAAGATCTTAACACAAAATCAAGCATAATATCTCTTGAGATAAATTCCATTTCTGGGTTCATCTAAAGAGACCTCGTCATAATCAATCAATTTGTAAGCCCCTTTCGCAAGCACTCGCTTGACAATATAAGGACCGTGCCACATAGGTTCGAATTTCCTAGCTCCTAGTTTATCATTAGCTTGGTCATATACCAATACTAGGTCACCCTCTGAAAAAACACGAGGTGCAACACTTCGATCATACTGAACTTTAACGCATTTTTTATGAGCTTCAGCTGCCAATGCAGCGGTGCATTGAGTCTCATCTAATTGTGCGAGATAAAAAAAGTGTTTTTCCTCTTCAAAGGTAGCTAGTAGTAAATCTATGGCTAATTGAAGTGATAGTATTTCGCACTCAATCAATAACACAACTTCTAAACCGTAGACCAGTTGAAAAGGAGTGAAACCTGTTGTGGTTTTTGCTGAGGTTCGGTATGCCCAAAGTGTTGAAAAATAATAGTATGCCAATTCGATTTATGAATTCCAATTATCCTTTTAATCATAGGGGTTAAAACTTTATTGACAACTTCAACCTAACCATTAGCCTGCGGGTAATATGGTGTAGAACTATCATGGCATAGGCAAGTTGGTCAGAAAGTTCGGTCATCATAATGTTTCGAAAATGCCTCCCATGATCAGTTTCTATAGTTTGGGGTACACCAAATCGAGCAATCACGTGATTGAATACAAAAGTAGTTGCAGTTTTTCCATCTGCCACAAATGTAGGCATCGCCTCGGCCCATTTAGTAAAATAATCTGCTACGAGAATAATAGACCCATGCCCCCCGGCCGAGTGAGGGTTACATGTAATGAAATCAATGCCCCATTTTGAAAAAGGACCGAAAACAATTATGGGGTGACGAGGAGCTGGTGGTGCATGCATTTTTCGATCAAAAATCTGACAGTTGTGGCATTTTCGGACCGCAAGAATGCAATCTTTAAATAACAAAGGCAAAAAATAACCAGCACGCAATATCTTTTGGTTTGTGGCATACCTAGACATATGACCACCACATGCTCAAGAATGTCAGTCATTTAAAACTTGTTCAGCCTCTTCATGGGTTAAACATCGTCGAAATACAGAATCTGCACCGTGACGATAAAGCGTGTCTCCGACAATATTATATTGTTGAAAATGGTAACAGATCTTTCGTCGATGTGAACACGAAATCTCAGGCCGAAAAGTTTGGGTTTGGAGATAAATGATTATATCCCCATACCAAGGATCTAACGTATTGATAAGAAACAAAGATTCATCAACGATTGGATGTTCTACCACAGTTTCTGTCTCAGTATTTGGGAAGTCACACATCAGTTCGGCGAACACTAGTGATTTATTTGATTTGGATTTTTCAAATTCTAAATCAAAATCCTGAAGGATAAATATCCATTTAGAGTATTTTCCCCCGAGAAATTTCTTAGTCAAAATATACATCATCAGGTTGCAATTAGAAATCACCGTTGTTTTTCGTAACAAAATTTAATGACAAAATCGTTGGATAGCTTGAACTGCTGCCAAGGCCAATTTCTCCACATGTGAGTATTTGATCTCTATCGGATTGAGATTCTGACTAAGATAGTAAATCACATGTTCGTTGTGGAATTCATCTTCCTAAACTAATACCATTCCAATAGTGGAATCAGAGGCTGCTAAGTATAAAAAGTAATTCTGGCTGTAATTTGGTGAATGCAATAATGGTGCATGGGTCAACACGTGTTTTAGAGCATCAAAAGATCAATCAGTGATCTCATCCCAAACGAAATAAATATTCTATTTCAAAATCCTAGTAAAACCTTTGGTTAACTCGGCATAGTTTTGAATGAATCTACGTAGAAAGTTTGCTTTCCCTTGCAAACTTTGGAGTTGGAGAAATGTGGAAGGAGGAGGTAAATTGATAATAGCCTCAATCTTCGAAGGGTCAACACGAATGCCTTGTTTCGAAACAACAAATCCTAGTAATCTACTAGATTGTACACATAAAACACATGTGCGGATTCAGGTGAATCTTATAATACCTACATCTCATAAAAATTGCTCATAAGTGAGTTGGATGATCTTCTTTGCGTAATGAATGAGCAGGTAAATCATCGAGATAAGGTTGTACAATGAGTTTAATGTCATGAAAATCATAGGACATAGCCTTTTGAAAAGTTTCCCCAGCATTCTTTAATCCAAAAGGTAGTTTACAATAGGCAAATGTTCCCCAAGGACAAATGAACGTTGTTTTTGGTTGATCGGCAGGGAGTATATTTATTTGATTGTATCCAGAAAATCCATCCATAAATGAATACATTTCATTTCCAGCACAATCTTCGATGATTATGTAGATATAAGGGGTCGGATAATTGTCTTTAGGACAAGCTTTGTTAATATCCCTATGGTCGACACATACTCGTATGGTTCCTTGTTTTTTAGTAACAGGAACGATATTAGATACCCAATCCGTTAACGGAATAGGATAAATAAAACCTGCTTTCAATAATTTCTCAGCTTTGGCTTTGATAGCGCCAGCCTTTCGTGGATGTATCAGACGTAATTTTTGTCTGATCGGTTTAGCATCCGGGTAAGTTTTTATTTCATGAATGACAATTTTGGGATCGATTCCTGGCATTTATTCATAAGACCAGGAAAATATGTCACATAATTCTTGAAATAGGGCCTTATATGTAGTAATTTCATCTAACGTACAAGAGGCACCTATATGCATGTTTTCAATAATTCCCGGTTTCATTGATATGTCAATAAGAATCGTGGAATAAATATTCCCCAAATTCACTTCAGAATCTGAATTTTTGATCGATATCGGATTATGCGGTTCCTTGACATAATCAATTGTAAAAATAGATGAAAAATTGTTTTCAAATTGATCAAGCTTAGGTAAAAATGATGACCTATGATGGAGATCATCCCATGGTAAATCATCTATTGACAGGAATTCATGAATGCTTTCGTCAATATAAAACACTTCTTTAAAAGGATCTGGAATTGATGTTATAGCTGAGTTTGAAGGTGAAAATGATTCTTCATTGACCACATTCATTGGGTCAGAATCAGTTGATGGTGAATTGGAAAATGACTATACTGCTTGATATGCTAATTCAAATGGACTTAAAGGCATTGCGCCATCAAACGAATCTAGTTCTGATTCTAAAGGCACTATCCAAGGATCATAAAATGGAATAGTGCTTGATGTAATCATATTGATATTAGCGATACTACGCGGTAAATTAGGTGGAGGCATAGAAAAAGTTCCCAACAAAGCGGAATGTTTGATTAAACCTACTCCTACATCCTCATAAGGGATAGTCGTTTTTCCAATGTGTTGAATACTATCCGTAGAAGCTGGGTCATATGAATAATATGAGAGCTGATCGACTTTCACAATATTTCCTTGATGAGGAAACATGATTAATCGAAAGACGGAAGACATGACGACAGTCATAGCATAAGACCAACTTCGACCCAGAAGAAGGTTGTAATCTAGAGGGGCATCAACTACTTCCATATCTAAATTTACGGTTTTACCTTCGACCTCTATAGGTAGATCCTACAAAATTCCGAATGGATGGAATCCTCTTCCATCAAAAGCTTTGAGGATGGTTGGTGATTGGTTAAGTGTCGGAGAATCAAGTGATTTCCAACAATTTTAATGACATAATACACGTAGAAGCTCATTCATCAATAACAGTATGAAAGAAACATCTGCTTTTTACCAGTATTGGAATCTGAAAAGCCATTTGATGAGGGAGTCGTGGTGTAAAATTTTCTAAATCAAATACTATAAGGTTCGAATCCTGAAGATCTATTGCTCCAATTGTTGATAAGAGTAATTTTCTTTGTGCTAGGCATGATTGTAACACTTCCAAAGCGGACATTGCTAAAGGATATATTGCTAAATCCTCGACAATGTTGTAATTCTGAGCAGCTCTCGCATGTGGATTGAAAGCTGATTTACGAAGTACACCTTTAGGAGGCGGTTTGATTACTAGATCAGGATTTGGTTTCTTGATGTGAAGCATATCGGAAACCGAAGGAGATGCAGCTGGTGCAAAATTATAATCTTCTACTTCTTTACCAGTAATGGGATTTTTACTACCATAATCTTGTGATCGAGTCACAACCATTACTTGAGACATCATCAAAATATCTGCTGATGTATTACAAGAAGATCCAATCATTTTACTTGAACTGGAAAGGGATCCTTCAAGACAACGGGAGTGGGCGAACCTTTGACGAACTTAGAAACTTTAGCCCTATGTGGACATTCCTTGGTGAAATGATCCTCGTCATAGATAAGACAAGGATAACGAGGTTTCTATTTGTCATTAGTTGATTCAGTTTTATCAGTTTTATCTTTAGGAGATGAGGTCTGTTTATTCTTTTTCTTCCCTTTCTTCTTGTTGCCGGATTTCGACTTTGTAGTAGATGAATCTACAATGTGAATATCGGCAATATTTTCCAAGGAATATTCTCCTTTTGGTGAATCAGGTAAAGTTATAATAGGGGAAGTAACCTTCGAAGATTTCTTCTTACTCTTAGTTGTACTAACTGAGCTGATTACACCATCAACAACATGAGACCCTGAAGGAGTTTTTTTTATCTGACCAGGACGCGGTAAATCAGGAATTTTCTCGTACAAAGTTTCGGACTGGGTATATACCAAGTCTAGATACTGAGCTTGAGCAATAACTTGTTCTTCGGTAACAACTCCTGCTTTGGCTACATCTTCAGTGATTTTTGGTAGCAATGATTTGAAAAACCATTCTGCCAATATTTGATCTGGGATAAAAACTTTTACCAAACGTCTTCTACGTCTCCATTCATGAATATGATCTGATATGTATGTAGATGTAGATTGTTTTAGTGAAGTTAATAATTTCGTGCCATTGTCATATCTGACTGGAAACTGAAAATGAGTTAAGAAGGCATTTGCTAGGGCGTTGAAATTATTAAACGAGCCTTGTGGCAGTTCAATGTACCACTTAGCAGCTAATCCTATTAGCGTTATCTGAAAAAGTCTAAGTCGAATGGAATCGTCGATTAATGAGTTAGATGCGCATCAAATGTGGTAAGTCATAACATGGTTAGAAGGATCCTCTCTTGATTGTCCTTCAAACTTTGGGATATCATTGGGCAACTTATGAGGCATTGGTGGCCAATACAGATGATGGTAAATGGGATCATTCATAAGGCAGGATAAATCTGGTAAATCCAAAGTTTCTATGAACGAAAATCGATGGGTAGGGTCTTGTGGATAACCTTGTAAAACTAAACCAGTCCCAGGAGGAGGATATCCAGGATAACCTGGAATAGGTTGTGCATTTGGAATTGAATTACCCCCTGGATAACCAGGAATAACCAGACCATATTGGGGTTGAACAGGTGTCTGATACGTATATCCAGGGTATGGTTGTTGTAGGTAGTATGGAGTTTGTGGAACAGGTCCATACTGGTACAACCCTTGATATGGTTGATAAGTAAACTGAGGTTGACTTGTTATAACTGTACTTGTACCAGGTTGTCCTGCGGGCATCTGAACAATAGTCTGAATTGTAGGTCCAGATTACAGAATATAAACCTGAGGAATTTGTACTGATGTTTGAGGGGCATATGTAATAGGAGCTGTAGACATTGCAGGAATAGGCGTGATAGGTTGAACAGAAGTCTGAGCAGCTGTTTGTGGCAAAGTCTAGGTGTACTCGGACCAGGTTGTAGAATAGGACCAGATGCAGGTGTTGGAATTGAAGGCTGGATTGGTTGTTGGGGTTGATTATAACCAACAGGTTGTCCTGCTTGATAATAAGGTACTTGCATATTTTGTTGTAAATTCTGTTGGACTTGGGATGGATCCCATACCATTCCGGGATATGAGGGTCCCATCAAAGGTTGTACATAAGACGACCCATAACTGGGTTGAACATATGGCTGATAATTTCCACCTCCTTGTAACATTTGTTGTTCTAGATAGAACTATTGTGCTAAAGGAGGTTGCAATCCTTGAGCTGGATACTGCCCTTGAGGTTGATATTGACCTTGAGGCATGTACTGAATTTGAGATTGATATTGACCTTGAGGTAAGTACTATCCCTGGGGTTGATATTGACCTTGAGGTAAGTACTGTCCCTTGGGTTGATATTGAACCTCAGGTATGTATTGCCCCTGGGGTTGAGATTGACCCTGAGGTATGTACTGTCCTTGGGGTTGCCTCCCAGGCTGTATTTGGTTATTTTGAGGTTGCCCCCCAGGCTGTAAATTACTACCTTGAGATGCGGGGTTCGGAATATTTACAGACATCATATAAACTTGCTCATTGTTAAAGTTCCAGTATTTGATTCATTCAGGCCAAATGATGACATTGGTTTGTTGGGAAATGGAGATGCTCCTGAGAATGTACTAGAGAGCGACTGATAGCCTACAGGAACAGACGGACCACCATACAAAAATGTTTCTGGCGATTCAGTAAACATAGATGACTCACTTGACATGTTTATCTGAGGTCTATAACCTATTGGTGTAGAGTAGAAAGGAATTCAGGGTGGTGAATACTGAAGACCTACGTTTTGTAAAAAATCTGTTAATGAAGAATACCAAGCGTCTTATCTAAAAGGATTGTAAAAAATTGATTCACATTCTCTAAGTTCTAAATTTCCTAAGTTGAAGGAAGAATGAATTCTTCCTCTATATCAGTGATTTCTTCAATACTAATGAGGCCAGGAGGAAGATCTTCTGTAATCTGATTCCTCACTCTAGGTGAATTAGGATAATCAGGAGTTGGAGTAGTGAATTGTAAAGTAGGTTCTGATGTAGCAGGTTTAGTTTCCGGTTCAGAATTTTCAAGTTCTTCAGGTGATAATTCACTTGTTGTAGAAGCAACTTCGGTTAATTCGGAAATTGAAACTGTTTGTGGAGTATGTTCTTCTATTTACGGTTGATCTACTTCAGAATCAGGATGAATAATTATGGATGATTCTCCTTGTTCTGTTAATCCAGTTCTACCGATAACGTTTGGTATCAAAGATTTAAGTCTTTCTAGTTGGCTTGGTGTGTACTCAGGGGGTTTCCCCTGAGTTCTACGTGATCTTATTGGTAATTCAGCCATGATTAAAACTTTTAACACACGAAAACAAAGAAAAAATTCAAACAAACCCTAAAGTCACTAAGAAAACAATCAAATGAATCACACGCCTATAAAAATCTAAGAGATCAATCCACACACAAACAATAGATTCCTGCACTAAAAACACTAGTTGGTGATGAAATCCAACATCGTAGAATTTTAATGCAGAAATGGCAGTTGGAATAGTTACCCCGATAACCTGCTTAATGAAACAGACCGGTGCAAGTTTCTCCACTTAAACCATTTCGAGTGAAGATAACTCTCCGAAGAGTCCAAGTGAGTCTAGCTGACGTCTGCTCTAGGTACAGTGGGACCTCCCCTCCACCGTCACCTTAGGTCACCAACGGGAACACATATACCTGGGGGAACAATCTACGATCCGATATACACGCAAGGGAAAAGTAACAAAGCTCAATCCCCTTGAAGGCTCCTTGACAATGGTCTATCCAAGGTTTACCAACAAGTGACCCCAGGCTACTCGACAATGGTCTATATGAGGTTTATCGTTTTTAATACATGCACATCTTCTATAGTTCCCAATGAGATAGGTATGATTACCTCACGGGTTCGGATATGATCTCGTGCTTGACTCCTTTAGGAGGAGCTTCCCAGGGCATACATGCTACAATTGGATTTTCCTACCACAAGATCGACTACTTGTTTGTTTTTACTGTCTTGGAGGGTTAACTAAAACCTATTCCAAGACACTAGCCTGAGCTATATTGGTGAAAAGAGCCCTAGAAAATATAAAGTTTCTAGATTGATTTTAATTAAGCTATACTTTTAATTAGCAGTTTCTTAGGACAATGGATATGGAAATGAAACTTGATGATGTTTTAATGACCCGACTCAAAACACTCTACAATGCATCTATATGAAAATCACTCATTTATTTTCAATGAAATCTAACTAGAGGAAAGAGTTGAGAGATTTTCAATAACTTTCAAAACACCATTTTTCTTTTCTATATGAGAAACTTTGAAAAGAAGACAATTCAAAGAACTCAATTTCAAAAAGATCTTTTGCTCAAAATCAAATTCCCTATATCATTTAGATCAGAAACGAAAACAAACTTCTTCTAAAAGAAAACTAAAAATCTTAAAATTATAAAATTCAAAACTAAAAGAAAAACTCTAATATTGAATTCTATCTAAAAGTTGGAGGATGTTTAAGCCTAGTTTGTAATCTAACCAAGATTTTTCTGCTTATTTCAGCAAGAAATCAAAGCATCCAAAAATAGTTTTAAAAAATGAAATTCAGACCTTATCAATCTAAAGGCTTTACAAGTTTGCAAATGAAAATAAATCCAATTTTTCATAAGAGTAACAACTGCATGAAGTTCAATGGCTCAACAGAAAAACAATGAAATACCAAGTAGTTGAGGTATACAAAAGTTTCTGATTCAGATCAACGGGAGGACTAGACAAATCGTTTACTCATAACATGCAAACTAATTGAATAAATCACTTCAACACAAAAATTGCTGAAAGAAATCTAAACAGAGATCTTTGACAGTCAAAACAGATTGGGATAATAACAAAAAATCAAGAAATTGGATTCCAGAAAACATAAATTCTACTTTTTCTAAAATTTTCTAGAATACCACAGTTTCTAATGGAACAAGGTGTGGTACCACACTTTATTCTATTAAAAACAGCGGAGCCTACCGCTCTGTTTTAAACCAAAAAGTGCGGAAGGCAGGAAAAGTAGAGAAAAAATAAAAATACAAATTTACAATCAGGGATCCTATTTAGTCTTGTACCCACCCCAGTTTTAAGCTAAAAAAAGTCAAAGAAGTTTCAAAAGTCAAACTGAAAATAAGCAAGAAAACTAAGTTCAGTTTTACTTCCCTAGTGGAGTCGCCAATTTGTTAGACGGACGAATCCCTCTTGCGGACAAGAGAGATCTCCCTAGTATCCTAAGGATATATAGAAACAAACAGACAGATGTAGACCATTTTCTCTAGATTATTTTGATTATGAATTATTAATTAACTATAGGAAGATGATCCTACCTGAAGTCCAACGCTTGCTCGGTCTTCAATCTAGTCGCTCCAGAAGTTATCGATCCAACACATAAGATCTGCAATCAAAGACAGGTAAACGAAATCAAAAGCATCTGCGAGATATAATAATTCAAAAGCATAAATCTATCTTAGTGATCAAGGAATCCAAGAATTAAATTATCCAAAAGATACATGAACAACTTAATGAGAAAATAGAATCCATTTGTATTAACTTTGAATAAAAGAAGAAACCTTACAACCGTGACGCCTTGATGTTTGTACAGGTTCTTCCGGGGTCCCGAACAACTGTTTTCCTCAGTTTGATAAGACTCCGATTCTCTTTATCAGCATAAAGCTATGGCCATGATTTTATAATCTCTCTCATGCCAATGATGCAGAATATGGAGAGTATGTTCACTTAGAAATTCATCTAAAAACTATTGAGTTCTAAGTACTCTCTCCAAATCAAGAAGCAAGCACTCTGAACTCTCTATATGCTAAGTACTAAGTACAATCTACCCTTGAGACTAAAGCTTGGCCTCAATTTATAGCAGAAGGGAGGTAGTTTCATCTCCAAAAAGGAAGGGATAAAGCCCTCTCATTATGGGATTTCAACTCCAAAAACCAAGGGATTACTCCATTCATGAAGGGATAATGGTTCATGAATGGAAGGGAGGAAGCTCGACCAGATAATGTTTCTAGAAGGCCCCAGCTGGGAGAATATTCGACCAGCTGGGCTTCTAGAACTTACTTTTCTCTTTATTTTACCTTTTATGGGGGTCCGAAGTTTTAATGAGCTTTTCGTGTGGAATGTACAACAGTTTTTACAGCAATTAGCCGCGGTACTGCAGGGAATGACTAGGAAAAGTGCGGGAATAGGCTTTTTGGGATTTTTAAGAGCTTCTTCCAGTTCCAATACTTGATTTGGGGAACTTTATGTTTTTAGACTTCTAAGGAATCAATAAATAGGTAATGATGAACCCATATAGATAGCTCAATGTCATGGTGACAAATTTCAGTGTAACAAGTGGAGTATATTGTGAGAGCTCATCATAAGAAGCTAAACATTTCTTTGGTTAATGCAGGGTAGATGAAGAGATTAGTAATGAAAGTAAAAATTTTGTGCTTCTCATGATCAAGAAAAAGAATGATATGGATTATGAATCTTTTGAAGGTTGTGATGAAAAATTAAAATCTGATTTGTTTGATGTGGTAAGTTAGCATGGCGAGATGTTTTAGGAACCAAATGGGTTACCTCCCAAGAGGGGAATTTAGCATGAGATACTACTACAACAAGATGTTCCACTTTCAAACATTTGCATGTATCGCATGTCGATAATGGAGAGCATGGAAATCAAGAAGAAAATCAAGAATTGTTGAACAAAGGTATCATACGCCCATCTACTTCTCCATGTGGTTCACTGATTGTCTTGGTGCCAAAGAAGGATGAGACTTCACGCATGTGTGTGGATTTCCGTGCACTGAACAAAATCACGATAAATAATTTTTATCCACTCCCAAGAATTGATGATTTGCTTGATCAATTGAGGCATGCAAAGTATTTCACTAAGTTAGACTTACAAAGTGGTTATCATTAAGTTAGAATAGCTGAAAAGGACATTTGGAAAACCACATTTAAAACTAAACAAGGATTGTTTGAGTGGCTTGTTATGCCTTTCGGTCTTACCAATGCTCCAGCTACTTTCATGAGAGTTATGAATGATGTATTGAGGCCATTTAGTGATGATTTTGTCATTGTCTACTTAGATGATATTTGATATTCAACAAATCAAGAGATGAACATGTCATACATGTGAACAAAGTACTTGATGTCTTGAGAAAAGAACAATTGTTTTTGAAGATGTCGAAGTGTGTATTTGGAAATACTTATTTAGTGTATTTGGGACACATTGATGGAGGAGGTGAGCTAAAGATAGACCCCTCTAAGGTTGAGGTCATTGTGAATTGGCCCATGCCCAATACAGTTACGGAGGTAAGAAGTTTTCTAGGGGCAACACAATATTAGAGGAAGTTCATTGCTAATTTTTCCTCTATTGCAGCTCTGTTACATGCATTGACTAGTGTCAAGAAATTATTCCATTGGGGAGATAAGTAGCAAAAAGCATTTGACGCTTTGAAAAAAAATATAAGTTCAACACTGGTATTGGCTCTTCCAGATCTTAGACAACCATTTGAGATTCAAACAGATGCTAGTGATTATGCCATGGGAGCTGTTCTCATGCAACATGGTAAGCCCATTTTGTTTCATTCTAAAAATTTTAATGGTGTTGTGACTAACTATCCCACTTATGACAAAGAGTTATATCCACTGGTACAAAGTGTAAAGAAATGGAAACACTACTTGATGGGGAAAGATACCATTATCCATACCGACCATCAACCATTGTAGTACTTACAGTCACAATCAAAGTTGCAGCAATCACAATACTTCAAATGGATGAGTTTTCTACAACAGTTTCATTTGGTTATCAGGTATAAAAAGGGACTCTACAATAAGGTATCTGATATGATTTCTAGCCATGTTGTAAATTCATCTATTATAATCAAGCACAATTCTATTTTGCATGAAAGTTACATTGATAAATATTCGTATGATAATGACTTTCAAGATGTGTATGCAAGCTTGAGTCAAGGAAACCAAATTGAAAAGTTATATTACCATGTACATAACAGTTTGTTGTATTACTTGGGCAAGTTATGTATTCCACAGGGATAAAGAAACAATATCATAAGGTAGGTGCACACTTCATTGATTGTTGGACATTTCGGTGTAGGCAAGACAATAGCGAATCTCCAAACGTATTGTTATTGGCCACACATGTTTGATAGTGTATCTCGTTTCATTAGAGGATGTTCTTTGTGTGCAATAAGCAAGCCTAACAATAGGAAACTATGATTTTACACTCCACTTCTGGTACCTTCATGTCCATGGGAGAGTATCTCAATGGATTTTGTAGGAGGTCTTCCATTGTCGAGGAAAGGTCATGATTAATTGTATGTACTTGTAGATAGGTTCAACAATATGTGTGTATTGATGCTCTATAAAAATCAAATCACAGCTGAACAAAAAACTCATCTTTTCTTTCGAAATGTTTGGGGTCATTTTCGTCTTCCTACTTCTATTGTAAGTGATTGAGATTCTTAATTTGTTGGGAATTTTTGGTCAAATTTGTGGGATATGATGGAAAATAAGTTGAAGAAGAGTACAACCTTTCATCCACAAACAGATGATCAAACCAAAGTGGTCAACAAGACAATCATTCATCTTCTTCGAGGATATTGCAGCAAACATCCCAAGTTGTGGGATGAATAGTTGCATTACATTCAACATGCATACAACAAGGCAAAACATTCTTCCACAAACACATCGCCGTTTGAGGCAT
Source organism: Pinus albicaulis (assembly GCA_034641835.2). Lineage (NCBI taxonomy): Eukaryota > Viridiplantae > Streptophyta > Pinopsida > Pinales > Pinaceae > Pinus > Pinus albicaulis. The sequence goes on from CM076576.1 coordinate 339,602,736, forward strand.
GTCTTGGGTACTTGCCAAGATTTCCATTGGACTTCATCTTTGGGAAAGATGTTGCTATTGATGGCCATAGCGACATAGATAAAGAAAAGAAGTTCATTGAGAAAATTCAGTTGATACATCACACAGTTTAAGAACAACTTGAAAAGAGTCAAAGCAGCTACAAGGCAAGGCATGATAAACACCGTGTCGATCATAAATTCCAAGTTTGTGATGAATTTTGGTTATACATTAGCAAAGAGAGACTTCAAGGGGAAGGTAAAAAGCTTAATCCAATCCGTTATGGTCCTTTTAAAATTATGGAAAAGATTGGTAACAATGCATTTAAGTTAGATTTGCATCCTTATATGCAAATATACTTTGTTGTTAATGTTGAGAATTTGAGATTGTTTGAGGCTCTGTTGATTGATGATCAAGGAGAGCATGTTCAATTGCCATCAATAAATGATTTCTCGCTAGAATATCTTGATGAGCTTCAGTAAGATCTCATACTTGACAGAAGAAACAGAACTTCAAGAAGAGGGAATGTCGAATATCTTCGAGTGGGAATCAAGGGACAAAATCCTTCTAAGGCCAAATAGATGGAGATTGAGAAGTTGAGGGAACTATACCCTCACTTGCTGAACAATTAACAGTAATCTTTTAGGGTCCAAAAGGCTTCTAGTGGGGAGGAATGATCAGGTGCTCAGTATTAACCTCAAAATGAAATTTCTCAGAATCATTCAGAACCTGAACCACCACGAAGTGCTCGTCGCCCTGAATCCTGCGCACTTCGTTTCATCGACAACCAACTCCGTATGTGAAAGTTAGAGCCTGCTGTCTATTTTCTCAAACAGGTAAATTTAAAAAAAAATGACAGACAACTATCCAGTCAGCAATCCGTAATGATGACGTGGTAGGTGAATGTGCAGGGATCAAAGGTTGGTCACAGATCCTCTGGGCGAATAAGGTGGTGACAAGTGTCATTCCGGGATTTGATGTTAAGGTTGGTGATTTGTTAAATTTCTATTGGTTTAATTCAAGGTCAATCGGGTGTCGACACATGGCAAGTTTGGAGGCTGCCATGTGCCCCCCCCCCCCTCAAGTTGTATGGTATGGTAAAATATATATATTGGAGTTTGAGTGGAGGTCGGAGTTTGACCCCGCGACCTCCCGCAAAACGTGAGCAACATTTACCACCTACTCTACACCATGGATCTTACCATACTATGCAAACAATGTAAATTTGAATTAGCCCTAAGTTGTAAGCAGGGGTAAGGCGGGGGGCCGACCACAACCCATGTGACCTCGATGCGGAGACCACTGGCGGAGCGCGTTAATGTGGAGTTAAGATTTGTTTATTAAACTTTAAACCTTGTTTATTAACGTTAATCGCATTTTTACATGCAGATTGTTAAAAGCACATTTAGTGTCTAACCCACAGTTAACTTCCACTTATCCCTAATTAATCAATCTTATCCTCTATGGTTAGTCTAGCAAAGTCTGCCATTTTCGGTGGAACTCCAAATTTGGTGGAGTTAATTGGAGTTCTCTCCAGTTTTGGAGGGGTTTTCCGAGGCAAAATTGAATGAGCCATAACTTTTGCAAAATTCAACCAATTTTGGCTCAGAAAGAGTCTATCCTAGCATATTTGGACATTATGAGCAGTTTAGAGCAGGTTTCAGGAGCAGTAGAGGATTGTAATCAACACTTTTTTCCATTTTTAGCTAATACAAAGGTCCAAGCCATGGAAGTTGGACCAAGGAGATGTAGCCCAGGAGGGGGGAACTCCTTCATCAAAATAGTGTGTTAATAGATCATTGGATAGTTTGTTGTACATTTTATTGATGTTGTTCATCATTTTGTTTTAATGTTAAAATGCTCATGTATATAACATAAAAATTGATGCAATTACCTGTTTAACACTCACAAACACCTCAAGGAAACCTATGCACATGGAACAAATGATCAAGATTTGTTTATAATTCTGAAGATGAAATTAGTACGACACAACTAACATTCAAATTAAGATCAAATAGTTATAATTATAATTTATTTTTTAATTTAATTTAATTTAATTAATTAATTAATTTAGGGGCATTCCAAGATACCCCATGTACATGTTTTCATTGATATATTTTCCATTATCATTAATTTTTATTTTATTTTATTTTTAAGTTTTGTGCAATTTGAGGAAGTCAAAATGTTGTATTAATAATTATAATTATAATTTTATTTTAATTAAATTTTTATTCTATTTTATTTCAATCCAGTCAAAATGTTTAGGGGCATTCCAACATCCCCATGTACATGTTTTCGTTGATTTAATTTAGAAGTTATAAGATAAAAATAAAATAAAATATACATAAAATATTTTGCTTTGAAATGAGTTATGTTTTTTGGGCATGTGGTATTAATAAGTCATGGTATTTGCCCATGATATTGTAAAAAAATCTATTTTCCAGTCAATAATATCATGGTAAAATGAGGGTGAATCTACATAGTTAAGAATTTTGTTATATTGTAAGTGTATTGTTAGAATAAAGTTTTTATGTGCTTCTTAATTAAAATTAAATATGGCTACAAAATCATTTTTTTACACCATTACATCTCCCCAATACCTTTTTTCTTTTAGATTTAATTTAAAAAGTTATAAAATTAAAATAGTTAAAAAAATATTTAAAAAATTCTTGACATACAATCTTTCTTACATTACATCATACAATCTTTCTTACATTACATCTAATGCCTACACGTCCCTAATACTGGGTTGTAGAGCATCTCTCGGCGCAATAAACCAACCTAGATCCATCTTAACTCTAGCCTAGATCCATCTTAACTACGGATCTACCAAGTGCCTAATTCCATCTTAACTTTGGATCTACCAAGCATCTCCCTAATACTGGATTGTAGAGTGCCTCTTGGCGCAATAAACCAACCTAGATCCATCTTAACTCTGGATCTAACAAGCGTCGAGAGGGATCAAATCTCTTTTCACTCTAAAATAGGCTTGCATATCCTTCGAGGCACTTGGTAGATCCATAGTTAAGATGGATCTAGGCGCGTTTAATTCCCCCCTTTAAATAACCCATATTCCACATGAATACCATGGGTTAATACCATGACCATTTTTATTTTTATTTTATTAGAGTGGGTTGGAGAGTGCATTTGGAAACAATTAATATAATTATTGATTTATGTTTTTTTAATTTAATTTAATTTTATTTTTATTTTTAGTTTTATGTAATTTGACAAAGTCAATATATTTACTGTACATTACAATATCTTTTCTTCCCAAAGAAAAAATCGAACATTCTATTAGTATATAGAAGGTTACATAGTATATGCTCAAGGCATTCGATGAAGTGCATGTTTTCTCCCTTAAAAAAGGAAAAAAAGATGGAGTTGCAGCTATTTAGGAGGAGAAAGTTTGACCATTCCTCCCAGCCCTATCAAAAGGTTCATTTTAAAGAAACATCTGCTTCCAATCCCCGGGCTTCCCTAATAATAGGAAAAAAAAAGCCCTAAATAGGGGTGGGAAAAATAGATCTGTTGCTGTTTGCTTCCCACAAAAACAAAAATCTAGATGGTAGACACCTTCCCAGATAATGAGTTTTACAATCCAAAAGGACAAAAAGAAATTCACACCAATCTCCCGGATCTCCTCTTAGGAGGAAAACAATCTGAAACAAAGACAGTGGGATTTTCAGAGTATAGTTCAGTGTTGTAGTAATAGTTTATAAAGAAATGTTGAAAATAAATGTTTGGGACAGTTCCATGCTGAAACATAAAAGAACAAGTAAAATAAACAGATGAAAATTCCAGCGGGAAAAGGGAGGCTCATTCATGATTCGAACCAGCTCTCCATCAAACACTTTTGTTACCCAGAGCCCCATATCTTGCTAAACACCCTCCCTAGATAGGAGGTCTGCATCACAGTTTCGTTCCCTGTAAATGTGACAAGCGAATATTTGATTAAAATAGGATTTAAAAACCAGAACCTCATCTAATAAAGGAGTCAAAATGTAATTTAGGCATCTTTGAGATTCGTTAAACCATTTTATGATGTTCATAGAGTCACCGAAAATCTGGGCTTCTCTCAACTCAAGGGAGGAGAGCCAGCACAAAAGGAGATGAAGAGCTTTAAGTTTTGTAAAGTTATTTGTACCAGGCCCAAGGCCAATCAAAGCTTTGTAGAATTTTCCAGAGGGGAAATGTATGGTGAGGCCTACTCCACATCTGTTTTGTGGGTCAGATGCCCCATCAAAATATGCCCATGGGATGTCTCCCCTAATTTATTCCACTTTTATGGCTCTGACAAGTTGGAATTCCGAGGGGATGGGAATGAATTCAAAAATAGAAACCCCTTCTACTGCTAGTAGATTGATGGGGAACAAGATGTCTTGAAAAATGACTCAATTTCTTGCAATCTAGGTTCCCCATGCTACAATGAGCGGTATGTTCCTCACCCCGTCGTTTGGTGATTCCTGCCACCATTGCTGCCATGCTTCCGAGATGGTTTGACCTTCCCATTTCTGAGAAAACTTAAGGAGCCACAAGGTTTCGGTCCAAAGACTGATATTAAAGGTACAAGTGAGAAAAAGGTGGTGTATAGACTCTTGACTAGACTTGCACAAGGAGCACCAACCAGGACCAATCTTGACCCTCCGTTGAAGGAAATTCCACGAGGGAAATTTGTTCTGAAGAATGCACCAAAAGAAAAATTTTGATTTCACTGGACCTTTAAGCCCCCACAAAGGTTTGAACCACTACTTTGGCTCCGCCCAGCCTTTTTGAGACATTAGCCATTTGTAGCCGAATTTCGGGGAGTACTGACCCGAGGGGGAGTGAACCCACCTAAGCTCATCCGGTCTCTCCTGAATTATGACATTTGTTCTGTGTATTTCACTGATGTACCCCTGCCACTCCTCTTTCCACCTGTCTTCAAGCTGAAGAGCCTCTCCTATCATCCATGCTTGTCTCCACATGGTTGTTTGACCATGTTGAGCAATATGGTTCAGAGTGTTGAAGCCTCGTTGATCCAGATGCTCAATTAGTTCTCTGGAGAGAGCGTAGCCCTCATTACACCCCACCCATGGATCATGACCCAACCTTACCTGAGCACCATCCCAAACATGCCAAGCCATTCCTTGTTCGATGATATTGATTGATGCCATCATTGCTTTCCAGACAATTGAAGCATTTTTTAATTTCTTAGCAGGGAGGAGCAGCCATTCAATTATTGGCAATGTGTTAATGTATTTCCTTTTGATTACTAACAACCATATATTTTCCAGGGTGATGAGTCTCCAACCTAGTTTTGCTGCCAAAGAAAGGGTGAAAGAGGGGAGCTCCTTTATTCCCCAACCTCCCCAAGCCTTTGGTCGCACTAGTTTCTCCCATGCCACCCATGACATTACTTGTTCTGACTGTGACCACGACCATAAGAACCTATTGCAAATCTTGTTTATTGAAGAGAGGATGCTTTTTGGAACCCATGAAAGGGTTTCCCAATACACCGGGATGGCCATAAAAATGGATTTGATCAACACAAGTCTCCCTGCATGAGAGAGCCATTTAAAGCTCCAGTGCTTCATCCTGGACTCAATTTTTGCCACAAGCCAGTGCCAGTCCTGTATTCTATAAGAGTCCAGCTTTAGATGGAAACCCAGATATTTGAAACTGTCATGAAGGGATTTTACTTCAAAGGGCAACACATCTAAGATTCTATCCACCTTGACTCGGGAGAGACCTTCCATGGTAATGGAATATTTCTGACTATTAATGCTTAAGCCGATAGCCTTTAGGAAGACATCAAGCACCTCTTTGATCCTTCGGATATCTTCTATGCTTCTGTTACTGAAGAGGAGAATATCATCTACAAAGAGCAGATGGGTTATGAATAGGTTGACGGCTACCTCAATGCCTTTTAACTCTCCCCTTCTTTTTGCTTCATGAATCATCAAACTGAGCCCTTCCGCAACAAGTAGAAAGAGGAGGGGGGATAAAGGGCATCCATGATAGAGGCCTCTTTGAATTTGAAAAAAGGGAGTAGCAGCTCCATTAATCAAGATGGCAATACTGGTGGTTGTGATACACCCCATCACCTAGTTGATGAAATCAATCCTGAATCCTATATGAGTCAGGAGTAGATGGAGATACATCCAACTGATTCTATCATAAGCCTTGGATAGATAGATTTTTACAATGACTCCTTTTTTCCGACTTCTTTTCCAATTGTCAATAGTTTCCTGTGCCACCCCTACTGCCTCATGAATTTTCCTTCCATCCAAAAAGCTGAATTGTTCCAAAGAGATGTTTCGAGAGAGGAAGGGTTTTAGACGGGTTGCTATCACCTTTGCTATAATTTTATATATGCAGGTATAGAGGGAGATAGGTCTGAAATCATCGAATGATTTTGGATCCTCCTTCTTGGGAATAAGGGCGAGGAAAGTGGAATTGAAAGGTTGATAGATGGTACCCGTGCACCTTGACTCTTCGAACACTGCTAGAAGATCCTCTCCCAAAGATTCGAAGAAGTGTTGAAAGAATTCCACCATCCATCTGTCAAGCCTTGGGATCTTGTCCTTGTGCATTTCCTTGAGTATCCCTTCCACCTCCTCTTTCGAGACAGGCTCCATTATACTATCATTCCCTTCTTCGTCTATATATCTTGGAAAAAACTATGCTACCTTGATCACTTCAGTATAGAAACCTTCGCAGGGGCTTTGAAAAGGGTTTTGAAATTCTTACATCCCAAAAGAGATAAATCCTCAAAAGATCGAGCAATATTTCCTTCCTCCGTCTGCATCCCCAAAATAGTATTGATATTTTTCCTTCCTTTGGCATAGTTATGGAAAAATTTCATATTTTCATCCCCTGCTGTCAGCCAAATGGCTCTACTTTTGAGTCTCAAAATTTCTTCCTTATCCTGCAAAATTTTCTTTCTTGATGTTTCAAGACTCTTTACTCTGTCCTTCGTTTCAATGGAGGCATAACCCGCACCCTCCAGGCTGTCTAGGAAATCAAGTTCTTCATTTATCTTCCGCAAATCTTCCTCCTCTTTGAGTTTTTTGGCCTTTGCCCATTCCAAAGTAGCTTTTTTCATTCTCTTGAGGTTCTCCATAAATAGTGGGCTCAAACTACCAGGCTCATCCGACCCTCCCTTCCTCCAGGTATTATGGAACAAAAGGTTGAAAGATTCATCTTTGAGCCAAGAAGAGTTGAACTTGAAAGGTGCCACTGGTTTCTTATAAGGACTTTTGAGCTCTAGGAGGATGGTCAGGTGGTTAGAAATACCCCCTTCCCCAACCCAATGTCTAAAAACAGAGGATCAAGCAACCAACTCTTCATTAAGGAGAAGACGATCTTTTCCACCCTATCCTCCCCTATTCTTCGGTTCCTCCAAGTAGGCCTAGTTTTAATCAGATTTTCATCGACCAGGTGAGCTGAAACCATCTTGTTGAGGAAAAAATCTGTGAGGGGATCTGCACAAGCAGAAGGGCCCCAGGATTTGGAAATCCCTAAGGAAAAATTTAGATCTCCTCCCAGAATGTGGTTAGGGTTTTCATGCAGGAATTTGCGAAGAGATTGTTCCAGTACTTCACCCTATCCAGACAAGAGCCATAAACATTTAAAATAAGAAGAGGGTGACAGAGCTCATTTGAGAAGACCTCCATGGCTAGAGCATTTTCGAAACCCCACGAGGATATTTCCTTCAGCCTTCCAGATTTTATTTAGATTTCCAAACCCCCAGATCTTCCTTATGCATCTAAAGCCTGAAAATTCCACCCCGGGAACATCCTAGACAATGCTTCAACCACTACTTCCCCCTTCCCCAAAGTCTCCTGTAGCATAAGGACCTCCGGATCATAGGACTTCATCAGAGCCATAAGTGCTAATTTTTTGGGTTGACTAGAAAAACCCCTACAATTGAAGGAGAGAATGATCATCGATAACCCAGGGAGGGGGTCTGCGCTGCTCTAAGCACCCCAGATAGGGAACACTGCTTCCCATCTGATATGTCGATTTTGGCCCTAACCTGTGTCTTTGAGAGATTGGATTTCCTACCCCTCATCTTTCTAGGGCCTACCAAAATAGTGAGAGACTCCAAACCTCCAATTGCCTCCTCCTTCATAAGTTTCTTCATCAAAGATCTTAAATTATAAGGAGGTTTTTCAAGGATACTGGATTGCGGAGGGGGCGATCCATGTTCTGGTGCAGAGGGGGCTTCCAAGGGGGAATTAGGGATGGAAGTTATGATAATGTCCAAAGACTTTATAACATCATGCATTTGCATAGATTCCATTTGTGATGGCCTGGAAGGACCAGGCCTTGATAGCAAAAACAGAAGTACATAAAGAGGAGAAATGTGGGGAGGAAGAGACTAGTATCGTACCCTCTTGGAGAGATACCGCAATCTCAGCTTCGTGGATGGGAGAGGATGATGGAGGCTGCTCCAAATCTTGCTCCATTGTTGTTGTACTGATTTTCTCGGCCATAAGTTCAGTAGGAGCTGTTTTTGACAAGTTGCTGCTTGCTACTTCGACCCCTTCTATCAATTCCCCCTCAGATACTCTGGGCTCTTCTGTGACCGGGGGCCTAACTAGCCCTCGATTTATCCTTTTCTGTTTCCATTTCCTTCGGTGTCCAAGCGGACAATCCTTTGCCAGATGGCCATATTTTATGACATCTGTGGCACTGAAAGGGCATGTGTTCGTAGTCAAGAGTCTGAGTGAACTCTAGGTCCTTATATTTGAGGCACATTTCTTCTACTATTCCTTCTTTTGGGTTTAATTTTACCAAGATTTGAGCTACGCTCAGGTCCATAGTCTGTTGGAAAGACTAATCTGCTTCTAGGAACTGTCCCAGAGTGTTGCCAATAGATCTGAAAGATGAATTCATCCAGAAAGGGATTGGTAATCCTGACAGCTTCACCCAGATTAGAGTTTCTTCAATTTTTTCTCTTTATGCATCAAAAAGCGGCGTCCATTTCCTGAATAGGATAGGTCTTTTCCCGAAATTCTAGTTTTGTTCTATTACCCATTCCAAATGCTCCTTTTTCTCAAACTTGATCATGAACCAATCCCGGGCTAAAGTTTTGATTTCAGTAGGACTTCCAGGGGCATCTACCCATGCCGAGGCTGCCTAGTCTGTGATGTAATTGACCAAGTATTTCCTCCCTCTTACTCTGCCTACAAGGATAGTTTTTGTTACTTCCATTACTTCTTCAATGCGAATGTCCACTCCAAAGACACAACATGGACTCTCCTCCTTCTTTCTGATCAGCTTGGTCTTCTTGCTTTTTTTTCATGCAACCCCACTCCTTCCTCCTTCCTCACCCTCCAACAAACTTCCATTAACATCTAGACCTTCAAGAACGGGCGACCCAGGTCGCCCTTCTGAAAATTGATGTGGAGTCTTTCATGAATAGCCTCTTTCTTCTGGTATTCTGGCAGCCCCAGCTACCTCCTACGCCTCCTCACCTCTGTGGGTTCCTGAACACCTTCCCTGTTCCTCGACAAGAGGCTCCGGATGCTGAAACCATGCAGTTCCCAACACAGTTTGCTGCAAGGCACTAAGGTTTTGACTCAAACCCTTTCTTACTTTTGGGCACGAACCCACCACTTCACTCCCCTGTGAGAAGAGGAGATTTTCAAGAAAATTTATTCTGTGCCACTGATGGGGGTTCTTTTGGGCACTAGAAGCGACCAAATGAGCTCCTCCGCCCAGATCCTAAAATTTATGGCTCTCTCCCAAAAAACCTTTGAGACCTATAGTGATCTGAATGCCAAAACTAGCTACTATGTCTTCCAGTCCCCCAGAAAAACAACGAGATCAAGGAAATACCTGGTAGAAGAGGGTTTTGTAGGTTTGTCAAGGCATGCATTGGTCCTTCCTTCCTAGGGATTGTCAAGGGCTGAATATACCTTGGATTGCGCTCGTCCTTTGAGGCACAATTGAAAGTGCTCTGTAAAATTTCTTCTAGGAGTACTGCACCATTCCAAATGCTCCAAGCCCCTCCTGGATCTTTGATTTTCAGGTCTGCTTCACCGAATGCCGGTATATACTGCTCCAGGTTCTTCGCCGACACATCGTTCCCCCAAAAAACTAACAAGTCTTTCGACATCAGGTCTAAATCTACCGAATCAAGTTCATTAACCATCTTTTCTGTGAATGTTAGTGACAAACCAAAACCTCTTACAATGCAAAGACTCCTTCCAACTCGAAACCGTGTGCTCACACCTCTGTAGGGTAGTAGGATTAGGGTTTAGGAGTGTTAAGGCAGCCATCCTAACGCTACTTACCCAATAATTTTCACCTCCTCCCAGACTCGGCGTGGACAACTATAGATGACACAAATGTCTACTGTACTCTGACAGCCCATGACGACTGTCGCATCACTTGATTCCTCATTCCGTCGTCTGTGATGTGGTTCAGGGCTCCTACAGACTAACCCTACTGCCATGGTTAGGGTTTCAGCCCCGCATCATCTTCCTGTCCTTCAATATCCTCCCGCCCAGTTGAGAACCTACATACAACCATTACAATATCTACCTCATACCTTTTTTCTTTTAGTGTTTTTTTTAAATTATAAATAAAATATTTTGATTTTGAAATCAGTTTCGGTTTTTGGGCATTTGGTATTGATGATAAGTTATGGTATTGGCCCATAGTATTGTAACAAAGCCTATTTATAAGTTAATAATATCTAGGATAAAATGGGGTGAATATCCATGGCTATGGATCTTGTTACATGGTAAGTTTATTGTAAGTATCAAGTTTTTATGTGCTTATTAATTAAATCTAAATATGGTTAAATAATCATTATTTTACACTAAATAAAATTAAAAAAAACACATTTAAAAAAAGTTGACATACAATATTTCTTACATTACATCTAACTCCTACGCATCTCCCCCATAGTGGGTTGTAGAGCGCCTCTTGACACAACAATTTTTGTGTATCGGTCAGTGGTTATTTGAGGCAGAGTACCCTCGCTCTGTGGTTTAACATTTACTTTAAATAACAGTCTTTCGTGGCATTTTTTTTTTGAATATAGTTTCATGTTAAATGACATTCACAGCTCGTAGTTTTCACAACTCTTTTGTGATGTCAAGGTATGCTCTGTAGTTGAAGAGCTTTGTGGGTCTGACGCCTGATTGACTAGTCAATGGTCTAGACCATTTCATATCAATTGGCATCTTTATTGTGCCTCTCGACTATGCTGATTTATTCAATGGTTTGCTGCTATGAATTTATATAGAAAAAGGTTATTAGTGGCTGATTATAGTAACTACTTAGCTCGACATATAGAGTTTGAACTTCATTTTTCCATAATTGATTTAAGACATATCAACCCTCATCAAAGGGTATTTAAAAAAGAAAATAGTGAGATGGATGGACTAGTCTCACTTTGTGTTCACTTCGTGACATCCTCGACATTATCTACAACACCAAATTTAAAATGATTGATACCTCACCTTTAGATGGTGACACATCTTTGCCATCTTTTATCTAGATAGTAAATTATCTTTAAAATTAATTAATACATTAACACATCCACATATCCAATCATCGATTTGTTTGCATTCGTACGTTAATTGGCGTGAATTAATTGTTTTTGCAATGCCCTCGTTAAATGGAAGTCAATGGACTTGTGGCCTTCAGGGCTTCTCAGCATTTTTTGAAGTCATAGGATACCCACACACACACACACACACACACACACACACACACACACACACACACACCAACTACATCCACGGTCTCAATGAATCGCAGTAAATCCTCCCGAAAGGATCTACTGTTGGCCTAACACTGAGGCCTAATCCGGCGAGCGTCTAGGAGAATTGATCCCGTGACCTCTCAATCTGTGAGTACTTCCAAGCGGGGACTCAACCAGTTGAGCTAACCCTTAGGGCTAGCCTAATAATTTATTGTTTTAATAAATAATAATATATATGATATAAATTTAACCCATATAATTTATAATAAAATTTTAACATATAATTTATATAATATAACATATATAAACATATAATATGTAAATTATATATATATATGTGTGTGTGTGTGTGTGTGTGTGTGATAAATTAAAAAAAAATAATCATTAAAAATATTTTACTGTATATTAATCATATAAATTCTAAAAAAATTAATAAATAAGAAAAATTATCTTATGAAACATATAAGAGGTGGATGTTATAGTTGTGTTTTCGATAAGTTGCTGCGATCTGCTGCTCTGCGCGCAACTAGGGTTGCTGCCTTCTCGGCTGCTCTTGCACACGGGTCTGGGCCTCACGCCCCTCATCTTTGGGTCTAAACGGGATCTTATCCGATCCAGCTAGTGCCCTCTTTGGCTGTGAGATGCAACGTCTCCCTGCTATTTATCAAAGCGCAGCTAGGGCTAGCAGCAATATTTGAACATATCTGCTCGCTGCGAGGGCCTCACGCTCATGAAGACCTAGGGCTCGCCTCTTGCTCCTTCGCCGCCTCCTCCCCCTATCGCGGAAGCTGCATTCAACTCTCTGCTAACTTCTTTTCCTAAGAAGAAAAAGTCAGAAGCTACCAAGTTTGTCAAAAAGCTTGAGGATGCACCAGAGGTTACGGTTCCTCCTGAGGGCCCGATCCAGGTCGCCTTGTCCCTGGCAGATCGAGCCCTGGTGGGTCAGTTCATGGGCCTTTGGCCCTCTCCAAAATCGACGGAGATCTGGGTTGTCAAGAGCTGGATCCCGCTGATCAAGAACAACGTTACTTCATACTTCTTGGGAAGAGGCTACTTCCTGTTCGAGTTCAACACAAAGGAGGATAAAGACTTGATTTTTAGGAATGGTCCCTATTTCATGGGACCCCAGGTTCTCTATCTCAACAAATGGACCCCAGACTTCGATCCTGCCGTGGATGTTCCGACGGCAGTCCCTGTCTGGGTTCACCTCTTGAACCTCCCAGTGCACTGTTGGAACTGGGATTCCCTCAAGCATATAGGCAATGCCCTGGGAAAATTCATTGATAGAGAAAACGACAAGGATCAGTATGACTGCGCTCGGATATGTGTTGAGGCCGAATTAGAGGTGGGACTTACGGAGGCCATCAAAATAAATGTTGGCAGTTGGATGCATGTGCAAAAGTTGGATTACGAGTAACTCCCATTCAAGTGCCGCAAATGTCACATCTACGGTCATTTTGCTAGAGGGTGCCCGAACAAAAGAGACGCAGAGAAAGGGAAGGAGGACAGTTGGAATCAAGTTAAGAGGACAAATACCTCTCACAAGAAATCTGGGGCCCCAAATGGCCAAGGCCCTCAGTTGGCCTCTACCCAAAATGAACCTTCACCGAAAAGCCAAGAAAACAGGTATGAGATCTTAAGCTCTGTAGAAGAGGTACCACAGGAAGAGGAAATGCAAGATAAAACCCAAGAAAAAGGGACCTCAGCAAGATCAAGGCCAGGAGAAAGTGCTACAGAAATAAATAAGGAAAAACAAGCAGAAGCCATCGAGGAGGAACAAGACTCGAAGGAATCAAAGGAGGAAGGGGAAATAGGAGATACGCAAACATCGGTCAGAAGATCGTCAAGGCGCCGCAAATTTGCTAGAGAAAAGAGAGATCAGGAAACCTACAAAGATAAGCTTCAGGGAAGTCAACCCACTCTAGAGAAACTCCTTGCTAAAAATTCGAAGGTGACTAAAAATCAAGCATAGGGTTCCAAGGGGGCCCATCATCATAAAAATAAATGATGAAGATAGTCTCCTGGAATTGCAGAGGAATGGGGAGTAGAGTGAAAGAAGAAGCAATGAGAAGCCTTATAAGAATAGAAGCCCCAGATATTCTTCTAATTCAGGAGACAAAAATGGAGGACAACGAGTTTCTCCAAACCAGTAAAATTTTTTGGAAGGAAGGCAGAGGTCAAGCCATCTCAGCACGGGGAGCCTCTGGGGGGCTGGGCTCTCTCTGGAATAAATCCAAGTATTTGTTGGTTACAGAGATCATCAATACCCACTGGTTGTTTCTAAAGCTACAACATGTGGACTCGAGGGAGACATTTTGTCTCTTTAATGTCTATGTCCGAGTAAATGTAGGGGAGAAAAGGGCCTGTTGGGACTCCATCAGACAACTATTGGAATTAGAGAATTTGGAAAACGTCATAGTTGCTGGAGATCTAAATCTCACCTTGCATGCGGAGGAAAAGTGAGGAGGCAGTATCATAAGGGATCCAACAAGGGAGTGGGTGGAGGATCTCATGCAGGACTGGGATCTGCTCGACATCTCTCCAACCAATGGTAAGTACACATGGTCTAATAAAAGAATTGGCCCCGTCCATATTGCTACAAGACTTGATAGATTTCTGGTGCAAAGTTCCTTTCTTTTGCTTGGCCTCGAATCCAGATTGCACATCCTCCCTTGCAGTGTTTCAGATCACAAGCCTATTAAGCTTGAGATACTGGATCACAAGGACCTAGGCCCTATTCCTTTCAGATTCAATCCACTTTGGGTTAAGAATCCTGAGTTTCTGAACTTGGTTTATGATAGTTGGAAAATGCCGGTGAAGGGCTCTCCCTTCTACATCTGGGAGGAAAAGCTTAGAAGACTAAAAGTTGTTCTAAAATCATGGGCCAAATCCCTCCCCAACCCTGCAATAGAGATAAAGTTGGCCCAAGACAAACTTGATCAGCATCACGCCCAAAATGAAGATGCAGAAATCACTAGAGAAGTATTAGATAAGGAGGCTGATCTTCAACAAAATTTCCATAAAGCTTGCCTTTCAGAGGAAGAATATTGGAGACAAAAGTCTCGGAGTCTATGGCTTAAAGAGGGAGACAGAAATTCTGCCTTCTTTCACAAACAAGCTCAAGCTAGAAAGAGCTTCAACTCTATTGCAGAAATTAAGGAAGGGAGCTCTATCCACAAGGATTTTGGGAGCATCAAGAAAGCATCTTTCACTCACTTTAAAAAAATTTATAGTGAAAAAGGAGTGACGGATCCAAACTCCAAATTCTTGGAGGCGGTTCCTACTAAGATCTCCCCCACAATGAATCAGCACCTTGAAGCAGAGATCACTATAAAAGAAATAAAGGATGCTCTCTTCGACATGGAGCCCGACAAAGCCCCAGGCTCGGATGACTTCACTGCAAGATTCCTCCAATCCTGTTGACAGATTGTGGAAAAAGACCTCTACAAAATGATTTTGAAATCTCAAAATTGTCAAAAATTAGGGGGCAACACCAATTCTCCCTTCCTTGCCCTCATCCCTAAGGAAAAGGGCGCTAAGGCATTCAATAGGTTCCACCCCATCTCTCTTTGCAACATTGGATATAAATTAATCACAAAGGTGATCGCCAATAGACTAAAAGGTATCCTCCTAGCTATCATTCCGGAGAACCAAGGCGAGTTTTTTCAGGGGAGACAAATTGTGGACAACTTCATCCTAGTTCAAGAGGCGATTCATTCAAGCCAACAACGCAAAGAGAAAGGTATGGTAATCAAACTAGACTTGGCAAATGCTTTTGATCGTGTTAGACTTAGTTTTCTTTGGGAAGTCTTGCAAAAAATTGGCTTTGGAATGAGCTTTATCAATTGGATTTGAGCTTGTATAACCAATCCTTAGATCACTCCCTTGGTGAACGGGAGAGCAGCAGACTTTTTCAAAGCATCAAGAGGACTTAGGCAGGGTTGTCCCCTTTCCCCGCTTCTTTTTGTTCTCCATGTTTTTGTCCTGAGCTTTTATTTAGATTAGAAACTGGTTGATCAAGAGATCCTGGGGCTCAACATTGCCAGAGGGGTAAAAAATGTAAACCATGCTCTGTTTGCAGATGATACCCTCCTACTAGGGGCTGCCACCATTCGATCCGCCTTAAGGTTCAAGGAAGTTTTGGATGAATACTGTGAAGCTACAGGCAACATTTTAAACAAAGTAAAATGTAATGTTTTATGTTGGAATATTTCTGCCACCACCCTCTCCGCCATCTCCAGAACACTAGGC
This sequence comes from Pinus albicaulis, assembly GCA_034641835.2. Classification (NCBI taxonomy): domain Eukaryota; kingdom Viridiplantae; phylum Streptophyta; class Pinopsida; order Pinales; family Pinaceae; genus Pinus; species Pinus albicaulis. The sequence continues at coordinate 339,618,691 of CM076576.1, forward strand.
TTCTCTGCCTCCCTCAATTGGACTTCTTTTATCTATCTGGGCCTTCTTATCTTCCGTGAATTTGCTTACAGCAGAGACTGGATCCCTCTGCTTGACAAATTCAAGGAAAAAATCCAAGCTTGGGGATTCTCATGGTTAAACCTTGCTGGCAAAACAATTCTTATCAAATCCGTTCTCAGTAGTCTCCCCATCTTCCAATTCTTTGTAATCCTAGCTCCAACTGGCATCATCAGGAAAATGGAAGCCTTCATCCACAAATTCTTTTGGAAAGGTGGCAATCACAATGAAAGAAAAATCCCATTAGTAAGCTGGGATAAAATCTATAAGCCCTTGAAACACTGTTACCAATGAAATAGGTAACCTGACCTCAAAACGAGAACTCTAGCCCAAAAAGACTCAAAAAACATGAAAAAACACCCAAAAAACAAAAAAAAAGTGTATTCCAGAATGCATTTGGTTTTTTTTGAAGGTCAAATTTCAACATTTTATAAAATTATGCTAAAAACAAAATTGTTTCTTGTAAAAAGGATTGAAAAAAACACCCTCAAAACAAAACCAGTTGATGCTGGAATAACAAAAAAAAAATTTGTCATAATTTTGACATTTAAAAAAATAGAAATAACATTTTTTAATTTTTAAAATTCAAACATTAAAAAAACCTAAAATTTAAGAAAAAAATAAATTTAAAAAATAAAATCATTTTAAAGCTTATAATTTAAAAATATATAGGAATAAAAAAATAAAAATAAAAACAAAATAAAATTTTTAATTCAAACACTAAAAAAACCTTAAAAAAAAATAAAAAAATTTAAAGATTAAAATTTCAAAATATATAGAAATAAAAAAATAAAAATAAAAATAAAATAAAAATATTAAATAAAAATAAAAAGTTAAAAAAGGAAAGAAATTATAAAAAATAAAATATAGAAATTAAATTTAAAAAAGAAAAAGAAAATGTTTCTTAAATTTAAAAAAAAAATATATATATATATTTTAAAATAAAAAATTAAATTAAAAAAAAAAAGAAAAAAAAAAGAAAGAAAAAAAGAAAAGAAAGAAAAATTAATTACAAATAAAAAATGAAAAATAAAATACAATAAAAATATTAAATTTAAAAAAAAATATATTAAAAAAACAAATAAATTTTAAAAAATAAATTATATATATATATATATATATATATATATATATATATATGAACTTAAATTAAAAATATATGTATTAGATTTTATTAAATTTAAAAAAATGTTAATATTAAAATAATAAATTAAATTAAAAAAATATTAAATTTTAATAAATTAATGAATAAACAAATAAATTTTGAAATAAAAAATAAATTTTAAATATAAAGAAAAAAAAAACCATTGTTAAAATAAAAAGTTAAAAAACTTTAAAAATGAATTAAAAATGAAAAATTGAAAAAAATAAATTTAGAAAAATATATTAAATAAAAAATAAAATAAAAAACAAATTAATTTGAAAATATTAAGTTTAATTAAAAAAAAAATCTAATTTAAATACACAATTTTAATTGAAATTAAAAAAATATAAAATTTTTATGTAATTAAAAAAATAATAATAAAAAAATAAAAAATTAAAAAAAATATTAAATTCAAATATATTAAAAAAAAATACAAAATTTATTAAATTTTAAAAAATTAAATGAAAAAACTAAACATAAAATTTAATAATAAAAAAAAAAATGAAAAAATAAAAAAAAAAATACAAAAGTTAATAAAAATTATTAACAAAATTTAGAAAAAAAAAAATAAAAACAAAAAAAAGAATTTAAAAAAAATAAAAAATAAAATAAAAAAATTAAATTTCAAATATAAAAATTAAATTAAAAAAAAACAATTTTAAATTTTTTGAATAATAATAATAATAATAATAATAATAATAATAATAATAATAATAATAATTGATCGTGGTGGCGTCGCCAATCGACCTCTTGCCAAGGTGGCGGCGAAGGCCAGCCGCTGGGCGGCAGCCCCCTGCCCGCCCAGTGGCCGGCCTCGGCCGCCACCTAGGTAGGAGGCCGATTGGCGGCGTCACCACGATCAAATTTTTTTTTATTTTTATTTTTTTTTAAATTTTTATTTTTATTTTTATTTTTTAATATTTTTTAATTCGTAACATATATATATATATATATATATATATATATATATTTTTTTTTTTTATTTTTTTATTTTTTAATATATTTTTTTAATTTGATTTTTTTTTTTTTTTTTTTTAATATATATATATTTTTTAATCTAATTAATTTTTTTTGTTTTTTTGTTTTGTTTTGTTGTTTTTTTGTTTTTTTAATTTCAAAAAATTGAAAATTATTTTTTTTAAATTCAATTATTATTATTATTATTATTTTTAAATTAAATTTGTTTTAAATTTTTTTTTTTAAATTTAATATTTTAGATTAATTATTTTTTAAAATTTAAAATTTATTTATTAAATTTATTAAATTTTAAATTAATTTAATTTTTTTTTTTTAATCTTTTAGTTTATTTAGTTTTTCATTTTTAAAATTTATAAATTGTTTCATTTAAAAAAAAAACAGTAAATTTATGGATATTTGTTTTTTAATTATTTGCACGTGGTTTATTTCATTTTTTTTTTGTTTTTTTAATGATAGTTTTTTTTTTAAATTTCAATTCTTTTATTTTAATTTTTTTTTTCAATTTTAATTTTTCAATTTTTTTAATTTTTTATCTTTTATTTTTTTATTTTTTTTATTTTTATTTTTTATTTTTAATTTGTTTTTTTTTTTTTGTTAATTTTAAAATTTGTATTTTTTTTTCTTATTATTATTAATTTTAATTTTAATTTTTAAATTTAATTTTTCCTTTTTTGTATTTTTTTTTTTTTTTGTGTAAATTTTAATTTTGTAATTTTAATTATTTTAAAATTTTATATTTAATTTTTTATTTTTATTTTTATTTTTTTTTTTTTTTTAAATTATGGTTTTTTTTAATAACTTAGAAAATAATGTTTTTGATGTTTTTTTTTATTTTATTTTATTTTTTTAATTTTTTTTAAAATTTTTTTGGTTAATTTTTGTTTTTTTTCTTTAAATTATGTGTTTGTTTTTTTCAAATTTTGTCATTTCTTTTGATATAATTTTCGAATATTTTTGTTTTTTTTGTTTTTATTTATTTATTTTTGTTTAAATTTTTTATTTTACGAGTTAATTTTGTTTTTGTTTTTTTAATTGTTTATATATATATATATATATATATATATATATATATATATATATATATATATATATATATATATATATATATATATATATAAGTTTTGTGTTTTATTACCAACATGAAAATCACCACTTAAAAAAAAAGGTTGATGCTGCATCAATACGTTTCAAAATTAGCATGAAAATCACCACTCTAAAAAAAAAGTTGATGCTGCATCAATACGTTTCAAAATTAGCATGAAAATCACTAAAATTTTGAAACAAATATTCATACTTCATAAATAAAAATATTAGAGTGTCAAAAATGTGCACAAAAAAAAAGGGGGGTGATTCTGCATCACCACTTTTCAAAATTGGGTGCTTTTTATGCTACCAGAAAAAAGTAGGTAACAGTGCGGTTACCTATTTCATCGGTAACAGTGTTTTGAATGAAGGAGGCCTGAACTTTAAGGATCTCAGCCTTCAAAACACAGCCATGGGAGCAAAGATTTTTTGGAGAATCATTGGTCCTCAACCAGGCTGGGCGCAAAGAGCATTATGGAAGAAGTATTTTACTGGGACATGAAAAAGATGCTTGGAAAATTCCCTGCCCACCACTGGATCTTAATTGTTAAAACTCTGTTACAAAGCAATTCCTCTAATTAAAAATAACGCGTTTTGGATACCCGGCAATGGAAGAGAAATTAATCTCTGGGATGACAGTATCATGATGCACCCTCCCCTGTCGAGCAACAGCTCCCTTCTAATGTTGCGTTCGTGGTTGGATGGCGTTGGGCTCTTTACTCTTTGGGACACCTCGATATGGTCTGGAAACACCTGGCTGCGTTGGAACCTGCCGCCCGTTCCAGCAGAGTTGACTCATGATTGTGACATCCTTCTCACGTTGTTGAATGGGAAGGCTCCACTGCGCGCTGGGAAGATGGACGCCCATGGCTGGGGTGCTAAGCCAGGGTTCATATACAGTAGCGCAGGGGTATAAATTATTGCAGGAGCGCCCACACGTACCACCAGATCTTGCTGTGTGGAAGGGTCTTTGGAGTTTCAAGACCATGCCAAAGGTGGATTTTTTCTGTTGGCTGTTATGCCACAAAGGAATACTTACAGAGGACAGGTTAAAGAAGAAAGGATTCCATGGACCCTCACGATGCCAATTGTGTTGTGACAGCGAAGAGAACACCCATCATTTAATGTTGGATTTCAAATACTTAACAGAAATCTGGCAGAATCTCTTGAGCCATTGGAAAAGAGTGTTCATCTTGCCAATTTCTATCTTTGATTTATTTGCAAACTGGAGAAATTTTTATCCAGAAACAGTTCCAAAAAATGAAAGCTTTAAGGCTGCTTGGCTCTCCTTGCCAAAATTTATCTGTTGGCAAATTTGGCTTGAGAGAAATAGAAGAGTTTTCAGAGATGAAGGCCAAAATCCAAAATTCATCATTATCAAGATAAAGAGTCTATGGAAAGAAAGTCTAGGTGAGCATTTGTCGGATTCGAACCTAAGTCAGCAGGACTTAGATTGGGCCGCTTCGTTGGATCTCCATTTCTCTGGAGAAATAAGACACCACAAGGATAAAAAAAATGGCAATTCAGAGGGAAGGAGAATGAAATATCAGAATTGCTCATCAGGCAATCCAGACATACCTTGTTTTTTGATGGGGCAGCGAAAGGAAACCCCGGTATGGCTGGGGCAGGAGGAGTTATAAAGAACAAGGAAGGCAAAATTGTGACTAATTTCTCTTGGGGAATAGGGTACTCCACAAGTATCCAAGCTGAAGCCTTGGCACTTCTTCAAGGTCTCAAGCAAGTCAAGGCCCTTGGTCTAATAGAGGTAAACATTATCGGAGATTCTCAGTCCATTATTAAAGTCATAATGGAGAATTATTCTCCTTTTGATCTTAGATTAGCAAGAGTAGTTTCAAGAATCATACTTTTGGTGAAATCCCTTCAGACTGCTAACTTATTTCATGTATTGAGGGAGAACAATAAGGATGCTGACTTGGAAGCCAACAGAGCGGTGCCTCTTGCAGTTGGCTCTCTCTTGAGAGATGGGGTCGAGGGGTGGGACTCCATTCCATAAAATTGTTTCATGTTTTACTGCATTATACTAAATCAGTTTGTTTGTATCCATAAGATAGGGAAAATAACAGAGATAGATTCTCTAGTTCTGAGTAAGAAACATTGGCTCCCAAATCTTGGGGCCTCTGATCATCTGGTGGAAGAAAGTTCATGGGCTTTGCTCGAATTATTGTAACTAGTGAAAGGCATTTTAGCCACAGTTCTAATATAAACCCATACTTGTTCTTATAAAAAAAATACATATAAGAGGTGTGTGAAGGTAAGGAAGTGAGGATGTGTGTGAAAGAGGAACATGTGGAAAGAAAAGTGTTAGACTTGGTGTTAGAATTTTTGTTAAACGACATATATATCCTTGTCTCGTGAATCATATTAATTTGCGACCCTCGAAAATTTTAAATGATGCATTATGAGTTTGTCTCGAGGACTGACTTCCACGACGACTTTGCGTTAAAAGTGTTCAGCGCAGCTAGTTTGCCTTTTGACCTTAACCTTTAAAAGTGTGTCTATACACAAGTTTTGTGGCACGAACATACATAATTCCTCTGTAATAATTGCAACACCATAATTAAAATGATTAATACTTCATCTTTACGTGGTGACCCATCCTCATCTTCTTTCATCGAGATAGAAAATTATCTTTGAAATTAATTAATATGTTAACACATTAACAAATCCAACCATCGGTTTGTTTGCATTTGGACATTAATTGGTGTGAATTAATTGTTTCTGTGGCCCCCTCATTAAATGGCATACAAAAAGCTTGTGGTCTTCACGACTTCTTGGTGTTTTCTAAGGTCATGGGATACTCCCGCGGCTTAGATGAGACACGAGCCGGGTTGACAAGTCAATGTCAAAACTTGGATGTTGTAACTCCAAATGGTGGATGCCCTCGAGTGGGTTGACTTAGCCAATGCCAGGATGCTTCGAAAGGTAGATACCGTGGCCCTAAACCCCGCCTTAAATTGGATAATATGGCAAGTAGACCCCCCCTTGTGGTTTATAACATAACACAAGCATAAGATATTAGATGGGTTTTATTTAGAGGTTTAAAATACATGTTATCTAATGCGGTTCAAATAATTGTATAATATGTGGTTTTTTAATATATGGTGGCTATATGTTGATTTACATACAATTTCTTATTTCAATAAATAATAATGTACATTATTACTAGGGAGGCGGGAGTGGGAGGGTTATTTTTTGCTACGATGAAGAAAGGGAAATTCAATACACTTGGGGATTGGGGATTTCAACGAACAACAAAGCTAAATTTATAGCATTGTGTTAAGGAAAATTCGACATATACTGGTCTTTGGAGACTCGATGATTGTAATTTAGAAGGTGTGCAAGATCAAAGAAAACTCTGATCAAAATCAAGCTCCCGTTCTACACATAATAAGTATTCAACTCTCAAAATTCAAAAGTATTGAATTCTTTCATGTCAAAAGGCATCTAAATGCAGTGGTTGACTCCTTAGGTAACAAGGGTGTATATTTGGAACAAGGGGTGATGATGTTGGACAATGAAAGGTGTTTTAATAATCCATTACCATGATAGCTTTCACTACAACTGAGATATGAAATTATCAAATAGAATTAAAGATGCTTTAAAAAGGATGGGATCTTTGAAGCCCCATTTTCACGCCTCATCAGGAAAATTCATTAATTATCCTTACATTCTATTTGTTTTGGTGATTGCTAACAAATGATGAGGTTGGCGTACATGCTCACAGCTAGCTAATTTATGCTTTTCAAGATTTTTCTGTGGGTGGAGGAGGAATCTTTTTGTTAAATTCGAAAGGATGCTTAGAATTGACATCTCTTCCTCCTTAGTGTAGTAAACATGCTTTCAATCCCTCGTTTTAAGTAACCTATTCCCAACTTGCAGAGTTAATCTAAATGCAATGGATTGCAATGTTTGGTGAATGCACAGAAATAAAAGTTCTATTAATAGTGTTTCCAAGATTGACAATTTCGGGCAGGTAGGTGTGAGCAGTTATAACAAGAAGATGGGTTAGTTTAACAACTCAAGGATTCAGGTCTGGTGTTCATTTCGCTTTGCAGGAGAAATCAATCATGTCATGGATCGCTCAATGGAGCATCAATCCAACGACAGGCATGAGGAAGCCTCTTTTCACTGGCATAGTTGATGATATTTGTGGATTTCATCATGAATTTGACCTCCAGGCACGAAGAAACAATGTTTACTGAGTCATGCACTCATTTTTCCATGCTTTCTCAAAAGCTCAATTTGCTGGAAATCAATTTGGAGAGGTTGCAAGTGGGAATGAACATGTTGAAACTCGGGATGGGTAATTTGGATATTTTGTTAGACTCCAAGGCAAACAAGGCATATTTTGAAGCATTTGAGGATTTCATGGTGCAAGAAGACGAGACATCAAATCTTCTGGAGGTAGAAGTTGGTGAGGAAAATGGAGGCTCAATCTATTCCCATACTCAGGAAGGGCCTGAAAACACTGAAAATGAAGTGAATTCTACTATTGGAGTAAATGTTGTAGGCTAGATCTTTTCTATAGTTTACAAAATGTTATGCAAATATGTAGCCATCTTAAGAGTTTTTTGGAGGTTTTATATGAGAATATAGCTTAGTCTTAAAGTATGTAGACAGAGAGAAATAAGATGTAGTTCTTTTTGGAATCTTTTAAATGTTGTGGAGGAAGTTTTTGTCAAAGATGTAAAAGGTTATGACCTTCAAACCAAATTTATTTAATAGAAAAACTATATATATATATATATATATATATACATATACAATATATGTATAAAAATTAAATTGTGATATTAATTTTTCAAAAAATAATCATTAAAAAATATTGTATCATATACTAATTATATAAATTCTAAAAAAACTTAATAAATAGAAAAAATATCCTACCAAACATATAAAAAAGTGTGGAAATAGGAATGTGTGTGGAGGTGTGGAAGTGGGGATGCATGCGAAAGGGGAACATGCAGAAAGAAAAGTGTTAAAATTGTTGTTAAATGACATATAAATCTTTGTCTCATGAGTTTGGTTGTGGTCGTTGGAAAATTTAAACGATGCATTATGAGTTCATCTCGGGGAGTGACTACTACGATGACGTTGTGTCAAAAGTGTTCAACCCAAATAAATTTTGTGTTTTGACATGCCTTTACATAAGTCCTGCGACATGAATGTACAAACTTCTTGTATTTGTAATCACACTAGGTAGCGTGCAAGTAGTTAATAGCATTGAGAAAAGTGTGCAAGGAAAATTGTGAAAAAGTAATTGTGCGGAGTAGTAGGTGTATAGAAGAAGTGTTGGGGGCAATGGACTTGTGTGCAAAAAGTATGTGGAGTGGAGAATGTGTGTGACCATGCGAAAGTGTGAATGTGTGCGGAAGATAAAGTGTTGTGTGAAACAAGGATGCATAGAGGTTAGGGATGTCTGAAGCTAAGTGAACTATGTGCAGAGGTAAAGCATGTGCACAAGTAAAAGGGTAAGTATCATTTGACTCTTTCCACAACATTGTAGAAGCATGAAGTTAGAATATTTTATGTTTTACTTCGATGCATGCAAGATAAACATAGAAGTGAAAATAGTAAATTCAATTTAAATTCACATAAATTATTTAAATGGAAGAATTTATTAAAAATTTTATACTCCACTCAGAAAGATGTCCAATGGTATTTATATAGAAATTAAGCGTAAAGTTAGTAATAATATCTAATGTTTATAGGTTTGTGTTATAAGTGTTCCTGCTCAGAAGAATCATATTAACTCTAAAATTGGTGGAAGCAAGGGGTCTATGGAGGTAAGGCATGTGCAAAGGTAGATGGGCAAGTTCCATTGCTCCACATAAGGTGGGATCAAATTGAAAATATTTAATTTATAATCGTGTTGACAAGGATACCCAACTAGTTAGACTTGGGTGTAATTGTTAAATAATGAATTTGTGATAAATAAATTGGACAAGGAGTAAATCTTTACATAAAATTTCAACAATTATGCATAAAATAACTTTAACGTGAAACAATAAAATATGGGTCCATTATATAATCACCAACAAAATTAGACACATCAACCAACAGAGCCACGGAAGTAAGAACTCAAACCGAATTTAAAATCAATACTAAACATGGAACACACATACGAGACTCAAAACTCTTGTCTAATGTTTATATTAATATTTATCAACAACAAAACATTAGATATAATATACAAGTTAAGAGAAGTGCTTGGAAAACTCATTGTTAATTAATACTCCTAGCCATTGTCATAGGATTTAGATCCATATAAGATTTCATACAAAATGTTATCTCATAATTCATCGCAACATTTGTGAGTAAACTCAAAATATACAAAATAGAACATAATATACGGCAATAGAGTAATCAAGCATGTCAAATCTTTTTGATGTCGACAATGATATTGTCCATTGAAATTGCGAAGGTTTCGGATATTGAGAATCCACGTAACAAAAAAACAACCTTTGAGATGTTTTGTTTGTATTTAGCAAAAGATATTTGTATAAGTTTTGAGAAGAACTATTGAAGAAGATCCCTTGAAAGGGTGCAATTTGGTTTGCCATCTATATCCTTGATTGTAAACTGCAAATTGTGTTCACAAGAAAATAATGTTTTTCCACCACAACTTGTGAAATAAAGCATGTTATCTACTGAACACTCCATTATTCTAATAAGTTATTTACACTTGTTACAGAATGAATTGTATTGTGGGAAAAACATATTAGCTGGCTTAAGGATTCCAGTAATCTGCAATAGTTTGTTTGTTGATAGGCATACATTTTCGTTAAATTTATGGTAGATAAAGAATGTAAGAAAAAAAGAGAGCAAGCGAAGGATAAAATAATTGCAAAAACATAATAGGAGAAAGCTTATAAAAAGTTAAGTTGCAATTTAAAACTTGCTTGGACATTTGTTTTTGTGAGAGCCTATAAATAAGATTTAAGCTTATTAAAATTCAAGATGCAATTGGAAACTTGCCTCGACATTTGTTTTTGTGAGAGTTTGTAAATAATGTTTTGTTGATTCTTGTTAAATGAATAAAAAATACTTAATGAACATGTATGTATGTTTTGTAACCCTTTTGGACCACTTTGAACCATGCTTTTGAACAAAAGCATGATTGTCTTTTTGCTTGCTATATATTTTCACAATTTAGTAATTGTTTGCCTAAATGCACTTGGTAAAAATTGAAGGGAATAATTCAATTAGTTGCAACAAAGAGAGCATGCAAATATGAATTATTTTAGCAACAAGTGCAAGAAATGAAAAGAAAATGAGAGAACATATAGGAAAAAAGAAGAGGATAGCAAGACACAATGACTCTACAAAATACAGTGGCACTCTCACTGTTTGATTCACCATCTTTGACATATTTTTCAAATGAACGATTATTTTGTTGGCATCCTATAACAACTGCTGCAAAGCTTCCAAATTAATAATATGTATTTGCTTCTAAAAAGACAACAATTGTAGTAACTAGAGTAGGATGATGTTCAAAATAGAGCATTGATATTGTCTCAACAAGAGATGTTGGAGTCAATGAGATGCAGTGACTAGTATCACCCCTTTCATATTTGTTTTTTTTATGATGTTGAATCTCATTATGCAAACACTACTCCCAAGAGAGAAATAGGACAAGAATTGAGAAATTAGCTTATCGCTTATGTTGACAATTATTGTAAGTTGTCCATGCATGTCAACAAGATCGACGTGTACAATTTGAGCCTTTGGTGGTGAGCAAGATGTTGCAACAACTACAAGGCCATATAACACTAAGACATCTCCTTCAAAAATATTTGTTGTGTTTCCCATGCAAATGTTAATTATGGACAATGCGACTATCTTTTCTTTTGCTTGGTTGTGAAAAGAAAAAACATTTATATTAGTGGTTTGTATAATTTTTCTATTTTAAAAACACTAAAATGGCAAAAGAAAATGCAAAAAATAATTAATGTGCAAATGCAAATACTATGCTTTGTTCTTGATTGTGGAAGCAGAAAGAGTGAATCATTTGTCCATATGACTAGATTCATTTCCACTTGTTTCATTATCTACTTTGTGAGTTAACATATTTTTCATTGTTACACCTATAGAAACACAACAATGAAGCTAATATATTGTATATCAACTATCAAAAATATTATACAAGAACCTCGATGTTTTAAACATTGATTGTCTAACTTCAACATATCTCAGTAATATACTTAAGTAATGCATATGCAGTGTTAAAAACATGTGATTCTATTTATATGAATATCAAAGGGGATCATTGTTCAAATTTACTCATTTGCATTAAAACAATGGTATACAATGCAAGACTATTGAATTACATATGCTTTATTTAAAAACTACACATTGAGTGTAACTCCAATGTTTGATTAACAATTTCTTCAAATTTTATTCAAATAGTTTATGTTATTAACATGGCATAAATTGAATCAAAGTAATTAGAGACTTCAACTATTGCAAATATCAAATAAAATAGAGGCATAGAAACAAACTAGTTAAATAAGATCGCAAATTACTTACACCAGCACGTGTACGATGAAATAACTATAACTATACAAGTTTTAAAGAGTAAACATTGTTCAAGTCAACAAATGTCTTACAATAATCCTACAAAAGATATTTGAATTCTTGTTACAAAGATTAATGATTGCACTATTAAATATGATAAAATATCAAGTCCCAAACAATAAAACAAATAATGAGAAAAAAACAATACCTGGAACAAGGGGAGTGATTTTTTATTGCTACTTTTAGTTTTTTTTTTTTTTTTTCAAATAATAAACAAAGTAGGTATAAGAATTGAACCATTTGTTGCAAATTTCAATTTAAGAACAATCTAGCATGAATTGCATTATGCTCACTCCAATATGCATCCAACAAATTGACTTGACAACAACCAGGGTCAAGACTTGTCCAAATATGGTATATTTGAAATTCTGAGTTTGGAGTATAATTGTGTGTCAATTCATGAAACTGAATCAATTGCATACATTCAATTAGTTTCTTTGTTATTTGGCTATTTGAATGCATGTCAAAATTGAAATCATCAATAATAATCAAGATACAGTGGTCACGAAGAATCGATAATTCAACAATTGATATTGTTTCAATGACTGTAAAGACAAGAGTAAAAGGAGCAACACGTATGTTCATATTGTAAATTGGTCGTATTACATAGATTTGTGACATCATAAGCTCATTTTGCATTTCAAAATTTATTTGTTTCAAATATGTTTATGTGTTTTTTATGCAAGTAAGAACACCACCAACAAAGTATGATGAATTCAAATCGAAGTTGGAAAACTTATGTTCGCTAGATAGGCAATATGTGCATGTCTCTTGCAAGCAAATAACCATATTGCTCATAATATCTTCATCTTCTTGAATATCATCAAGATGCACACACAATCTATGCATGTTCAGGGAGACCAATGTAAGTACATTGGTATATGCAAAATATTTACGAACAAGAACAAATTTCCACGATGCATTTTCAATCAAGCATTTCATTTATGTGGAAGCAGGGGGTCCACTTGCAGGAGCCAACTATGTACACTAAACCATGTGCTTTAATATTACTTGGATAAAATGTAAGTTTTTCTAAAGTCAAGCCTTGTGCTCTATGTATTGTTCTAGTGCAAGTTAATTGTACTAGAAATTGTCTTCATATTTTACAATGACTTTTGCTTCTAAATGATGGTAATAGCTTATATGTACCATATAATTCTTGGATTTTCTTCTTTGTAATTTGCCGACAGATGAATCAAAAAATTATATCCAAACTACATCTAGTCCATTTTCTCCATTTGAACAATAAGCTTTCAATACTTCATCAACACCATTAATAAGGCCATCTTCGATATCATAATTTCCATCATATAACTCAACGAATATATTTATTTTTACTAGTATTTTTTCTAGAAATACAATTTTTTTCATAAGATGCAATGCGTGTCTAAATGCTTTCAACTTTTTCAAATGCTTGAAGGACTATTTACTCTATATCCACATGTGACAACATTTTTCACCGTGTCTCTGCACATCTTTATTTCTATAAATAATCCAGATATTTTCACTTCAATGATACATACAAAATTGCATTTAACAGAGCATGTAACCATAGAATGCATACACATAAAAGAAGTGGAAATAAAATGAAACTAGGAGAAAGAAAGGCACAAAACAAGTTGATAACAGAGTTCACCCCGCGTGGGTTATAGCTTCGTGCCCTACTTAATGTGGGGAGGCCTCTTTCATTAATATTCAGAAAAGGAAAATTACATGCAAGTAAAAAAAGACACATTAGACCTCCACTTCCGGGGATGGCCTGAAAATTCATACCTTTGCTAAAGAAATGGACTGCACTGTTGAATTTGTGTCGAAAAATCGTGAAAAATGACTGTAAACTCGACCCCTTTATGTTTCGGTCAAAATATAGACCCCCGAGAATCTCAAAGAGTCCCCATAGATTCCTTCCCAAGGGTTGAGTGAAATTAGCTGCCTAGATGAAAAATCTGACCTCACTAGTGTGCTCCTTGCCAGAAACCAAGTTGAATGAGTATAAAGTTGGCTTATTTCTTAGATGGTGAAATTTTGGGCTCTAAGCAGTCTTTTAGATTCCCTACAGAATCTTCATGAAATATTCCCTTAAATTATTTCTCGGATTCCATGCCCGAGTGGGACCCTTGGCCACATGGTTTTGACACACAGTTCCACATCGCTCCTCTCTAAACCCACCAAGAGGCCTCCTCTCCCCCTCGGCAGTGTAGAAATGTTGGTTAAATACCATGAAGTGGGAAGACCCGTCAAGGCCCACCACTTGGTGTGTTGGTGTTTGCTCAAAATAAAACTCGGGAGACCCACGATTGAATCTGCTACTTATGGAAATTTGGCGTTGTTTTTTTAGTTCATTTGGGTTGGTGGTTGGTGGGCATCATTGGACGCTGGTATTTTAGTGTACCGCCAACGGACCGATCGACGAATTCATTGGGTGGGTTCAACACCCGCCAGTACTTATTATATTATATATTTATAGTGGGGTTCAGTTGGTGGGGTTTGACCACCGTCCAACCAACCAAATATATCATTTATTTATTTTCAATTTAATTTTGGCTAGCTACACCTGTTTTTCCGCTAAGTTTTCAAGGGTCATTGGAAAAACTAAGTAGGTGACAATTTGGTCATGTCCATTACTCGCAAAGGTTTAAAATGTCACTTTATTAATAAAACTAACCATCTACCAATTAGGTTCCACATGGTGCATTTTGATTCGCCCGTACGGCTTATTGGGTCACTGAATGCACTATTGACATCACCTTCCATGTGTTGCTTTCTAATTGGATGCCTGTTGACTGTACCACCATGTCACCTTGCTTATGTCATCACTTGTACGGATGACGTCAACATCTGTACTATTGACGTCAGTGCCACGTGTCATTCGTGTGGGTCTTGCCTGCAAAATTTTTAGTTTTTTCTCAAAAAATTCAACGGGCCATAACTTTCACATATGGTGTTAGATTGAAGTGTCATTCATGCCGTTGGATTCAAAACGATGAGATCTTTGATTTGAGATAAGTTTCGCTGAATTCTGGAGACTTACGAAATTTTGCCTTTTAGGACCCTCTTGGATCATTCCTCCCCACTAAGGAGGTTTTGGTCCTCCAAAAGCATGGAAACAATCTGCAATCTATTGTACTCCCTCATCTACACAACAAGTGCTCTAACATGCCACACTTCCTTCTCCTTCACCTTTGTACTTCAGAGCCATAAGTGATGAACCAACACCTGCATTCTATGCAAACCTGTATTACATTCTTTGTAAAGTACATGTCCTTAATACAAGACCAATCATGACCTAAACAACCACATACTTGCCAAGAGTTTATACCTCACTCGTTGGTTAAGTTTTACATCATAATCATAATAGAAACCAATCCCAAGTTATTAACTAAAAAGGCCCAAAAGATCACTATGTTGCATTCACAAGTGATGGAAAATACTTCATCACTTTTAAAATCATCTCACAACATGTGATTTACAAAATGCTACCATGACAAGCTACTATATCTAATAAAACCATATCTCACTCAACAAAGTGAATGGGTCATCACCCTGTGGTTGATTCGCTTATTGAACAACTTCACCAGTTGGTTCCTTCATAGGTGCTTTCTAGTCATGGAGTAACTGACATGTGGCTCTCTGATGTCCATCCTTGTTGCAGTGACAACAATGATTCTTCTGCCTCGAAAATTTTTGGTCCTTCTTTGAACACTTGTTCCTGATGCGTCCTCGATGAGGAGAACTTCCTGTGGAATCCTCACTATGACTAGAATGTGGTGATGTGCTCCCTTCATCCATTGTTGGTTGGTAATTGGTTGTCTTGGAGCATTCTCCAACCTCCTTTATGACATATCCAAGTCCTCCATAGCGAGGCAATTCCTTCACTTTTATGGGATTCACAATTTCCTAGCCATTAATGTCGAGGCCCTTCCCTTGATACCCCATTTTCTTCAACAAGTTTAATCCAATTCCTGTAGCATGGTTCTCAAAGGTAGTGAAATCATCATCATAAAAAGAACATGATATTGAAGAATCAATTTTTAAATCATGCTTGTTATGTTGCAACCTTTCCAAGGCCTCCTCCTTGGCTTGTAATTGATGTCGTAACCTTTGTTTCTCCTCCTCTACTTCTTGTAGGAGTCTCCTTAGTTCAATATTATCTGCTTGAATGCTTTGGTTGATCTCATCGAGTTCTTGGGGCCATGTAGTCTTTGGTTCCCTTTTCATATTTGGCGCAACATCTGCTGAAATCCCTATCTCATCGCTTGAATCAGAACCCAAGTCAATAGGTCCATCATCCGTAATTCCAACAGATGCAATATTCATCTCATCACTTGAGTCAAATCCCAGGTCAATTGGTCCAACACTTGAAAATATTGCAACTATGATCTTCTCCTCGTCCTTTGTTTCAGACCCTTTGTCTTGTTGCATGGTAGTGACCGTCTTCTACTTTTATTTTCAGCCATTCCTCTTTGGCCTTAATTCTGAATGCAATTTCCAAGAATTCTCTTCATAATGCCCTTCTTTCTCACAATTATTACAAGAGGGTTTTTCTTACTTTCTCTTAATTTATGATGTCCTCTTTGGGTGGTCATCTTGCTCATGCTTCATCATTGTCTTCTCGTACTCTGCATTTTTTTTTTCAACTTTTTCTGCCATGGTGTATAATACTTTGCGAAATTTTTTCTCTTTCTCCAACCAAGCATCTTCATCTGCCATTTTCCTTCTTCGTGTTGCATGCCCTGCTTCTAGATCAAAGGACTTATGTTTTCCTTGACCTCTTTGGAGCTTTTCCCTGGTTATCATACACTTACAATTCACATCAACATAAGGCCTGCTCTAATACCAAAATTAATCCGAATATTTT
Source organism: Pinus albicaulis (assembly GCA_034641835.2). Taxonomy (NCBI): domain Eukaryota; kingdom Viridiplantae; phylum Streptophyta; class Pinopsida; order Pinales; family Pinaceae; genus Pinus; species Pinus albicaulis. The sequence goes on from CM076576.1 coordinate 339,635,409, forward strand.
CACTCCAATGATGCATACAAAATTTAATTTAGCAGAGCATGTAACCATAGAATGCATACACATAAAAGAAGTGGAAAAAAAATGAAACCAAGAGAAAAAAAGGCACACAACCAGTTGATAAGGAATTCACCCAGTGTGGGTTACGTCTCTAGGCCTTGCTCAATGTGGGGATGCCTCTTTCATTAATCTTCAACAAAATAAATTCACATGAAAGTACAAAAAGACACCTTATACGTCCACATCTGGGGATGACTCGAAAATGCACATCTCTGTTGAAGAAATGGACCATACCTTTGAATTTGTGGTGAAAATTCATGAAAAATGACTGTAAACTCGACCTCTTTCTATTTCGATCAAAATCCAGAACCCTGGAAATCTCAAAGGTTACCCATAGATTCCTTCCCACGGGTTGACTAAAATTTGGCTGCCTAGATGACAAATCTAAACTCACCACTGCACTCCTTGTGCAAAACCAATTTGAATGAATATAAAGTTGTCTTATTTATAATTTGGTGAATTTTTGGGCTCTAAGGAATCTTTTAGATTCCCTTCAGAATCTCTGTGGAATATTCCATTAAAATATTTCTCGAGTTTCGTGCCCGAGTGAGATCCCTAGGAGCACAGTTCCGACACATAGTTCCACAAAGCTCTCCTCCAAACCCACCATGCGACTTCCTCTACCCCTCGGCAGTGTAAAAATGCTAGTTAAATACCATGAAGTGGGCAGACCTGTTAAGGCCTGCCACTTGGCGTGTTGGTGTTTGCTAAAAATAAAACCCGAGAGACCCAGGAGTTGAACCATCTGCATATGGAAATTTGGTGTTGTTTTGTGTTCATTTGGGTTGCTAGTTGGTGGGCATCGTTGGGCATTGGTATTTTGTACTATGGTCGGCAGACCGACTGATGAATTCGCCAGGCGGGTTCAACACGCATCGATACTTATTATATTATATAATATTTATAGTGGGGTCTGGTTGGTGGTGTTTGACCGCCAAGTTTTCAGGGATAATTTGGAAAATTAAGTAGGCGACAATTTGGTCATGTTCGTCAGTTGCAAAGTTCCAAAATTTTTCTTCATTAATAAAACTGACTGACTGCCAATTGGTTACCATGTGACACATTATGATTCATTCGTGCTGTTGACTAGGTCGTTGATTGTACTATTGACGTCATGCTGACATCACCTTCCACATGTCACTTTCTGATTGGCTACTTGTCGACCATATTGCTACGTCACCTTGTTGATGTCATCAACCATATGGATGACATCAACATCCGTACTGCTGACGTCAATGCCACGTGTCATCCCTGTGGGTCATGCCTGCCACAAGTTTTTAGTTATTTCTCAAAAAATTTAGCGGGCCTTAAATTTCACGTACGGTGTCAGATTGAGGTGTCATTTGCACCGTTGGATTCAAAACGATGAGCTCTTCGATTTGAGATAGGTCTCACTAAATTCCAAGGGCCTAAAAACTGTTTCCTTTTAGGATCCTCCAGGATCAATAAAATAGATATGGAAAAGTGGATCAATTGGTAGTGCCATGTAACAATGATGATTGATGAATTCCATGTCAACATCCGACTAGGGATTCAATCACATTTTGTTCAAAATTGAAACAAAATTTATGTCTATTTTATGCATTAGAATATGCAAAACATAGTATTTTACTTTATATTTCCAAAAACTATATGACACTCTCAACTTGTTCAACATCGATTGTTCAAAGATCAAAGAGTCTTTAAAAAGTTGGGCCTGATACAAATTTCCACACATTATCAAATCAACATTTCCAAAGCATTTAATAAGGGTTTTATTTTATTTTTTCATTATATCAATATGGTAAAAAATTGTGCAACCAACAACAAAAACATCATCAATAAGCACAACATAACGATGTTCAAAATGTCTAGACAATGTATCCATATTTTCATTACTTAAAGAAAAGTATTTGAATTTGTCAAAAGACATGAAAGGCAGAGTGCTATGTGATACCACCAACATTGAAAGCTTCTTTTCTTGTATACGCTGCTAGGAATCCCTTTATTGTAAGTGGATCATATTAAATTATATTATTCTACATCCGCACAAGAGATTGGACATTTCTTTTGCAACATATGCCTTTCTAGTGCTTGCATATCTAGTCAAAAAAATATATATTGGTTCCGAGGGAGCCTATTTCTTCTTAATCAAGATATATTTTACTATTTATGCTTGTTCTTTGTTCAATTGTCTTCGTATGCTACAAAATTCTTCGTATTCTAGTATATGTGGTTGTTTTACAATATGATAAGGTCGATCAATTGATGTTTTTATGTGTTTCATTCTATGAAATAGTGGAGTTCAGTATCGATATTCATATTCTTTATTTTTGTTCAAGAAGATAACATTAGAAATCAAATTTTTTTGTTCCATCTCATCTCTATTGAAACCTCCATGACCATTTAGTTGATAATTTTTTGATGCGTCACCAAGGTCACCCCACACTCTAGGAACTATATGAGTGAACACTTATGGTTTCTTTTAGGTTGAAATAGGCATTTATCCAACTAGAATACATATGTTTAAAAACACATCAAGCCTATATGGCACATATAGCATTAGCTTTTCTCGATAAAAGTTGCATGGGTCCTTATGTTAACTATGAATAAATGGCACATCACCATGTTTTCGTTTCTTGATTTTTTTGTATAGATTCATGAAAACTCGACTAAACAAATATTTTCAATAGTCGAAGGCAATTTCAAATAATAATCAATAATTGAAATGAAAAACACATCCTCTAAATCATATGGTTCTTACTGCAATTGTTTTGGTCGTTTGAGTATAGACTTCCTTTGATCTCTAGGATAAGTATCAATGAATATACATTTTCGTGAACTTGTACACAAAGGAAGGGAAAAAACATTATACGCATCTTGTTGTGCATATATTGGTTGCAAGTTTAGCAAATATTTTCCAAGCTAGATGATTATTTTCACAATATCAAGGTTTGTTTTATGACATTCTTCTCGAATATGTTTAAAAGTTGTTGCCATAGTTTTATCAAGTCTTGTCATGTAATAGTTATAGTATTTGGTTGTTGCATAAGAATCAAACACAAAATAAGCATCTGTGTTCGCATTCCACATTTTTGGAATATGATGAAAAAAACAAATTGTCTATATGTCAGTTGGTCTTCTTTTCAGTAACATCATTGTTCATTTTAAACTACTTTTTATGGCATCAATATACTCATGCTTGGAAAAACCCAAGGCTCTTAAAAAGTTTTCCAACACATATGTTTCATTGTATGTGGCATGTTCTAATGTTTCGAAAATAATTTTGGCATCTTTCTTCATTTTTTCATATGTGAACTCAATTGGTTCAAGTATAGTTGTTTTCCTTATTGGAGGAATGGGAGAACTGAACCTACAATGAACATTGTTTTTTCCTACAAGACTTTGTATGATGATGATGGTGAATTGTTTTAAACCTTTGTAATAATCTATGAATCACAAGAAAACTATCTATTTACAAAGTTCCCTATCTCGACGTGATCTCAACATTTGTATTTCTTCCATAGACTGGTGCATTCTTTGTTCATGGCAATGCATGGTCATGTTGGCTCCCTTTGTTTTGGATTCTGTTGTAAAAAAATAGTCTCGCAATTCACCAAGATACTTATTATCATGGGATAGTAGTTGTCCTAGGGCACATATCCTATTATTGTAGTAATGTACACAAGTTACTGGATCATTTATTAATAAGGTTTCAATAATGTTTTATGTTATCTCATTTTCAGTAGAAGGGATGATTTTGTCCTTGGTAACTTGTATTGCATTGACTGGTGGTTTCCAACAATGGTCACCATTGCTAAAGGAAACCAAAAAATTTGGTGGACCCAATTGTAATATCATTGCATAAATATTCCTAAGTAAACCAAGAAAGTAATATGGAGATGTGTGGATTGTTCTTAAATCCATGTAACCAAATTCTAATTTAAAAATATGATCTAGATTTGGCTTCGGCTTAACATCCTTTGCTAATATTTTTCTTCCCTCTAGTTTTAATTTTCTTATTCTTACCTAACCACGTTTGAGAAATTTTTAAAGTATAATGCATACTACCTTGTAAAAAAAAATGTGATGTGGTGTGCAAAGTCATGGTCCTTGTGCAATATTTCCTATTTGCAATTTTTTGAAATGTAAATTTTCTCATAATATCGATTGCATGATTTTCAAGTGTATGGAAGCTCATATTTTTCATTTAAAATCCCCAATGGCATATAGCCCTCGCCAAGGGCAATGTTTAACTAATTACTTTGAAGATCACAAATACTATGTAATTCTGTGAACCCATGCAACAATGTTTTTGTCACTTGCTCTTCATTGTTGTCATTGATATCACTGTCTATTTCAATATTTGTTTCAAATAATAGTGTATTTTTGGCCTCTAGAAAAGTTTCCTTCCAATTGTCATTTATGAAAACCCTCTCCATCCGATAAAGCATGGTTTTGCATAAGTGATGCAACATTTTCATGACCATATGTGGTTGAACGTGACCATTAACATAAATTCTTTTGCAACAGTCTTCTCTTTATCACCATTGCAATTGTATCCATTTCTTTTATGTCACATGGAAACACATGTTGAATTCAAGATGTGTCAGCAAGAACATTGACTATACCTCTAGTTAGGCCCATTTGTTAACCTCTATATTTTTGGCCCAGTTCTCGAATTTGCATGAATGGTAAGCACATTGATCCTAATCGTTCTTTTAACTTAATTAGTTTTCATGCAATACAAATATGTTTATTATGTATAATTTATCGAGGGCATGAAAATATGGGAATCTCATCATGATCCAAGGATTTTTTACAATGCTTGTAAGTGTATTCATGTTTCAGTTCCATATCCTTAGTTACAACATGTCTTTTTGAAAATAAATTTATTTATTTGTTATAACACCCTTTCCAAATAAAGTTCAACAACAACATGAGAAATCACATATAGGCATGTCAACAATTGTTTTTTCAAACATTTGTTTAGTGAGTGTGACAACGTTATTTGATTTATACTTTCTCTTCCTATCATGAACTATAATTGGTTTTGATTTTTTGTTCATGCTTTTATTGTTTGCCTTAATCTCGTTCATAAGAAACTATTTATTATTTGAAGGGAATTGTTTTTTCATTGCATACAATTACTACTTTTTTAAAGCAATGATGTACTATTTTGTTATGAAACCAACTCATAAATTAGAAGAAAAGATAGATCACGACTTAGAAATCAACCTCTTCGAGGGGGAAACCTCATTTACATTACATAAATGAAAAATTCTTGGATGATACAAATGATAAAACCTACCTTCTATATATAGCAGTCTAAGGGGTCTCAATATAACAATATTGGGACCACATGGGCACAACAATAACAATAATGGGGCTACACCTATGGGGCACAATAGTAACAATATGAGGACTACATGGGCACAACAATAAAAATAATGGGGCTACACTAACAATAATAAGGGGCTATACTAGTATTATGGGGACCTAACATGCCCCTCTCCTTCAAACAAGTGTTTTACTCAACACTTGAGTAGCTATGGATGCTTCTGTATAAAATTATCATCCTCCCATGTCAAATCTTCAACAGGTAAGTTCTTCCACTTGATAATATACTATGAAATTGATCGATTTTGTAGTTGTTGAGTTCTTGTTTCCGTGACTGCTTCAGGTTCCAATATGATTTTTCCTTCCTCGTCAAGTTACGAAAATATTGTTTGAACTAGGAGCTTGTCACATATAACCTTCTTTAAGCATGAAACATGGAAAACTAGGTGCACTAGGGAAGATGCAGGAAGCTCCAATTTGTATGCCATAGCACCAATATTTTGCAACACCGTGTAAGGACCATAATAATTTGGTGATAATTTATTATCCTTCTTAGCTTGATTGAGGGACATTTGTTTGTATGGTTGTAGCCATAAAAATACCCAGTCCCCTACATCAAAACTTCTTTCGCTGCGATGTTGATCTTCCTGTTGTTTCATTCGATTTTGCGCCAAAGTGAGGTTATCCTTTAAGAGTTGGAGAACTTGTTGTTGATGCTCGATGTGATCTTCCACTGCTTGAACCTTATAATTGTCTCTTAAATATTATGTGATGGACGATGGATGATATCCATAAAGTGCCATAAATGGGGTCATTTTTACTGCAATATGAAAGGAAGTTTTATACCACCATTCAGCCAGAAGTAACCACTTGAACCATTGTGTTTGTTTATCAGATACAAAACAACGAAGATATCCTTCCAAAGATTTTTTAACTATCTCAATTTGCACATAAGATAGAGGATGATATGATGAGCTATGAGCTAATTGAGTACCCAAACAAGAAAATAATTTCGTCCAAAAATTTCCTGTAAAAATGGGATCTCTGTTGCTTCCAATAATCTTTGGGTTTCCATGTAGCTTTTGAATTGTTTCCATAAATGCAGTAGAAATTGTACTGGCTTTAAATGGACCAGATAATGCACAAAAGCGTGCATAATTGGTAAATCTATCAACTACCACCATGATGACAGTATTTCCTTCGGACTTGGGTAAACATGTGATAAAATCCATTGAAACATCCTCCCAACGTTGACTTGGAATGGATAAAGGTTGTAACATACTCGATTCCTTAATTGTTTCAACTTTATTTTGTTGGAAAACCAAAAATTCCACCACAAACTTTTGAATACTAGATTTAAGGCCATCCCAAAAAAAATCCTTCTTGGCCCTGTGGTAATTTTTAAAATCCCGACTGACCTCCTAAGGGAGAGGTGTGCAATTACAAAAGAATATTTTGTTTGAGTTGGGAATTCTTACAAAGATATAAGTGATCTTTGTACCATAATGAATCATTTTTCCAGCTAAATGTTTCATATGTACTGGGACCTTGCTGCAAATTTTGAATGAATGTCCACACTCTTCATCATTCTTCCATTCCTCGCTTCCGTTTTCCACTCGGGTTGGATAATAGAAATGACACAAATCAATGCTTCCACATCCTCATCCTTTCTTGAGAGTGCATATGCAACAACATTTTGCTTCCCTTTTTTGTAGATGATTTCAAATTCATAATCCAACATCTTTGTGACCCATTTTTGTTGCTCTTCTGAAGATAATATTTTTTCCAAAAATTATTTAATACTATTATGATATGTTTTTACCTTGAAGTGTATTCCCATTAGGTAAGGTCATCATTGCTTTAGTGCATGTAGTATTGCCAACATTTCCTTCTCATAAATAGGTTTCTGTAAATACTTTCCTTTGATTGGACGACATTCAACAACAATGGGTTTTCCTTGTTGCATTAAAACCTCACCAATTCCATTTCCTGAGGCATCACATTCCAAAATAAAAGTTTTTGTGAAGTCTAGCATAGCTAAGACTGGTGCTTGGCACATTGCCTCTTTAAGATGTTCAAAGGCCTTAGTTGCTTATGGAGTTCAAGAAAATGCACCTTTCTTCAGTAATGATGTTAGAGGTGTCGATATTCTATCATAATTCTTAACAAACTTGTGATAATACCCTGTTAACCCCAGACATTCTCGAAGATGGTTTATGGTTGAGGGGATTTTCCATTCCTTAATGGATTTAATTTTGTTAGGGTCTACCTTAACACCCTCATGAGATACAATATGACCCAAATATTCCACCTGTTGTACTCCAAAGAAACATTTGGAGGTTTTTGCATATAATTGTTTCTCCTCCAATAGTTTGAGCACCCTGTCAACATGTTGAGAATGATCCTTCCAAGACTTGTTGTAGATTAGTATATCAGTAAAAATACTAACAAAAATTTTCTAAGGAAGGGTTTTAAAATGGAATTCATCAAACCTTGAAATGTGGAAGGTGCACCAGTAAGGCCAAAAGGCATGACCAAAAATTCATAATGACCCTCATGAGTTCTAAATGTCATTTTCGAAATGTATTCAATCTTCATTCTAATTTGATGATATCTAGAATGAATATCCAACTTGGTGAAGTAAATTATTCCATGTAATTCATCCAATAATTCATCAATGATGGGGATAGGAAATTTATCTTTAATAGTGAGCTTATTGAGCTCCCTATAATTCGGACACATACGCCGTGATCCATCATTCTTGTGCACCAATACTACTAGAGCAAAGAAAGAACTTTAACTAGGTTGAATTATACTAGCCCCTAGCATTTCTGCAACCATACATTCAATCTCACTCTTTTGAGCATAAGGAGATATGTAAGGTCTAATGTTTGGAGGAACACTTCCTGGAATTAACTGAATAACATGATAATGATCAAGAATAGGTGGGAGTCCTTTGGGAGACTCAAATACCCTAGAATGATTGTCCAATACTTTTTGGAGATCTGGAGAAATAGATGATTTTTTTGTTTGAACCTCTAGTGAGAATAATTGTGAAATTATGCCTCGTCGTTCCTTCTTCAGAAGATTGTCATGACATTAGAGCTAATTATCTTTCCTGGCTTCCCTGCAATACCCCGTAATTCAACTTCCTTACTGTATAAATTTGAATAACTGTTAAATTATTCACCGAGATTATCATGATCAGACACTATTTTAGCTTCATGCATAATACATAACCTCTTCTACCATTGATCATTAATTGCGGAAATATAAACAATCGCATGCGCACATTAAAACCATAAACAATCACACATATAAAAACAATATTTATGGGAAAGCTTAAAGCTGAAAACCCCCAATTATCTGTATATTATAATGATAGATATCATGTAAAAATCATTGCACAAACTCCTCACAAGCTCTCAGTACAATCTCCAATTGTTACACACTACACAAGCTCAGATCTAACAAAACACATGCTCCAATCTGCTCCACCTGTTAGCCTGCCTCTACTGCGCAATCCAAGATGAATAATGGCTCAATCTGAGTTCGAATCCCTCTGGTATGCATTGCGCAATCCTCATTGGCATCTCCATCAATGTGTGGTGCAAACTCATGCACCAGTATAGTCACAACTGATAGTCACACTTGCTCTTTCACCTACCTCTCCACTGGTCTCCTTTGTCCATACCTTTGAAGTTAAGCGATGTATTCTTTAGTTGATTTATGAGTTTATAATTAGTGAATTAATTAATAATTAATTCACACCACTCTCACTAGTGTAATCCCGGTTAGACTAGATACAACTAGCTCAACTATGTCTAACTGAGTTAAACTGAACACAGCTCCACCAACTACTTCTGTAACTCCACCAAACTTTGTCACATGAGTTCTAACTGAAGTCTCCATGCAATAGCTCCAATCAACCCTCGGGAATAGCATAATTCCTTCTGTCAGCTCCTGTGCCACATCTGTGCACTTAACTGAAGTGCTCCAAGAGAATAAGTTAATGTTTAGAGTCCAAATATTATTAAGAGCTAATAATATTCGACATATCTATTTTTAAACTGGCAATCTAAAAATAGATTCCGCCCAATATGTCTAAAAATATAAGTCCATCTATTTTAAGGCTTGACAATATCCACAAATAGCATCACGCAACTCATAGAACATGATCCATAGTCTAAAAATAGACTTTGCGCTAGAATTTGCCTGCGGGCCCACTTAGTGAAGGCGACTTCATTTCACTAAGCTCCATCATCTTGCTGCATTCTCAACACTCCCTCTCAGCAAGATATGGATTATCTGCAACCCCTATCCTGCCTCTGTGGAATTCGAACTTGCTTCTGGTGAGCGCCTTCGTCAGGATGTCGGCATCCTGATCCTCCGTGGGAACATATGAAAGCATCATGATCTTCGTGCCTGATCTACGATATGATGATGATACTTTGGATGTCAATGTGTTTAGATCTATCATGAAATACTGGATTAACCGAGAGTTTGATGCAACTCTGATTATCAAAATATATGACAGTAGGATCTAAGTGTGAACCGAACAACCCAACCAGGATCTTCCTCATCCATATAGCCTCGCATGCAACCAAACTCTCCACTTTGCCATATACAAGCCTGTGAACGGTGCTGGATCTGTAGCTTTTTCTTTGTACAGAAAATCTTTCCTTGACCGATACGAAAATCCCTCGAGATGTGCTCTTTACTGTCCCGTGGGCTCCACTGCCCAATCACTCCGTGAAGCCACACAACTTCACCTCATCCGATTGTCTGTACCACAATCCATATCCCAATGTGCCTCTGAGATATCTCAATACATGCTTCCCCGCCTTCCAAAAGAGCTTGTTAGGCTTAACCATAGCTTGTGAAAGCTGGTTAAATGCATAGCATATGTCAGGTCATGTATTGACCGTGATACAAGCGACCCACCAACTCGTCGACAAACAATGGCATCCACTACTCCACCGAAGTAGCATCCTCCTTCCTCCAACCACCAAGAAGAGGGGAGTATCAACAGAGCCATAGCCCATGCATGTTGAACTTCTCCAAAGACTTCCTAAAGGACAGCCATCTCCGAGAAACAAACAACCCATCACTACGCTACCAAATTTCATCCCTGTGAAATAATGAAGGAGGCCCAAGTCCTTCATCTCAAATCCGCCAAAGATCCTCTCGTATGAGAGTATCAATGTACCATCACCCGTCAAAATCAAATCATCTACATAAAGTAAAATGATCAACAACTTACCCTCCACCACAATCTGGTATAGGTTCGGATCCGCCTCACTCTTGGAGAATCCAAGTCCGATGAAATAACTATCTATCAGTGTGTACCAAGCACGAGGTGCTTGTTTCAACCCATACAACGCTCTCTTGAGCCTGCACACATGCGACTCACTGCTGAAGATCTCGAAACCTTCGGGCTACTCTATGTACACCTCCTCCTCAATGACTCCATTGAGGAACGCAGTCTTCACATCCATCCGATGAATGTGCCACGCCATCTGCGCTGAGAGAGAAAGAATCGTCCGTATGGAAGAATACCTTGCGACAAGTGCAAAGGTCTCCTCATAATCGATCCCCTCAATCTGTGAAAAGCCTCGGGAAAAAAATCTTGCCTTGTACTTCTCCACACTCCCGCAATGGCCGCTTCACTTTCAGATCCATCTCGAACCCACCACCGATTTCACTCCGCCTTGGGACAATCTCCCATGCACTATTTCTAACAATCAAATCATACTCTTCCACCATGGCATCTACCCATGCGGGGTCCTCCACAGCTTCCTCGAAAGAGGATGGCTCTGTCATGATACACTTGCTCATAAGAGCCATGTATCTAGTATACCAGTCAGGTGACTGTCTCTGTTTGCACTGTGATGTAGGTGCTCCTACAACCTTCTCTAAATCTTGAGCCAGTCGCTCAGCTTCTGTAGTGCGCTTCCGCCCTCTGATGGTTGGCGCTGCATGAGTGCTCGCTTCCACTCCATGAACCTCATCTTGTGGCTGATCCACATCCTGAGACTCGTCCTTAGGAACTAATAGCTCCTCCTCTGCATGCAAGTGTGGCTCCCTCTCAAGCGAACACTTCATGGCTTTCTCCTCCTGAAATTTGATATCCCGTCGCACAATAGTCTTGCGACTGTCTGGAAAATACACACGATAGTTGTTTTTGCATATCAGTGTACCCCACAAATATCCCAACCTCTACAGTCGGCTCCAGCTTCTTCCTGGCATCCTTCGTCACATGAATGTAAACAGGTGAACCAAAAATCCTCAAATGGGAAATATCAGGCCTCTTACCAGAAAACGCCTCCTCGGGTGTACTCATGCCAAGCATCCTGTGAGGACAACGGTTCTGCACATATATACCGCATTGCATGCCTTCGCCCACAAGTGAATGGGCAGCCCCACGATGCAACATCGCCCCGTGCAGCACCTGCTCATGATCATTCTCGTTCTTTCTGCTCAAAGAACCACGTTTTGTCATGGGTTATGAGGTGCTATGAGCTTCCCTTCGACCTTCGTGCCGCAAGTCCTTGAATTCGCCAGATGAATTCACTCACCATTGTCACTCCTAAGAGCCTCTCCACTCGCTTCCCCGATTATTTCTCAACCAGTGCCTTGAACTCACAGAACTTTGAGTATGTCTCGCTCTTCTTCTGCATGAAGAAGATCCAGCACTTACGAGAAAATCATCAACAAATATCACATAATACCTGTGCTTTGTTGTCGAAGCTACTGAGAAAGGTCCACACACGTCTATGTGAATTATCTCAAGGATCGTCGTGGCGCAACTATCCTTCTCGTAAAAGGTGGCTTTCACAAATTTTCCCAAGGTACACCCCTTACACTGATCTGACTGCGCAAGAGTACCCTTAGGAAGCCTAGTAGAAATCTGCTGTAGTATCTTCAAAGCTCCATGGTGAAGGTGGCCCAATCTCCGGTGCCACAACTCGCCATCATCCCGGCTCACCACTCCTTCTGCCTTGCCTGCCATTGCTGTGCAACCATCTACCTGCAATTGATAAAGGTTCTTTACTCAAACCCCTATCCTTCGGGTCTCACCAGTTGCCTTACTGCGCAGGAAAGCCTTTCCATCGCTAAAGACAACATCACATCCCTTGTCTTCTAACATCGCCACAGAGATAAGATTCTTCTTCAATCCTGGAAAATGCATCACTTCCTTCAATATGAAGGGTTTACCAGACTCCCTCTCAAAGGAAATGGTACCGATACCGGTTGCACTGTATCTACCATCATCGCCCATATCGATGTGCACTCCAAGATCTTTCTCATCCAGATCAGTAAAAAAATCTCGATCTCCTGTCATGTGAAAAGACGCACCACTGCCCGTAAAACCACACCGAACGCATCACACTTGAGACCAAGCATGCGATCAACAAAAATCCAGCTCAAACCGTGAGGTTAAGGCCTCTCAACCTGGCGCATCCAAAAGAGCTCACTTATTTTTCTTCTTCAAGGACAATTTGTGGCATAATGCGTTCGTGTTAAGAGGAAGAAAGCACTTCACTCGACATGTCCTCGTTTCGCTTTCGCACCAGAATGAGAAGCTTTCTTGCTCTTCCCCTTATTTTATTTGGCAACTAAAGCGCAATTCTCTTCATTAGGTTTCTTTGATGAAGATCCGTCCCTGGTACTCTGCCTTATCTCCTCTTGCACAAGATCCGACCAAAGTCACTCCCATCCCGGCAATTTCTCTCGACCATTGACAGAGTCCTGATAGGAGTGCCAACTCTTCGGAAGCCCAAGGAGAGCCAAGCTCACCAAGTCCTCATCATCACAGTCACCCCCACACTTCCCAGCTCATCCCTGCATTGGATGAACTTCGTGAGGTACTTGGGCATACTGTCGCCTTTCTCCATCTTTATGTTTCTGAGTATATCCTTGAGCGCCAACTTCCTCTGGTCACTCCTGATTTGGAATAAATCTGTCAAGGATTTCCACATCAAGAATGGTGAAGCCTTACCATGAAGGCTGGATACTATGTGATCCTTCACACCCTCCAACAGAATCCTTTGACACTTTGCTGTCTTCTTTTGCCATGCGTCAAGTACGGCAACATCGCTAGAAGTAGGCTTTGGGACTTCAACATCTATGAACTCCTTCAACCCATTGTCATCTAACACCGCCTTCATCCTGTCCTTCCATGAAATATAATTCGAGCTGCCCTCAAGGGCATACTCCAATCGCAATCCGTTGAAAGACATCTCAACTTTGACACCAAGAAAACAGTGCTGCAAATTCGAATTCCTCCAGCACAAAACTCAATCGCTTCAATGTTTTGCAATTGCTCCAATGATCAATATCGCTCTGATACCATGTATAAATTTGAATAACTGTTAAATAATTCACCGAGATTATCCTGATCACACACTATTTGAGCTTCATGCATAATACATAACCTCTTCTACCATTGATCATTAATTGCGGAAATATAAACAATCGCATGCGCACATTAAAACCATAAACAATCACACATATAAACACAATATTTATGGGAAAGCTTAAAGCTGAAAACCCCCAACTATCTATATATTATAATGATAGAGATCATGTAACAATCATTGTACAAATTCCTCACAAGCTCTCAGTACAATCTCCAATTGTTACACACTACACAAGCTCAGATCATACAAAACACATGCTCCAATCTGCTCCACCTGTTAGCCTGCCTCTACCGCGCAATCCAAGATGAATAATTGCACATCCTGAGTTCAAATCCCTCTGGTATGTACTGTGAAATCCTCATTGGCATCTCCATAATTGTGTGTGCAAATATCATGCACCAGTATAGTCACAACTGATAGTCACACTGCTCTTTCACCTACCTCTTCACTGGTCTCCACTGAAACTATCCATGCACTGAAGTTAACTGATGTATTATTTAGTTGATTAATGAGTTTATAATTAGTGAATTAATTAATAATTAATTCACACCACTCTTCACTAGTGTATCAATCAGTTAGACTAGATACAACTAGCTCAACTATGTTTAGATTAGTTAAACTGAACACAACTCCATTAACTCCTCAATCAACTCCACCAAACTCTGTCACATGAGTTCTAACTGAAGTATCCATGCAATAGCTCCACTTAACCCTCAGGAATAGCGTAATTCCTTCTATCATCTCCTGTGCCACATCTGTGCACTTAACTGAAGTGCTCCAAGAGAATAAGATAATGTTTATAGTCCAAATATTATTAAGAGCTAATAATATTCGACATATCTATTTTTAGACTGGCAATCTAAAAATAGATTCTGCCCAATATGTCTAAAAATAGAAGTCCATCTATTTTTTCCAACTTGACCAATCATCCACAAATAGCATCCTGCAACTCATAGAACATGATCCATATGTCTAAAAATAGACATAGTCTAAAAATAGACTTTGTGCCAAAAATAGCCTGCGGGCCCACTTAGTGAAGGCGACTCCTTTCCACTAAGCTCATCATCTTGATGCAATCTCAACACTTACCTTCCGAAATAAAATTTCATGCCACCTGTTATCACTCAGATTTTCCTTGAAGTTGTAAGAAAAGGAAAGAAACCCAAGGTAACCACTAACCAACCTTCAGATACAGAATCTAGCCAATCTGTATCCAGAGAGGGCTCTCTCTTTAAAATTTAGCTTTGTTCTTAGAAAATATTAGGCTAGTTTTAAGTCCAAGAGTTTTGTTTGAATTTGAATGGTGGAATCCACCAACTAAGGGCACGATTGAGTATTTTCAGGCCATTGGGCTATGGAGTCGAAAGGATGGCTTTACTGGATTAATATTCTACACACAAGATGGCTTTGCAGGGCAAGATAACCAAACAGAGAACAATTTTAGAAATTAAAGTGAATGGAATGGATTTTGAAGGGATGAAAGGCAATTAAGAATCTTTCAACATGTTCAAAGAAAGAAAGTGAATGATTACAAATAAAGAGCAGTTAAGAGTTCTTTACTATAGTAATCAAAATGATTAAACCAACGAAACAAGAGCAATTAAGAATTCATTGTTTATAACCAGTTTAGAAGAAAACATTTAGAATAATCACAATTGAAATCAGAGTACACTTAAGTAAGTTCTGATTTATTCTTTTATGTCAATTATTCAGAAATGGAACACAGTGATATTATAAACAGATATAAAACTTAAAACATAGGGTAGAAAAGACTTATTGAACTGTAGTCTGACACATGAATCCTGCAAAAAGTCTTGAGCTTCAAATCATCATCCAGCAAGCCACAAAGAAGTTTCTCCAAAACACTTTTATTCCAAAAAGTCAATGTTACAGCAAAGTAGAAGAATCCACCCTCAATACTCCTTTCGAGGGCTTATTTATACAAAAAACTATTAAAAATATCTCATAACAAAAGAGATATAATTTAGGGTGACTAATGAATAGGTTACAATAAAAATGGAGACAGATGGTCTCGTAGATAGGAAAAAGAATAACTGTTGGCATGTTGTTTCCTCCTTTTAAGAATGTGTTGGAGGCAAACCCTATGGTTTGGCTTCGATGCTGTCAACTTCAGTAATTTCTTTTAACTGCTTTGCTTGTCGGATACTCTTTATTTTTCACTGATACACTTTGACCTTCATTTACCTATTTATTCTTTATCAAGATATACCACAGTAAAGTAAAAAAATTTCACCCAAGGATAAATTTTATAAAAGTTCCATCATCTCATCCCACCATTGAACTTCTGGCACTCTGGTTCTTTGCAATTTTCTCAATGTTTCATCAGCTTCGGTGTATTTGAAAAAATTAGGCTGATATGGAAACAAATTTTTTATTTCAATTTCAAGATAAAATAAACTCTCCAATTTTTCATAAAGACTTTTCCCTGTTGGTAATGTTCCTTCAGCTGTACTGGTTGAAGAACTGGCTTGATCATCAACTTGTTTTTTTTCTTTCGCTACAAAACTTTCCAAATCCATTAATTTATCTTCTGTAATAACAGGATTGGGTAAACCTTTATTCAACAAATCATCAAATTTTTCTTTGAAAGTAAAAATTTCTTGCTGCATGTCTGAACACCTTCGTTCAAGATTTTGTAAAAGAGTTCTTTTGGTAAAAACTCTTTTGATTTCTAATATGGTTCCTGTCCTGTCCTGAATTCCAAATTCTGCAAGTTGCTGTTTATTCTGGGTATTCAAAAAATTGATAAGTCTATTGGCTTCTTCTGGCATATTTCCTAACTCTTGTCTTGCTCTCTCAGTTTCTTCCAGAGCCACTTTGATTAAATCCTGCTGTTCATGTATTATTTGAATACAAGACCAAACATCCCTTATTGACTGTATAATATTATTCCAAAGAATTTCTTTTATTTCACCTAAAGGTTTTTCCATTGCAAGATCCTTTTCCAATGCTTTAACTGATTTTTCTAGTCTTTTGATTTCTCTTGTCTTCTCAGCAACACTCATTTTTGATTGATCATATTTATTTTCCAGAGTAGAAAGCTGAATCTTTAAGCTTTGGAGTTCTGTCACTTGCAGTTTTAACTCATTCATTGCTTTGATTAATTCATCAGAACCCTTATCAGAAGTGTTCACCTGTGTTAGCTCTGCTTGTTGGCTTGTGATTGATGTACCTGTTCCTGTGGCTGCCTGTGTTGTAGTTGCTGGAATAATGGGTTCTTTATCTTTTAATGCTTGCTCAAGTTCTTTTTCTGTTTCAGCAAGTCGTTCATTCATTTTTAAAAGTAAGTCCATCACCTCTTCTTCTGAATTTTTCTTCATT
The DNA here is from genome assembly GCA_034641835.2 of Pinus albicaulis. Lineage (NCBI taxonomy): Eukaryota > Viridiplantae > Streptophyta > Pinopsida > Pinales > Pinaceae > Pinus > Pinus albicaulis. Next base: position 339,652,550 of record CM076576.1, read on the forward strand.
ACTTCTTCAGTCTGAGGGTGCCTTGAAGCTGGTAGTTTCAATTGTTTCCTTAATGCAATAATATCATCATCTTTGTTTTTAATCAATGCTTCAATACCATTAACATCCTTTGGATTGTGACCTAATCCAATTATTATCTCTTCCAATGTTTTTATCCTGTTATCTTTGGCTTGAGAAGAAGCCTTTTCAATCTGCAATTGTGTACTAGTGTTCTCCAAAGAATCTTGCAGTTTATGAGCTGCCATTGCTTTGTCAGCAAGGGTGGAATAGATCATTTCTCTAGTCTGCTTGTGTAATTCAATTTGATCTAATGGATGAATATCTTTTGCTAGGACCTCAAAATTGGTCCTGACGTAATCAGCTGCTGTCTGTGGTTTTGGCACTTTAGATTTGAAATGGCTCATTAACATTTTCCCTTGTTGAATGTCAAAAGCTGACATCAATCTCTCTTATTTTTGTGGAGCCATTTTGAGATATTGATTATACACTTGTATCCTCAGTGGATCATTCCTTGCTTTTATACTGATGAAAGTCTTCTTTATATCTCCTGCATCTTTAAGTGGAGGTTTAAAAGAAGATATTTCTGTACTTAGCTGCCTGTGTATTGTATTTCCTTGAAGACCAGAGTATGTACCACTAACTGAACTTGTTTGCTGACTATCTTCTCTTTCTGGAATATCAATTATTTCTTCAAATGATTCAACTTCTGGAAGTGGATTCAGTTTCTGCCTTTTAGCCTGGCGCTGTTTTGAAGATTCCTTGGGAGGAGTAGGACCTTCAGCCTCTCTTTTCTTGCCCTTTTCAATATTCAGTGGAGTTTGCAAGTTTGGCATTTCTACTGGATTGGTTTGAGGAGGAACCTGTACTTGTCCTTGAGCCTTAGATGTTTGAGGTTGTTCTGTCATGATGAGTGTTTCAATCACTTGTATTTCAACCTCTTTCTCTTTTCCTTTGGATTCAGCTGCAATTGATGGAATGTTTTCCTGTAATTCCTGTTGAAAATTCCCTGCTGAAGAAGGACCAATGTCTGGTACCTGCACTTGCCCAAAAAATTCTAGGTCAAGCATTTTTCCAAGATCTTTCATTACATTGTCCATATTGACTTCTTCACTATCCTGTTCAATTAATCTTCCCTCCACCCATTCATCTTTATTAGCATACTGTTCAATTTCTGGAATCCTATGATGGATGTAAGGTGCTGATTTATTTTTCATTCTTTTGTCACAAACGAAGCTGAATGGGTCATAAGGGGCCCAGTAGAAACTCTTTTGCAATCTGAAACAGTCTTCTAGTATTCTTTCAGCTTCTTGTCCAACATCCCTAGAATTGCATATAAATGGACCTAATTGACCTTTGATTCGGTTGGGCTTTCTTCTTTGCATTACAAAAATGAATAATATCAGAGTTATTCATTTGCCTGAAGTACTCTAAAGCAAAAAGTCTCATAGGCACATACTTTGGCAATTTAAATGGACATAATTCACATCCATATATTCTGACTTCTGTATAATTTTGGTACAAGTACCAATCACCAATTTTGTAGTGTTTTGAAAGTTGCAGAGTTTTGTTAATTTCATTGCTAAGTCTTGGAGGAGGAACTCCTGTCAACAAGGTAGTTGCAGGGTGTATAAACAAATCAATGAATTCATTATAGGAATAAGGAGAATCTCTGGAATTATGGGTGATGGCTGACCAAAATATGACAGACCTGGGACTTCCTTGGACATTAAGCTTTTGAACATGGAAAGGAAAGTTTTCAGATTGGTAATAGAGCATGAGATGGTAAATGACTGAAGAATATTTAAACACTTTCTCATTCTCTAATCTCATGAATTGATCATGGATTTTGTTGGCTATGTAAGATGCAAAGTTATATTTGACAACAGGAGGCTGTCCAGGAGTGAAGATAGACAATAATACTAGAGTTAACTCATCAACATACTCACTAGTATTAAAGCCCGTGATAAAAGAAATCATATTCAGAATAATCTGGCCCATTTCAGTAAAAAAGGCACTAGCATAGGGAGGTGGGCCCTTGGGCTGATGTTCAGGTAACATGAAAGTATGACATATGCGTTTTACCTCTTCAGGGGATAACTGAGTAGATTTTTCAAACAATTCTCCAATGGAAAAGGGAGTGAGGTTTTGACCAGGTTCAAAATGGAGCATATCATTGATAGACTGAGCAGTAAAAGGGAAAAGGACATTTTGGTTTGGGGATAAAACTGCTCTCTGAATTGGATCATAATTAGCATGGCAATAATGGATAATTTCAGGAAAGATATGGACTGAGGGTAAAAGGTATCTCGGGAAATTAGATTCCCATAACCCAATAACGTCCAAGCCATTCAAATAATTATCTCTGCAACGACAATGAATTCGAAGGGGGCTTTCACTGAAAGCTAAGTCTTTGATTTGAAAATCTTTATCCACTAATGGAAAATATTCCAATTCTCGATGAGGGGCGTTCAATGGAACAACATTTAAAGCCACCAGAACTTCCATTTTTGGTTCTTGTGGATTCAAAAATGGAAATTTGGGGGTTTTTATGAAAATGGAGCACAATTTCAGGTTCCGACGGGTACAATTGCAAGTTCAGGAATATTATTTACAGTTTTTAGGATCAAGGAATGAACTAGCAATCAACTTTAACTCTGTTTTAGTGGAAAAACAAGGAAAGCTGAGTTTCTTTCAGAGTTCAGGGCGAAATGGAGTAAATACCTATTTTTAGAGGAAAAAATGTGATTAACAGATACCAGCTGGTGGCGAGTGAATACTGGAACACTGGTTTGGTAGTAGCTTTCAATAGAATTTAGTTGAACAGTAGTTGACAGTTGATTTTTGAATTTCTTTGCAAGGAGGACAAAGTCGCTTTCAGCACACAGAATAATGAAAAATGCACGAGTTTTTGTTTCATTTACAAAGTCAAACGGGTGGGGAATATTTTATTATTTAATGGGATGACGTCAGCGTACGGGAGGCGAGTCACGGGGGAACGGTGGTAAGCGGTTTATTCCGCACCACCTTTGGAGGAGGGTGGTTTTATGTGAATCGACAACGATTCCACAAATTGAATGACACGTGGTCGGGACACTATTTGAAAACCGCTTTGATTTCGCGAGTTATCTATCGGACGAAGGATGGGCAGCGGAATGAACAAGCGCCGTGGATCTTCGATGGAGCGATCGGACGGTGATTGGGACGTGAAGTTGGCGGGGAAGTTAACGAGCGGGCCCAACATGATTTTTATCGATTTAATCATTCTAGGAGTATTCTGATTGGCTGGTTTAAGATTATTAATTAATCCCGACGACTAATTAATCTCTTCGTTGGTTTATAAAGGGTCGGGGTTACAGATGGTTTAAAATCTTCATGTTTTATTTATTTTTTCGTTTAAAACATAAAAAAATATATGTTTAAACCCTTTTTCGAATATTTTTTATTATATGGTAATAAACCAAGATGATTCACTTTACCATAGGGGGCGGGGATAATTATATAGATATATTTTTAGCCAAAGGGCATTGTAATGTGGGATTTTTATTTAATCACATGAGTTAAATACTTTGGCTAAAAACTTATAGTAAGATGGTTTTTTGGGTTATTTATAAAAGGGAATTATATATAATAGGATAAGGTATTTCCACTAAGGATTTAATATATAAAGTTAGAAATTAACATGAAAAATGAGAGAAAGCGCTAAGTATAAAACACCATAATAATGTATTTAACTTATGCTTTGCGTGAAATGGATTTTTATGGATCATTGCATGTTTTTCCTAAGTAAAATGGGATTTTTCTTAGGAAAAGATTTTTATGAATGAATGAGTATGATGATGATTTTTTTTAAATACTAAGGTTTTCTCCAATCATTGGGCCGAGGGTCCGGTCCCTCCAAAAGTCAAGGAAATGCCTTGAGCCCCTTTAATTTTCAAATTCCTTAGTACTTAGGGGAAATTAGTAAATTGTTAGGGAAAAAGTGAGATGGGAAGTTAATGATTTTGACCTTGCTGTGTTCTGAAATTCTGCCAATGTGGTGTTCTGCCTTTGCACTTGGTGATGAAAGTAAAAGATTACAAACATTTTAAAGCCATCATTCATCACATGAGAATTTGCAATGTTATCTACCTACCCTATCTACTTTGTCTACCATTTTCTCTTCTTTATTAGGGCGCACTTAGACTGGCAAACCCTTAACAATCTTCTTTTTCTTTTACATGGTAAATCTATCTATTTCTACACTTATTACATCCAAGGGCTCAGATTAAACTGTTGAGCACCTTTTATTAACTCTACCTATCTACTTATCTGCCAAGATTAAACTGCTTGGTCAGATATTTATTCTCTATTCTACAACATGAAATTGAAAAATGAATGAGTCAAGTTTAAACAGTTTGACTCTTCATAAATTGTGGCAAAAGTTTGACAAGCTGCACACAATTGCTTATTACATCAGAGCAAAAAGTAGTGGCATTTAGACTTGCACACTTCCTTGGCCTTTCTTTTGGTGGGGTTCATTTCTTTCACTTTTTTGACCATTTTATTCTTTTTACCCTTTGATTTTTCTTTTAGGGTATACCCTCTTTACATTTTTTTAAATTTTTTGATTTTTTAAGAATATGGAACACCTTTGCACAAGAAAAAGGTTTGAACATATTGCATAGTTCAATAAGACAATCATGAAAAATGACACCTATTGGTATAGGAGTCTAACACTGGCTCCACTTGGGGATGGCTTTTCCTGGCGAAAAGTCAAGAACAACAGGTCAGATGCCTCAAAATGCCTTTGACTAAACCATGAAATCTTCTTTTTCTGGTAGCTTTATTGTATATATGATAGTGAAACTTCTGAAGCTTAGGGCCTTCACTTCGGGCTTCAACTCCAACAAGTCACCATCCAATCAAAACCGATGCATTTAGAAAGGATATATTATGTACAAGTTAGAAAAAATCAGAGCATCCTAGTAAATAGGATCAAAATAGTGCTTTAGCATTCGACCATTGACTGGTCCTTCCTCAGTTTGTGAATCATCCAAATTCTTCAAAAAGTATGTGTTATTTCCCTGTAAAGCATGAATGATGTAAGGTCCTTTCCATAAGAAATCAAATTTCCCATGTTTTCCTTTATCTTCCCTTTTGGAATCCCATCTCAGAACTTTGTCTCCTAGTTGAAAATCTTCTGCTTTAGTCCTTTTGTCAAACATTTTCTTTAACTTTTCCTGCAAGACTTGGGATCGTTGATACACTTCTTCTCTGGTCTGCTGCAAGTGAATTGTTTGGTTTATTCTTCTCTGAATATCATTTGGTTCTACTTGAGCCTCCTGAAGTAATTTCATAATAGGAATTCCTAAGGATGATGGAAATCTTGCCTCAATACCATAAAATAATTCATATGGACTGGTCCCGATTGATTTCTTAGTTGTAAGTCTGTTTGCCCACAATGCATTGGCAAGTTTCTTATGCCAATTCTTTTTATTCTCTTCCAATAATTTTTTAATGATATTAATAAGGCTTTTATTGGAAGATTCTGCTAGTCCATTACCCTGAGGATAATACGCTGTTGAATGGCCTAAAGTGATGCGATATTTATTGCAGAAACTAATCATTTTCTTAGACTTAAAAGCAGCAGCATTGTCAGTTATAATTTTCTCTGGACAGCCAAATCTTGAAAGTATATTGGTTTCTAAAAACCCTATAATTACAGAATCATTGGCCTGTCTAGATGGGATAGCTTCAATCCATTTAGTAAAGTAATCTGTGGCAGTAAGAATCCATCTGTGTTGCCCAGAAGAAGGAGGATGGATTTATCCAATAAAATCCAGTCCCCATTGTTGAAAGGGTCTCTCGGTGGAAATTGGCTTTAATGGTAAAGGTAACAATTTTCTTTTGCCCTCAAAGATCTGACACTTATGACAAGAAGTTACAAATTTCTTAACATCTGAAAACAAGGTTGGCCAGTAAAAACCAGCCCTTAAGATTTTATCTACAGTTGACTTCCAGTAGAGGTGTCCACCACAGTCTCCTGCATGAAATTCATTAAGAACCTTGTCAGTTTCATCTTTCAATAAACAATTTAATAGAATTCCATCATGATTCTTCCAAAAAGAGCACTATCTAAAATACAATACTTTAAAGATGTCATTTTTAAGAACCTTTGTTTCGTTCTCGATAACCTTGGAGGAGCTTGCAGGTTTAACAAAACATAAATGATATCAGTATACCAGGGTGAGTCTAAGAAGGTCTGACTGATCTGTGGAGTCGCCATCTCTTGTTCGTCATCCAGTTCGTTAATGTCCAGGGCTTGGCAATTGGTTTCAGTCATGAGTTGAGCCAAACCTTGACCTTTTATGAGTTTTGTAGGTCTTATTTCAATATCATATTCTAATATGGTAGCTATCCACTTACCTCTTTTGCCTTCAATACCATCTTGAGTTAATATGTCTTTAACGACAACATTAGGTACATAAGCTATCGCATGAGAATACAATATATAAACTCTGAAATCTTTAATTTCTTTCACAAGTGCAAAAGCCTGTTTCTCCATGATATTGTATTTCAAAGATGCATCTCTAAGTGCTTTACTAAAAAGGCTATTGGTTTTTCACATCCTTGATCATCCTTTTGTAGTAAAACAACTGCAATTGTATGTTCAGAAGCAAATGAAAAAATAATGAAATCCCTATCAAATTTTGGACTGGTAAGAACTGGTGTTCTGGTTAAAGCCATTTTAATTTCTTCAAATGATTGCTTGGCTTCTACAGTCCAGTCAATACTTGAATCCTTTTTTAACATGCTAGTAAGCATTTTAAGTAATTCAGCTAAACTAGAAATGAATCTTCTCAAAAAATTGATCTTTTCTATGAAAGCTTGAAGTTCTTTAATGTTCCTGGGATGAGGTATCTGCAAAATAGCTTGTATTATTTCTGGATCAATTCTAATGCCATCTTTATAAATAATGTGACCTAGGAGCTTTCCTTCTTCAAGACCAAATAATGATTTTTTCGGATTTAAAGAAATACCATACTTTCTGCATTTTATAAACACTTGTCTTAGATGATTTAAATGTTGCTGATCTGTTTTGGAAAAAACAGTTAAATCATCTAGGTAAATAACCAGAAAATCATGTATTTCCTTGGCAAAGGCAATGTCCATTGCTCTTTGGAAGGTTTCTCCTGCGTTTTTGAGTCCAAATGGCATCTTGACATATTTAAAAGTACCCCATGGTGTTGTAAATGCTGTTTTGTCTTGATCATCAGGATGAACCAGAATCTGGTTGTACCCTGAAAATCCATCCAGAGGAGAAATCCTTGAAGATCCCACTACCCTTTGTAAGATATGGTCCATTTTAGGCAGAGGATAGTTATCTTTTAAAGAAATTTTGTTTAAATTTCTCAAATCGACACACAGTCTAATCTCTCCAGTCTTTTTCCTTGTTGGTACCAAATTAGAAACCCATTCAGAAAACCTAATAGGAGCTATAATTCCTGCTTCATACATTCTTTTAATTTCTTTCTCAATTGAAGGTAGTAAAACAGGATTGATCCTTCTAAGTTTCTGTTTGAAAGGTTTCTGATCTGGTTTCAAAGGTATTGTATGTTGAATTATTGATGTATCATATGATTTAAGATCTTCATAACTCCATGCAAAAACATCTTGGAATTCTTTTAAAAGTTCAACATATTTAACCTTTTGATCTTCTGGCAGAGATTTAGATAGTTTAACCATCTTGGGATTTCCTTCAGTTCCCAAATTGACTTCTTCAATATCAGCTTTTAAAGGTTCCATTTTGGGTTTTAGTGGAATGTCATTTGAGTCAAAAAGATCTTCCAAAGGAGTTAATCCTTTGGGTAAATGATTATCTTTCAGATTAATAATTTCAGATTCATCTTCAATAATTTCATCGAATTCCATTTGTTTCAAATCCTGCATATCTTTTTTAGTGAATTTGGTTGGGTGAAGCATGTGAATTGCAATCTCTTCTGAAATATTCATTTCTTGTTTATCTAGTTGATCAGATTCACTGATTGTTGTGTCTTCATCTATACTACTGTTAGAGAACTCATTTTCTAATGTCAAAAAATTATTGATCTGATTATTATTTACAAACACTTGCCAATTCATGAGATTGTCCGGTATAGCAGGTCTATGTCTAATATTAGCTGTGAACTGATGATTAGGTCCAAAAGGTAATTTACAGGTGCTAGCGAACATTGCAAGACTGTGAGCATGCAAATTTTTTTTTCTAGGAATTTTGGCAAGTTGAGCTTGTAGAAAAGTGTTGAGAATTTCCACAACTGTTTCTCTGTATTGTTTCAATCTGGGATCTTTTGTTGAACATTCACCATTGATCTGTTGGATAATTAACTCAGAGTCTCCTATGATTGATACTCTAATTGCTCCTAACTTTTTGACATGTTTAAGCGCTAGCAAAAGAGCTTCATACTCTGCCATATTATTAGTGCATCTAAAGTTCAACCTATAAGCATGGCCTTCGACGTGATCATTTTCAACATTATGTATCCAAATTCCAGCTCCTGCTCCTAACTTATTTACTGAACCATCAAACTCTAAATGCCATATAATTTCATGTTCATAATCTTCATCGATTGTTTTAACATGTTTCTTAAGTGGGAGCTCTGGTTTTTCAGTTTTTTTCTGGTATTTATTGATTGTCTGGTGTTTCTTTGTTTTTAGAAATTTCTTCAATTTGAACAGTAGATTTATTTGCTGTCTCTGTTTCTGGTGCTTCTAATTCAGTAGGAAGGTCCAATAAACAGGGAAGTTTTTAGGCTTCTCATGGCTACTGACTAAATATTTCATCAAAGTCTCTCTGTATAGTCTTTTAGGTTGACTAAATACTGAAATAGTAGCATATGACATATCTAATTGAATAGATCCTCCGAGTTTGGCACCTCAGGATCTGGACAACAACATACCATATTTGGGAGGAATATCGACTACTACTATATCCATCAGAACAGATTTCACAGGGTATTGCACCAAAGTAACACACAGATCTTTAATCAAACCTAAACATCTTACCTGACTTGAATCAAAAGAAAATAGATCTTTATATGGTCTGGTAATGTCAAGGTTTAATCTTTCCATCACAGCTTTTGGCATCAAATTATGGGACGCTCCAGAATCAAGCATAGCGTTATGAAGTATTTTGTCATGAACATTCAAACTCACATAAAATGTAGGAGTTCCTGCACTTTCTGGTTTTCCGTTTACCTCAGGGCCAAAAAGGAGTTTGGGTTGATCATCTAAAACATTTATTGAATCATCAATTCCAGTAATGTTAAGGGATCTGCTGATTTGGCTTCTATAGACATCATGTTTAGCCAATTCTGCTAATGGAACAACTATCTTTATTTTGCCTATTTCAGCCTCTAGATTGAAAGGTTTCTCTGTTTGAGCTCTAGTGTTTTGAACAGTTGGGTTTTCTCTGTTTTTTGGGTCTTCAGTGTTTTTCTTTTTTTCATGGGTGGGATAATGAGTTGAAGGTGTTTCTGAATTAATTTCTACTGGTTCTTCTACGTTTCCTGTAGGAGGAAAAGTATTAGAAAGTTGTTTATTATTTGGTTGATTATCAGACACATATTCAATTATTGGATTTGCGGGGTTAGGACTTGTTCTAGACAGAATTTGTACAGGAGGGGTGTTAGTTTTACCTTTGATGTTTTGTTTTACAGCTTTCTGTTTGTTATTCTCTGGCACATCAATCCGTCTGCTTCTCAAATTGTATTGTTTATGAACTTCATAAATTGCTGTGTCATACCCTTCTTTAAAATCAAAAGTTTCTCCTGAATGAGTTTGAAATGTTTCAAGAATGTGATTTTCTTGATCATCTTGAGATAGGAAAACTTCTAGTTCATTCTTGTTTTCAGTTACATTATTTATTTCAACATCCTCAATAGGTTCCTCAGAAGATGAACCTTCAACAAAATTTTCCTGGAATGGTGGCCTGATGTTTTGGCCAGGAACATTTTTCCCAGTATTTTGGTTCTGATTTCTTCTGAAGTTTGGGTTTCTAACAACATTTCGACTATCACCAGAAGAATTTCTTTCGATCGTCTCTACCTATCTCCCAGTATTTCCATACCTTTAATAATTGCATCCAGGTTTCTTTCAAAAGTTGAAGGCTCTTGTTCATAGGCATCCTTCTTTCGGCCCTAGCTCTAGCTTGTTTTTCTATGAGGTTTGCTTCCACACTGACCACTATGCTTTGCATCTCCTCTAGAGTTTGGGGGGCTCTTTCCCTAAGTGAATAAGCTATGTCAGAGTCAAAACCATCAGGGAATTTAACCATTGCTGAATCTGGAGGGGGTCTAAGGTTTTGAGGAACAACGTTGTCGGCTTCGTTAAATTTGATGATATAATCTTGCACTGTTTCATTAGGTCCTCTCTTCAATTTTCCAAAGTCAGATAGGATCTGAAGAGGGTCTTTCTTCTTCTCCCATCTATTTAAAAATGACCTATACAGGGCTGGTAAGTCAGCAATACTGTTTGGAGCAAGGGCCCTAAACCATGTCCTGACTTCCCCAGTAAGACTCTGAACAAAAATTCTCATTCGGACATCATAAGTGTCAATTTCATAAAATTCAAAGTAATCAGTCATCCTTTTGGTATGTTTTTGAGAAGTATAAGTACCGTATCCATAAAAAGGGGTGATCTTACTCTGATAATCTTGGGGCAAAGCAACAGGGTTGGCTGGCAACTGTAACGGAGCATATCTATTGGCCATTGGAAGGTGTAATGGAATAACAGGTGATGATGGTCTGGAAGGAGCGGGTGGACGAGTAGAAGGAGTGGCTTGGGTTTGGGAAGCTTGAGGAAAAGTAGCTGAACTTGGGGAAGCTTCAGTAATTACAGAAATGTTTGAAGTTTCTTCAAAGGTCTGTTCAGATTGAATAGAATTTTGTAAATGTCTGTCAAGATGAAGTGAAACAAATCTCAATTGTAAATCTTCAAAAAACAAAGGGTCCAGAACTAATCTGGATAATTCAGTTTCAGAAAAATTCACAAATAAGGATGTTTCAAATCGCTCATCAAATGGTATTTCATCAAAATAAATCCACTTTACAGGACAGGATGCTGATCTAGAAAGAGGTCGAGAACTTCTAGAACTTTCTTGACTTCCTCTTTTAGAGCTTTCTTGACTTGTCTTCTAAGAATCCTAGGAATCAAATTTGGATTTTCAAATATCGGTGGTGGATTAGGGTCAGGATTTGACCTGGTATGACGAATCCTTTCTAAAGCTGGTTTTCTTAGTAATGTTCCTTTTTAAGTTTTTTGTTTTAAATGAAAATGAAAGTACAACTTCGGCAAATTCTTCAAGAAATTTAAGATTTTTTATTAAAATTTTCTCAAATATTTATTGAACTAGAGAATCTGATTGAATGTTTGAAACTAAGGTTCAGTTTATAAGCTAAATCAGAGATAGACTGAAGCAACATTTATTTACTATGCAATTGCAGAGCAAAAGCATTTCAAAGGCTACCTGGCTGATCTTCAGACTCTGTCTATAGCTCATAAGCAAACAATAATAAAAATGATTCAGATTCCCCAGTGGAGTCACCACTATGTTATCACTCAGATTTTCCTTGAAGTTGTAAGAAAATGAAAGAAACCCGAGGTAACCACTAACCAAACTTCAGATAAAGAATCTAACCAATCTGTATCCAAAGAGGACTCTCTCTTTAAAATTTAGCTTTGTTCTTAGAAAATATTAGGCTAGTTGTAAGTCCAAGAGTTTTGTTTGAATTTGAATTTGAAGGGCACGATTGAGTATTTTCAGGCCATTGGGCTATGGAGTCGAAAGGATGGCTTTACTGGATTAATATTCTACACACAAGATGGATTTACAGGGCAAGATAACCAAACAGAGAACAATTTTAGAAATTAAAGTGAATGGAATGGATTTTGAAGGGATGAAAGGAAATTAAGAATCTTTCAACATGTTCAAAGAAAGAAAGTGAATGATTACAAATAAAGAGCAGTTAAGAATTCTTTACTATAGTAATCAAAATGTTTAAACCAGCGAAACAAGAGCAATTAAGAATTCATTGCTTATAACCAGTTTAGAAGAAAACATTTAGAATAATCACAATTGAAATCAGAGTACACTTATTCTTTTATGACAATTATTCAGAAATGGAACACAGTGATATTATAAACAGATATAAAACTTAAAACATAGGATAGAAAAGACTTATTGAACTGTAGTCTGACACATGAATCCTGCAAAAAGTCTTGAGCTTCAAATCATCATCCAGCAAGCCACAAAGAAGTTTCTCCAAAACACTTTTATTCCAAAAAGTCAATGTTACAGGAAAATAGAAGAATCCACCCTCACTAATTCGATTCAGGGCTTATTTATACAAAAGATTATTTAAAATATCTAATAACAAAAGATATGTAATCTAGGGTGACTAATGAATAAGTTACAATAAAAATAGAGACACATGGTCTCGAAAATAGGATAAATCAGCTGATGTTGTGTGCTGTCTCCTCTTTTTTAGAATGTGCTGGAAGCAGTTCCTTTGTTTTAGCTCGTTGCTGTCTTCATGAGTAATTCTTTTCTGACTGCCTTGCTTGTCTGATACTCTTTGTTTTTACTGATACACTTTCAACTGAACTGATACTCTTTGACCTTTATTCACCTATTTATCCTTTATCAAGATATACCTCAGTAAAATAGGCAAAAATTTCACCCAAGGATAAATTTTATAAAAGTTCCATCATCTCATCCCACCATTGAACTTTTGGCACTCTAGTTCTTTGCAATTTTCTCAATGTTTCGTCAGCTTCGGTGTATTTGAAAAAATTAGGCTGATATGGAAACAAATGTTTTATTTCATTTTCAAGATAAAATAAACTCCCCAATTTTTCATAAAGACTTTTCCCTGTTGGTAATGTTCCTTCTGTTGTACTGGTTGAAGAACTGGCTTGATCATCAACCTGTTTGTTTACTTTCTCTACAAAAATTTCCAAATCCATTAATTTATCTTCTGTAATAACAGGACTGGGCAAACCTTTATTTAACAAATCATCAAATCTTTCTTTAAAGGTAAAAATTTCTTGTTGCATGTCTGAACACCTTCGTTCAAGATTTTGCAAAAGAGTTCTTTTGGTAAAAACTCTTTTGATTTCCAAGATGGTTCCTGTTCTGTCCTGAATTCCAACTTCTGCAAGTTGCTGCTTATTCTGGGTATTCAAAAAATTGATAAGTCTATTGGCTTCTTCTGGCATATTTCCTAACTCTTGTCTTGCTCTCTCAGTTTCTTCCAGAGCCACTTTGACTAAATCCTGCTGTTCATGTATTATTTGAATAGAAGACCAAACATCCCTTATTGACTGTATAATATTATTCCAAATAATTTCTTTTAATTCACCTAAAGGTTTTTCCATTGCAAGATCCTTTTCCAATGCTTTAACTGATTTTTCTAGTCTTTTGATTTCTCTTGTCTTCTCAGCAAGACTCATTTTTGATTGATCATATTTATTTTCCAGAGTAGAAAGCTGAAACTTTAAGCTTTGGAGTTCTGTCACTTGCAGTTTTAATTCATTCATTGCTTTGATTAATTCATCAGAACCCTTATCAGAAGTGTTCACCTGTGTTAGCTCTGCTTGTTGGCCTGTGATTGATGTACCTGTTCCTGTGGCTGCCTGTGTTGTAGTTGCTGGAATAATGGACTCTTTATCTTTTAATGCTTGCTCAAGTTCTTTTTCTGTTTCAGCAAGTCGTTCATTCATTTTTAAAATTAATTCCATCACTTCTTCTTCTGAATTTTCCTTCATTACTTCTTCAGTCTGAGGGTGCCTTGAAGCTGGTAGTTTCAATTTTTTCCTTAATGCAACAATATCATCATCTTTCTTTTTAATCAATGCTTAAATACCCTTGACATCCTTTGGATTGTGACCTAATCCAATTATTATTTCCTCTAAAGATTTTATGCTATTATCCTTTGCTTGCGAAGAAGCTTTCTCAATCTGCAACTAAGTATTTGTATTATTCAAAGAATCTTGTAGTTTATGAGCTGCCATTGCTTTGTCAGTAAGTGTAGAATATATCATTTCTCCAGTCTTCTTGTGTAATTCTATCTGGTCCAAAGGATGAATATCTCTTGCTAGGACCTCAAAATTGTACCTAACGTAATGAGCTGCTGTCTGTGGTTTTGGCACTTTAGATTTGAAATGGCTCATTAACATTTTCCCTTGTTGAATGTCAAAAGCTGACATCAATCTCTCTTGATTTTGTGGAGCCATTTTAAGATACTGATTATACACCTAGACCCTTAGTGGATCATTCCTTTCTTTTATACTGATAAATGTCTTTTTATGTCTCCTGCATCTTTCATTGGCTGTTTGAATGAATACATTTTAGTACTTGGCTGAATAGTAGTGACTGTCCCACTAATTGATCCTGTTAACTGACTTTCTTCTCTCTCTGGAATATCAATGATTTCATCAACATATTCTACTTCTGGTGGAGGATTCACTTTTTTTCTTTTGGTCTGAGGCTGTTTTGAATATTCCTTGGGTGGAGTAGCACCTTCAGCCTCTCTTTTGTTGCCCTTTTCAATATTCAGTGGAGTTTGAAAATTTGTTATTTCTACTGTATTGGTTTGAGGAGGAAATTGTACTTTTCCTTGAGCCTTAGATGTTTGAGATTGTTCAGTCATTTTGAATGTTTCAATCACTTGTATTTTAGGCTTTTTCTCTTTTCCTTTGGATTCAACTGCAATTGATGGAATGTTTTTCTCTAAATTTTGTTGAAAATTCCCTGCTGAAGAAGGACCAATGTCTAGTACCTGCACTGGCCCAAAAAATTCTAGGTCAAGCATTTTTCAAAGATCTTTCATTACACTGTCCATATTGACTTCTTCATTATCCTGTTCAATTAATGTTCCCTCCACCCATTCATCTTTATTAGCATACTGTTCAATTTCTGGAATCCTATGATGGATGTAAGGTGCTAATTTATTTTTCATTCTTTTTTCACAAATGAAGCCGAATGGGTCATAAGGGGCCCAGTAGAAACTCTTTTGCAATTTGAAATGGTCTTCTAGTATTCTTTCAGCTTCTTGTCCAGCATCCCTAGAATTACATATAAATGGACCTAATTGACCTTTGATTCGGAGTTGGGCTTTCTTCTTTGCATTACAAAAATGAATAATATCAGAGTTATTCATTTGCCTGAAGTACTCTAAAGAAAAAAGTCTCATAGGCACATACTTTGGAAATTTAAATGGACATAATTCACATCCATATATTCTGACTTCTGTAAAATTTTGGTACAAGTACCAATCACCAATTTTGTACTATTTTGAAAGTTGCAGAGTTTTCTTAATTTCATTGCTGAGTCTTGGAGGAGGAACTCCTGTCAACAAGGTAGTTGCAGGGTGTATAAACAGATCAATGAATTCATTATAGGAATAAGGAGAATCTCTGGAATTATGGGTGATAGCTGACCAAAATATGACAGACCTGGGATTTCCTTGGACATTAAGCTTTTGAACATGGAAAGGAAAGTTTTCAGATTGGTAATATAGCATGAGATGGTAAATGACTGAAGAATACTTGAACACCTTCCCATTCTCTAATCTCATGAATTGATCATGGATTTTATATGCAATATAGGATGCAAAGTCATATTTGATAGTAGGGGGCTATCCAGGAGTGAAGATAGACAATAATACTAGAGTTAACTCATCAACATACTCACTAGTATTAAAGCCCATGATAAAAGAAATCATGTTCAGAATAATCTGGCCCATTTCAGTAAAAAAGGCACTAGCATATGGTGGTGGGCCCTTGGGCTGATGTTCAGGTAACATGAAAGTGTGACAGATGCGTTTTACCTCTTCAGGGGACAACTGGGTAGATTTTTCAAGCAATTCTCCAATGGACAAGGGAGTGAGTTTTTGACCAGGTTCAAAATGGAGCATATCATTGATAGACTAAGTAGTAATAGGGAAAAGGACATTCTGGTTTGGGTATAAAACTGCTCTCTGAATTGGATCATAATTAGCATGGCAATAATGGATAATTTCAGGAAAGATATGGACTAAGGGTAAAAGGTATCTCGGGAAATTAGATTCCCATAACCCAATAACATCCAAGCCATTCAAATAATTATCTCTGCAGCGACAATGAATTCGAAGGGTGCTTTCACTAAAAACTAAGTCTTTGATCTGAAAATATTTATCCACTAATGGAAAATATTCCAATTCTCTATGAGGGGCGTTCAATGGAGCAACATTTAAAGCCACCGGGACTTCCATTTTTGGTTCTTGTGGATTCAAAAACGGAAATTCGGGGGTTTAAATGAAAATGGAACACAATTTCAGGTTCCGACGGGGGAAACAGGTACAATTGCAAGTTCAAGAATATTATTTACAGTTTTTAGGATCAAGGAATAAACTAGCAATCAACTTTAACTCTGTTTTAGTGGAAAAACAAGGAAAGTTGAGTTTCTTTCAGAGTTTAGGGCGAAATGGAGTAAATAATTGTTTTTAGAGGAAAAACTGTGATTAACAGATACCAGCTGGTGGCGAGTGAATACTGGAACACTAGTCTGGTAGCAGCTTTCAGTAAAATTCAGTTGAATAGTAGTTGACAGTTGATTTTTGAATTTCTTTGCATGGAGGACAAAGTTGCTTTCACCACACAGAATAATGAAAAATGCGCGAGTTTTTGTTTTATTTACAAAGTCAAACGGGTGGGGAATATTTTATTATTTAATGGGATGACGTCAGCATACGGGAGGCGAGTCACGGAAATGGGCGGTAAGCGGTATATTCCGCACCACCTTTGGAGGAGGGTGGTTTTATGTGAATCGACAGCGATTCCACCAATTGAATGACACGTGGTCGGGACACTATTTGGAAACCCCTTCCATTTCATGAGTTATCTATCGGACGGAGGATGGGCAGCAGAATGAACAAGCGTCGTGGATCTTCGATGGAACGATCGGACGGTGATTGGGACGTGAAGTTGGCGGGGAAGTTAACGAGCGGGCCCAACATGATTTAATATCCATTAATCATTCCGGGAGGATTTTGATTGGCTGGAAAGATTATTAATTAATCCTGGTGATTAATTAATCTCGTTGGTTTATAAAGGGTCGGGTTTACGAATGGTTTAAAGACTTCAGGTTTTATTTATTTTTTCATTTTAAACATATAAAACACATGTTTAAACCTTTTTCACGTATATATTTTTATTATATGGTAATAAATCGATATGATTCACTTACCATAGGGGGCAGGGATAATTATATAGATATATTTTTAGCCAAAGGGCATTGTAATGTGGGATTTTTATTGAATCACATGGGTTAAATACTTTGGCTAAAAACTTATAGTAAGAGGGTTTTGGGGATATTATTATAAAAGGGAGTTAAATATAATAGGATAAGGTATTTCCACTAAGGAATTAATATATAAAGCTATAAATTAGCGTGAGATGGATTTTTATGGATCATTGCATGTTTTTCCTAAGTAAAATGGGATTTTTCTTAGGAAAAGATTTTTATGAATGAATGAGTATGATGATGAATATTTTTAAATACTAAGGTTTTCTCCAATCATTAGGCCGAGGGTCTGATCCCTCCAAAAGTCAAGGAAATGCATTGAGCCCCTTTAATCTTCAAATTCCTTAGCACTTAGGGGAAATTAGTAAATTGTAGGGAAAAAGTGAGATGGGGAGTTAATGATTTTGACCTTGCTTTGTTCTGAAAGTCTGTCAATGTAGTGTTCTGCCTTTGCACTTTGTGATGAAAGTAAAATTGAACACATTTAGAACTAGCATTCATCACATATAATTCTGAAACAACATCTACCTACCCTACTTACTTTACCCTACCATTTTGTCTTCTTTATTAGGGTGCACTTAGACTGGCAAACCCTTATCAATCTTCTTTTTGTTTTACATGGAAAACCTATCTAAGTCTACACTTATTACATCCAAGCGCTCAAATTAAACTATTGAGCTCCTTTTATTTACTCTACCTATCTACTTATCTGCCAAGATTAAATTGTTTGGTCAGATATTTATTCTCTATTCTACAACATGAAATTGAAAAATGAATGAGTCAAGTTTAAACAGTTTGACTCTTCATAAATTGTGGCAAAAGTTTGACAAACTGCACACAATTTTGTTTATTACAAAAAATGAAATAGTGGTGGCATTTGGACTTGCACACTTTCCTGGTCTATTTTTGTTTGGGGTTCATTTCTTTCACTTTTTTGACCATTTTATTCTTTTTACCCTTTGATTTTTCTTTTAGGGTATACCCTCTTTACATTTTTTAAATTTTTTGATTTTTTAAGAATATGGAACACCTTTGCACAAGAAAAAGGTTTGAACATATTGCATAGTTCGATAAAACAATCATGAAAAATGACACCTATTGGTATATGAGTCTAACACCACCCTTAAAACCATCCATATTAGATTCTAGTTCATTTTTGGTTGTTCTATGTGAGAGCAAAATTTGTTGCACTTGGTCTTGTAATTTTGAGATATCATGCTGCAATTATTCCTCTTCATGTGTCATAATAGAGCTTTCTGAGGGCTTAATGGGTGTGGAATTATTTTTTGGAGGCATTTTAGAACTCAATATTGATATCTATGCTTAAATATGCCCTTTGAATCACTTCAAACTGATTTTTAAAAAGTTATGCAATTTTTTTTTAAATACACACATTTTTCTTGCTTTTAGGAGCTCGATCTTGAAATGGTTGTAACTCCATAATTTCGTATCTCCAAGATCTGAAGTTTGGACTTGTGGTAATCCTATGATTCCTTTTTCCAATGCCACATGTCAGACCTAATTTTTATTCTTCAATTAGTTATTCCCAATCTCCCACAATGCCCTAATTATGGTCTGGTTGAGTATAGAGAACTTGTATGGTGTTCCATGTGTCACTATTTTGACCTTCGGCTCTGAAATTGATACACAAGAAACTACAGTCTATACACATTCAACCACTTTTTACATAATTCTAATATGATGTCTAAAACGAAAGTTATGATAATTTTCCCTCGACCACCTATTTGAGATGAAATTATGGAGCCTGCAAAAACCCTAACTTCCTCAGATTGTATCTCTGAAAATGTAGTGAAGCAAGATATAATTTTTTTACACAAATTTCCTTAGGATTTCAGATTCTTGTGGTAAAAATTCAACTTTTAAACCTTCTTAGAAAAAAAATTATAGCGAAAATTCTAAGATGACCTATTTGCCACAGCGAAACCCTAGAATCCAAAGCTCTGATACCAAATTTTATGCAACCAACTCACAAAATAGAAGAAAAGATAGATCATGACTTATAAATCAATCACTTCGAGGGGGTAACCTCATTTACATTACATAAATGAATAGTTCTTGGATGATGCAAATTAAAATACCTACCTTGTATATATAGGAGCCTAAGGGGTCACAATATTACAATATGGGTACCACATGGGCACAACAATAACAATAATGGGGCTACACCTATGGGGCACAATAATAAAAATACGGGACTACATGGGAACAACAATAACAATAATGGGGCTACACTAACAATAATAAGGGGCTACACTAGTATTATGGGGACCTAACATATTCATAAATATACTGCCTCTGTGTTCCAATGGTTCAAAATAACACCGCACTAGATTTTTTTTAATATCGAATAACATTCAACATGACTGAATTATATTTTTCTGAATTGAATCGAGTTAAAATCTCTCCTCTTTCTACAAACCACACATAAATATCTAACCACAAAACATAATCCATCTAGGCAAAAACAAAAATACCACCTTTTATGTCTCCTTTTTGATATGGGAGAGCCAAAAGTAAAATATAATGCTTTCAATCCAATTTTTTTGTTTTTTTTGTTTTTGCATGTTAACTTGACCTAGTGGTCTATGCATTTTAACACAAATTGATCACCTTGTAAAACTACGTTTGAGAAATTTTGGGCCCTAATGCGATGTAAGAAACCCACATCATATACATCTTTCGTTAGATGACAAGTGCATTGAAATGATCATTCACCCTAATCACCCTTGAAATTTTTCATTTGTTGAAGTCCTTGTGATATCATATTGACTTCTATTTATGTCCATTAGTGTTTTATTATTACATGCCACAAATCATCTCTCTAGAACTATCAATATCTGCATTTTCTTTTTTTGCACAAGAGTGGCTCAAAATATTCAACGAGAGATTGTCATCATGAAATAATATGTCATATGTGTGCATGCCTACACTGTAATGTAAATGCGATGTATGATACTTGGACTGTCATATAGATGAAATTATAGGAACCTATATTATATGCAACTGAGCCTATATGCAGTGTGCCATACCATGCAAAATGCAAGTATGACCTCTGTTTCATCTTTCACCAAATTATTATTGGTATGTTGAACCACTTTGACAACCAATGCATGAAAAAAATGTCTACACAAAGCCCCCTCTCATTCGGTGTGTGCTCAAGTGAAGCAGACAGTGACATACATTGAAGATAAACTTTAGGATCATCGACATTATGCATTTCCATAAATGAATATGTATTTAATTCATTTCTATAAGACAATAATGCTTCATTGCAATTTATTTTGAAAACAAAGTCTGAAATGTTGTATTGCCCCTTGTATCAATTATATAGAAGCATATCTATTACGCAAAAGTAATCACAGAGAATAAAATAAACAATATCCAACATAAAACCGAAGTTGTTTATATGAGTCAAATGGCATTTTTCCAAAACAACATTAATATCAAGTTCTTCATACACACCAAATTTCTTTAGTTTAGTCATGTGCTTGTCTCCATATTCTTGTTTATTTTGTGCCTCAAGACCATCTATTTGTTGCCTTTTTCTTTTCGCTATCTACATATTATAGTTTTATAATAATAGACATAAAAAAAGAATAAGAATTCTTTTGTTTTTTTGTTTTTTCTCTCTTTCTAGATATCGACAAAAACAATTTCTATTAATTCCATTTACATGTTGCTAAATTGTGCATACCCTGTATCAAATGGAAATTGTATAGATTTGCAATGACTCTAAGAAAGGTAGACAATTTCTACCTTAGATTGAGTTGATTTTTCCCCTCACAAATAAACAAAATCCAATCAAAAGAAGCAAAATTTCAATGTTTTTATAGTATGAGAGTATTATATTATCCTCCTTTGTAGAATGCAAAAATCATTACTACAAACAATAAGGAAAGAAATGATTCAATATCAACACCAATAGTGACACTGTAAAATTGCATATTGTTGAAATGACACATATTTAAACTCAGATTTAATGGTTCATTATAAAAAGGGGATCAATCAACTAAACCAATATATGCATTTCTAATATTTCATTAACAAGACAACTTACATTTTTTCAATTTTAACACTCAAACATGTTTTTCATATGGAAAAAAAAAATCAAGTCAAATATACATTTCAAAAAGACTCAAACTGAACCCTTTAAAAGAAAATAAAAATAATTTCTCCTACATATTTTGCAATGAAACAATCCATATATTCTGAGTCAAATTCCATGGGTGAGAAAGAAATGTGTTCCTTACTCCACATACACAATTTATCTACACACTCATTTTCCTACATAGAAGCAATAAGAAGGGGATTTCCATGTCATTTAATAGAAATTTCCATGTCCCTCCATTATAATGCATGTAAACACTTATGCCTTAACAATAAGACAGTGGTGCGTTGTTAACCAAAAGCGAGAGACAGGAAAGTCTTACGATAAACGAAAAATTTGATGTCATGTTGTAGGAGTTTTATAGTGTGTTCATTGAGCTCGTGCATTAAGTCTCCTGCTTTGAAAAACTTTACCAAGTCTAATGAAATTTCCTAAAAAGACATGAATTTTTAACATACAAGATTACACTAACCACTGTAGCTAAACTTTGTGCCAAGTTGAAGTCTGTACGAAATGAATATTTGTGCGGAATAAAGACGTGCGAAACTAAAGTACGTGAGAAATTGCAGAGATAAAAGGGTAAGTTTCATTGTTCCGCACAAGGTGAGCCCAAAAAAAAATATTGAATCAATAGTATTAGAAAAACAACAAAGATATCTAGACCCAGGTGTAATTATTTCTTTAGTCATAAAATTCCTTTTTGCATTGCGTGCAAAAAAATGAATATGGCCTTGACTTGGTAAATTAGAGAGTTAAAATGCTTGTAAAAGTGGTAAATCAAAGTAATAAAATTGGCAATTAAAGTGTGGCATATCAATTATCAATTACTAGCCTTGGTACCTGGTAATTTCAATAATAAAAGGCGTATAGAGAGTTTTAACGCTTTGAAAATTCTTACCAAGAAAAAAAAGTTAATAATTTTAGATATTAGTTTCAAGTTATTGCCATTCATTCATTTCAAATTTATTTCTAACACTATATAAACATAAAGTAAAGTGGTATTGATAGATAAATGTATAGCTCATGCTTTGAAAAATTGTAAATTTAATTTTCCCTCCACTTTTTTTCCAAAGGAAAAAAAACTCTAATTTAATCCAACTTTAAACAAGGAACAATATTACATTTTGTAAATGCTGAAAGCATTTAATAACATAAGCCTCTCAGCTTATGTGCAAAAGATAAAATTGAAAAAAATTGAATGAGACTCTTGCAAAGTTAAGTGTGATAATAATCACTTAACTTGTCTTTCTTGCCCTTATTTTGCTTGACCTTTTTCCATCACCTTGAGTTGGGATCTACCAAAACCATTGTTAGTTTTTTGTCTGAATCTAATCTCTCAGAAACATGAGCTCCCTTTGTACCATTTGTCCTAGTTTCTTTCTGTGCCTCATTTTTTTTATTTTTGTGGTGCTTGGGTCTCTTTCGATTTAGTGCCATTATGCATATGGGTTGTGTTTCCATTTTGGACTGGAGCATCCCCTTCTACTTGGTTTGGATCGTTCTATGTGGTTTCTTCTTATGAGAGATAGGGATCAAAAGGTTTCCATCCTTTTGTTTTGTGAGGCTGCTCTTTTTTCTTGTTTGGGATTTTTTTTTTCTTGTGGGCATGTGTTTTTCAAGTGTCTTATTCGGTAACATATATGACATATGGATTTCGTATATTCATAATCCAAAAATTGGGCCCACTAAAAATATTTGTGTCCCAGTTGAATGCAGTCACGTAGAACTTTACTGAGGTCAATTTATACACAGATTCTAGAAAAGGTAAAAAACCTTTCTCCATTCTTTTGCTGTCCATATTTTAGTTGAAATTGGAAACAATAAGAGGCTTATAATTTAACTGTCCCTTAATTAAATTAGAAGGAAATTGTAATTCCACGTCACATGAAAACTTGTACAAGTCAACTGAGTTGGGAAGACTTAGTTAGCTTAGTCAATTATATTTGAGGGTCAAACTAGAAGCATGTAGAGTTTTATAGCCTAAATCTACCTCAGGCTGAAAGAAGGCAGAGTTTAGGGTAACATCAAACCACGCTCAGTCTGGTAGCTAGCCCTACCAGATCAGGAGAGGGCTCTCTCCGGGTCAATCTCAGCAAAAATAATAAATAGGGCTTGAGATGACTTGAAATAAAGGCTAATTTTAGGCTAGGTATATAAGTAAAAGAGTTTGATTTTGAGTTTGGGGGTTTTGTTGGAATCAAGGGGAAAGGCAGTTTTGGGTTCGGGGATAAGACCTAGTTTTTGCAGAGTTCTGATTGGGGCAAGGAAGGCAATTGTTTTGATGCTTTAGATTGAATGAATGGATGTTTCAGAATGGTGATGAGCTGAAGAGGGAAAGAGGCTTTCAAGAATCCTCTTCAAATAGATGAAAACATGGAAAATTAAACAAAACTGAAGGCAGAGCAAAGCAATCTAATGAATTCCACCTTTATA
Organism: Pinus albicaulis; assembly: GCA_034641835.2. Classification (NCBI taxonomy): domain Eukaryota; kingdom Viridiplantae; phylum Streptophyta; class Pinopsida; order Pinales; family Pinaceae; genus Pinus; species Pinus albicaulis. The sequence continues at coordinate 339,676,432 of CM076576.1, forward strand.
ACTTGTTTGTTCAATTTAAGAAGAAAGGAGAAGGGAAATGATACACATAAACATCAGTGAACTTACAATTACATAGAGAAAAATACCATCAAAACACAGAGCCACATGGATCCCAAAGAGTGCTGCAAACCCTGGTCTATTCCTTTGCCAAAAGTGCAGAGATGAAATGTACAATGAAGTGCCAAGCAATCCCAAGTCTCCAACCCTGAAAATGACTGAAGAACTACATGATATAGACAAGCCTAACTCATTCCCATGCCTCTAGGGGTCTAGCTCATCATTCTAGGAGCTTTTTCAACCATATCTAAACTAGGAACTGGAAAATAGGCAATGAAACAACTTGCCTCTATATGATAGGAAACTGATTCATTCACTTACATTTTACTTTTTGGTGAATGAATCTACTTGGATGAGTAAAAATGTGCCAAAATTACATCAAAGCCATGAATTTACATCAAGTTACATCAAGAGTTACATAAAAAGTCAAACTAGCCAAAACTAGGCGAAAATCTGAACTGCTGAGTGAAAATTAGGCCAAATTTCCCAATGCGCCGCACCCGAAATCTCTATGCGTAGCACAACTTTGAGGCTGATTTTGAGGGCCTTCCCGAAGTCCAAATTGAGTGTAGGATAGCTCGTTGGAAATCCCTGCCTGTCTACTTTCCAACCCAAGTGGAATTTCTATATTTGGTTGCCATTTCCCCTCCAAAAATCAAATATCCCAATACTGCTTCCTGTGTGTCCAAAAAGTGGCAGAAAGGCCATTTTTGAGGTGTTTTTGACCCTTTAGGCAACCCACAACTTGTCAAAATCCTTAGGTAATGGGTAGACATGCATAAATTTTGATGAAAAATCCAGAAATGCAAAGTTTTCCTCCAAAAGAGCTGCCAATTATAAGCGCGCGCCAAGTGGCACTACGCGTCGGGCAGGAAAATCTGTGTTTAGGCCAAAAAATTCAAAATTGACAAATTTTTTCCCAAATTTCTTGAAATTTGGGCTGAATGTCCAACATCAAGCACTATGCTGGGCCAAGGAAGCTTTGGCCAAAATTTGGAGTCTATCATGCCTTTTGCAACACTTTAGTGCCCTCCTGGTGCATGCAGTTCAGTGGTGGAATCACTGTCTCGGTCATAAGAAGTATCTGTCTCCATGAGAATTTGCAAGGTCTATGTTGTCTTGTATGAGAATTTGGTGTCTTTGATTTATTGCCAAATATGTTTCAAATGGGAGGGAATATGGAGGAATGGGGTAATGAAAGTGATGGGCTATAATCAAGTGAAATGGGAAATGGGAATGATAGGAAATGAAATGACTTTAGGGATAGGGAGATAGGATTTAAGGATGTAAGGGGATGGAGGATAAACTGTAGTGATGAGATAACAGTGATGGGAAATGGAAAAAATAAGGTGGGGAGGTGAAAACGTTTGGCACCAAAGCCAATTTTAAAACACCAACTTCAAAACCCTAAGGGAGCAATTCTCAAAAAAATGATAGGGTTTGACTTTTGTGTATTCAAATTCTCATAATCAATCATATAATCACACCAAGCATAGGTTTATAGGCAGTAGAAGATCATATGAACTTGCTTGGAGCAAGAAGGACTGAGTCGGTTCAAGAATTTGGAAGCAATGGCAAAAATTAGCATTTCAGGCCTGTGCGCCGCGCAGTCAACCCAGTGCGCCGCGCCCCTCCAATGCGCCACGCTAGTGTATTTTTTACACTGTGGCAGCCGGCCCAATGCGCCGCGCCTGCCCAGTGCGTTGCACTGGCTACCCAATGTGCCGCACACCCAATTTTGCACAGTTTTACCTCCAAGCTTCTTCCTTCACTCCTCACACCTCTTCTTTTGGCTCATTGCTGTCTTTGGCATGCGAATGAAACTTTGAAAAATGAAAATATCTTTTATGCCAAAGGTTTCAATTTTTTTTTTTGAAAACCCACTTTGTAATATTTGTAAAACTTGACATTTCACTTTAAACTCTGTTTTGTCTCCTTTGTGATTTTGGACTGAATGATGAGCTTTCGCACACTAAAACACCATAAATTCTGAGAAAAACTCTTCACTTGCAATGGAAAAACTCTTAAATTACTTGCAAACCACATATTTGAGCACATTTGGAAAATTTGGAGAAGTTTATGGTGAAATTGGGCTTGCAGCTCTATGCGTCGCGCCATAAACCCAATGCGTAGCGCCCTTTTGAAGGAGGCTTTTGGAGGCCTTCCTAGTGTCCAAATTGGGCGCGGGATAGCTCCTTGGAAATATTATTGAGTCTACTTTCCAACCCAACTGGAATTTTTCAATTTGGAGTTCATTTTCCTTGTCAAAAATCAAATCTCCCAAGACTGGTCAAAATGTGCAAAAATGAGGCTGCCTCAAGGCAAAGTGTTGTTGCAGTCAACTTTTGAAGGTCTTCCTCAACTCCAAATTGAGCTCATGATAGCTCATTGGAAATATATTTGTGTCTAGTTATCATTTGAAACATCAATCAAGTCATTTGGCCAACAAATCTAGTAGAAATCTTGATTTTCCCAAGGTCACTTCAGAGGTGCATCAATTCTCCTGAGGCAACTGTATGTTTGAAATTTATCTAAAACCATGACACCTATGTAAAAAGTGAATGAGGTTTGTCTTCCTTGGCCTATTTTGGACAAAAACCTCTCTCAGTTTTCCAAAATTCATCTTTTCTTGCTCAGAAACATCATTGGAGTAAAACCTATCCCGATGTGTGGAACAAGGGATTTGTCGAAATGAAGCGAAATGAAGGGGATAAGGGGCTTCTAAATTCTTGAGAAAATTTTGGGAAGTAGGGAGGGATGTTTTTTTTTTTTTTGACAATAACGGTTATTTTTATTTAGGGCGTCAAACTAGCTGCCGCATGCTCTTACATTACAGCAATGACAGAGGTAGATTCTCGTGGATAACTGTTTGGAATTGCTGTCAAAGAAAACAGGAGACAGATCACCGAGAAGGGTTCGTCTCACCTTAGGGATATTACCAGGCAGACAAGTGATCAGATTCATTGGATTGTTCGCTTCGCCTACTTTGACAGGAATATGTCCCTTAGAAATGAGTGAGGTGATGTAGAGCTGGGCAATGGACGAAGCATCGCACAAGGGCCAGAAGACTGCCCTGGGCATTTTCATGTTTGTGGCGACCTCCTTCGTGCAATACATAAAAGCAACTGCCACGGTGCAAGTGATTGGTGGAAAGGAGTGATTATCCACTTCTGTTTTGGGGATGCTGCTGCTGTAAAGGAGATGCTCCAACGCAGGGCCCAATTTTTGCAGCGCACAGATATACAAGCCGAGATTGCAGCCTTTCGGAGATGAGAAACGTTGATAATGATGTAAATGGGCTTCAGATTTGAGAGCAGAATAAAAGTCAATACTGGAACTGAGTTGGCATCTTGAATTTCCTTTGTGGGCGCTTGAAACAGAGGACACCGACAGGAAACAGAGGCCATTGAAAGGAAAACTAACAGGAGGTGAGAACAGGCCTGAGACCACAGTTTTAAATAGATTGATAATACAATGAGGTGAGATCCCGAAGAGCAAGGTACTGAGGAGTAGAGTGATAGCCATAGGATCGTTTAGGAGAGGAAGTTCGATCAGCAGGAATATTAAGGAATGGAACAGGAAGATTCAATCGAATTGACCACCAGAGATCTCCGTTTACAGAGGGAGCCAAGATTGGCCTCCATATCAGCTTGAGAGTTGAGATTCCTTAATATGTGGAAGAAGGAGATTTTACTGAACTTGGGCAATAAGAGCCGGATTTTTTTGATAATAGTGGCTAAGTGAACCTGATGGGGGGTCTTATGAGAGGTCAACGCCTGGATGATAAGTCTGGAATCTCCAAAGACAGAGAGAGAAAGGATATTTCTATTAATCGCCAGATTCAGTCCCTGCCACAGTGCGAGAGCCTCCGCTCTGTTATTAAATTCGATACCCAGACCCCAATGGAACCGCAATTCAGATGAACCTCCAGGACGCAGAAGAACCCCACCACTGCCAGCAACCCCAGGGTTTCCTTTAGAGGCCCCATCGAAGAAGAAGAAGTGATCATCCAAGGCCGATCTCCACTTGATAAACTCTTGTTCCTCCAGCCTAATCTCCCAGTTGGCATGGGAAAATGCAGGAGGAATGGACCTTTCCTTCAGATTCGGAACCAGTTCTTTAAGCCAATGCTCCTCCTCTTTGACCAGACTCATTTCATTCCTTGAGGAAATATTGGCTTCCAAAGCCTCGCCCAGCAAAGCTTTGATTTTAGAAATAACTCTGGTAGAAGTGCAGCTTTCTCCTCTGAAAATTCTATTATTCCTCTCCAACCACAGCTTCCAGCAGATGAATTTAGGGATCCACATCCAACTTATTTTGAGAAGACTTTTTTTTGTAAGGCAAAAGGGAGATAAACTGGCCCAAGTTCGGAGCAGTGAAGGGATGTTGCCTGGGAGGTCAAGTTTAGCTGGACCTAACATCAGTACTCCCCTCCAGACTACCAGAGCAAAGGGGCAAAGCAACAGCAGATGATTGGCAGTTTCTTCATCAGACAAGCAAAGGGGGCACCTGGAAGGCCCTTCCATCCCTCGTCTACGCAAATTATCTCTGGTAAGAATGCTTTGGTGCGCTACAGTCCAACAGAAGAAGTCAATTTTTGGGAGTGAGGGGAAATCCCAAATAAATTTCCATTGAGCTGGGTCAGGAGGAGCATATGGAACAACCATCATTCTTTTATAACCTTCGGAAGCAGTGTAAGAGCCTGAAAGGGAGCCCCAGCCTCTTTTGTCCTTAGAAGTGGCCTTTGAGGGAGATTTTCCTTGAAGCAGATCTAATAGTAACGAAGCTTCCCCCTGCAACCTAAGGGGAACCTCCCCCAGATTCCAACTATCCCAGAGTCTACCGGGCTCATCCGTCCAGTTAGAAATATCCCACAGAGTGTTCAAATTGCAGGACTGAAGCCAAGCTTTGATATTTGCTAGACCTTCCACTTGAATCAAAGGATGATCACCCAGAATCGAGTCCTCCCAAATTTTGATTTTTCTCCCATTACCAGGGATCCAGTAGAGATAATGGCTGAATTGCTCCATAGCAGAACTGCAAAGATTGAAGATCGGAGATCCTTTTAAAGATCTTGGGGGCTGATCCAAGCATCTCAAGCGTTGCCCTTGGAAATATTTCTTCCAAATGACTCTTTTACTCCAGCTAGAGTTTCCAGAGACTAAATTCCACAGGATCTTGGATCCCAATGCAAGGTTTTGAGCAGCCAAGTTACGCAGATGGAGGCCTCCTTCCAGAAGAGGTCTCTTGAGAGTCTTCCAGTTCACTAAGTGAAGCCTTCTATCGTTGTTGTTCCCACCTTCCCACAGAAATCTTCTCAACAGACTGTCCATTTTACTGAGAAAGGTTTTGGGGGCAAGGAGAATGGAATGTTGATATAGAGGCATACTTATAAGGACTGATTTCATAAGGATGACCTTCCCTGCATTATTCAGCCAAGAGACTCCCCAAGCTTGGATTCTGATCTTTAGCTTGTCGAGCAGTGGCAGCCAATGAGCAACTTTAGGCTTGGATTTGAAGATTGGGATCCCAAGGTATTTAAATGACTCCCAATTTCGAATTCCATCCATTTCTAAGAGCCTTGCAATATCTGACAGCTCCTTGATCGAGCAATTCCAGCCATAGATAGAGCATTTTCGATAGTTAATCTTGCTACCCGAGATCAACCTGTAACTGTCCAGCTCCTTCTTGAAGGATCTGGCAGAGTTTATGCTGGCTCCTCCAAGCAGCAAGGTGTCATCGGCGAACTGGGCATGATTAATGTCTTTCACCTTGTGAGTCGTTCTGAGGCCAGGCAGGGTTTGGATCTGCTGGTTATGATCAAGTTGGAAACTGAGCACCGAGGCCTGAACAGAATAGAGGAGCGGAGACAAAGGACAGCCTTGTCTAAGGCCCTTAGAGGCTTGGAAGAAGTCAGTAGAACGACCATTGACCAGTGGCGCGATCCATGGCGAGGCAATACAGGCGTTCACCCAATTTATGAAGGCTGTTGAGAAGCCTAACTTCTTCATCACAATGAACAAAAAATCATGTCTCACCCTATCAAATGTGTTAGCCAGATCGAGCTTAATCACCATTCCTTTCTCATCTCTTTGGCAGCTAGAGTGAACTGCTTCTTGCACCAGCACAATGTTGTCCAATATCTTTCTTCCTTTGATGAAGCCGCCTTGATTTTCAGGGATGATGGCTGGAAATATATTCTTAAGCCGGTTGGCAATTATTTTGGAGACCAGCTTGTAACTGGAATTGCACAAGGAAATGGGCCTAAATATACTAAAGTCGGAGGCACCTTTCTCTTTTGGAATCAAGGCAAGAAAGGCCGAATTTATGCCACCGCCCAGCTTTGCACAATTCTGGGACTTTCTGACCATTCTCAATAGATCTTTTTTGATTGTTGACCAGCAAGTCAAGAGAAACCTGACTGAGAACCCATCAGGGCCTGGGGCTTTATCAGGCTCCATGCAATCCAGAACTTTCTTAAGCTCGTCCATACTGATCGGAGCAGTCAACATAGCATTATCCGATTCCTGAACGCACTTGGGAATTAAGTCAATCGGGTAGGCATGAGGATCAATAGGGGGGTCTTCAGGAGCCGAATAAAGATCTTTGAAGAAGGAGTAAGCAACTCTCTTAATGCCATCAAAATCCTTAACCACAGTGTTTTGGTAATGTATCTCAGAGACTGATTTGAAATGCTTTCGAGCTTCGGCTTGCTTATGAAAGAAGCTGGTGTTTTTATCTCCGGACTGTAACCATAGATTCCTTGACTTCTGTCTCCAGAATTCTTCCTCCTCCCTGCTAGATCTGTGAACCTCTTTTTGCAGATCGACTTCTTTTTGGAGAAGACTTTGTGTTAGAGGACTGTGCTCCATAGCTAATTGATGAGCAGCAAGACTATTAAGAGATTCTTTTCTTTTGGCAGAAGGGGTTTTCAATCTTTTAGCCCACTCCTTAAGACTTCTTTTCAGGCCCCTGATTTTTTCTTCCCACACAAAGAATGGGGAACCATGGACAGGCCTATTCCAGGCTTCAGAAACCACCTCTTGGAATCCTTCTTGCTGAATCCACAGAGGACTGAAACGAAAAGGGATGGGGCCGAGATTACCATCCAAGGAAAGCTCGAGGAGGATGGGCTTATGATCAGAAGTGTAATTTGGTAGAATTTTAGAAGTGGCCATAAGACCGCATGTCAGGAAAGAAGAATGGACAAGGAATCTGTCCAAACGGGCAGCAATGTGATTGGGGGCTAATCTTTTGTTGGACCAGGTGTATTTCCCTGAAGAAGGTTTAATATCCTCCAGATCCCAGCCCAACATAATATCTTCAACCCATTCTCTGGCAGGGTCACTGACAATGGAGCCTCCCTTTTTCTCATCAACAACAAGGGTGACATTCAGGTCACCTGCAATAATGATATTTCCTGGATTTTGCTCTGAAAGAAAGGATTGAAGCGAGTTCCAACAAATTTTTTTCTCGCCTGGAAATACCGGAGCATAAATATTAAACATACTTACTTGTTGACCAGAATCTTTGTGGAGGAGCTGAGTGAAAAGCCAATGGGGGCTACTTTTTTCTTGAATAAGATCATATATGGTGCTGTTCCAAAAGGTGGCTATTCCACCAGAAGTGCCTCTAGCACTAACCGCTCTTCCATGACCTTTTTGCCAAAAAACTTTACTAGATTGGAGGAGAAGAAGATCCTCCAGCTTTGTCTCCTGGATGAGGAGGATTTCAGGCAAATATATTCTCACTATGTCTTTCAAGGCTTCCTCTTTCAACCTGCTACCTAAACCTCTGCAATTCCAGGAGACGTATTTCATTATTTACTGACTTGGGGGATTGTGGCCCCTTTTGGAGCCCTATTAATCTTGCGCCCAGATTTGGTATTCATCATTCCTTTGAGGGTTTTTTGGGAACCTTGGAGGACATCTAGATAAGTTTTTTCCTCTCTCTATTTCTTCTTGGATTTCCGACCCCTAGTCGTCTTGATAGGAGTGACTTGCGAATTGTCAGTTTCGGAATCTCTCTCTTCTGTATCTCCCTCAGAATCGGAGGTGAGACTGATGTGCTCTTCGTTGCCTTCGTTTCCCCTCTGACCATCATCAACTGGTGGAACAATTGATTCGACTTCAGTTTCTTTCACTTGCTTCAACTTGTTTTCTGTATCCTCTTGGGTCTCCATGACATCCACCTTTTCTCCTGAGGAGGAGCCATCTTTAGAAGCAGCTGTGGCCTTTGGATTAGTTTGTGGCTTCCCCAATGGCACGGAGTTATTCTGCCCCGGGGGCTTTGGGACAACCTTTCCCTTTTTAATTTCTTTCCATCCTTCTTCTTCAACCTTGTTCCCTGTTGGAGCTTTTGGGCAGTTTCGCTGGAAGTGTCCATGCTCATGACAGGTTCGGCATTTGAAAGGCAACTGCTCGTAGTCCAGCTTCTGGTAATGCTTCCATTCTCCAACTGTAAGTTTGACCGCTTCTGGCAGACCGGCTTCCAGATCGACTTCCACGCAGATTCTAGCGCAGGTATATTGGCCCTTGTGATCAGCTTTGTCAATGAAACGACCCAGCCCATTACCAATCTTCTGCAGGGATTGATAGCTCCAGCAGTGTATCGGGAGGTTAGGGAGACAAACCCAGACCGGCACCTCCTTAGGGACATCGACAAAGGGATCGAAATCGGGACTCCATTTGTTAAGATACAGTCCCTGATTTCCCATAAAATATGGCCCATTTCTGAACACCAGATCACGATCTTCTTTGGAGGTAAATTCAAAAATGAAATAGCCTCTTCCCACATCATAACAAATCACGTTGTTTTTCAGCTGAGGTCTCCAGTTTCGCTGAATCCAATCGTCTGTGGTTTTTGTGGAAGGCCAGCGGCCCATAAACTGCCCTACCAAACCTCTGTCAGCCAGAGCAAGAGCGATTTTGATCGATTGTTCCTCTGGAAGTGCAATCTCTGGTATTTCTTCGAGCTTTTTTATGAATTTCGGCACTTCAAAGTTCTGGCGTTTCTTCCCTTTCTGCGTTAATAGGCTACAGAATGCGTCTTTAGAAGATGATGGTGGGGTGGGAGAGGGCTCCCCACCCCCAAGACCGCTCATGGCGACGACAAAGCTCGATGGCGGCTGCAGACCTAATCTCAACGCCGCAGAGCAGAGCAGAGCGCGTGCGATTGATAAGTAGGGAGGGATGTTAGGAAGCAGGGGAAAGTGTAATTTCAGAGATTGAGTGAGGGGAAGGGGTCCAAAAGGGAAAACATTGTGCCTGTGTTCTGGTGCTCGCTGTTGTAGACAAGAATGAATATTTATATGAAATTAATAACTGGGGGATCCCACAGACTTTGAGCGTTTATTTAACGGTGTTGTCAAGGAGCAGGGGAAGGTGTATGAACATCAGGATACAAGTTTTGCTGATGATTTGACCATCCAAGATAAATTACCTTCAAAACCATAAGAGAGGTAAATGAACCTTACCAAGGCACAACTGAAGCATGAATAAGGTGTAAAATGACCCATTGGAACTTGACATGATGATGAAAACCCTCTGAATGATAGTACATTCAGCTGAATGGTGACATGGACCGACATTTGGACAACTTTGAAAGGAGTAAAATAAAACCCTAGACCTAATACCTAGTGACCAAATTTTACTTGAAGATTCACTGAAATGAAAAAATTTGACCTTGACACCTTAAAATCACTTTGTAAGAGCATGTTTGATCACTGGAGGAAGCTGCAAACACTGAAACTAACAT
>CM076576.1:339686344-339780137 GCA_034641835.2 Pinus albicaulis
CATCTAACTCTGGATTTGTCATGCCCCGAGAGGGATCAAATATCTCGAGGTGCAAACCTTTCCTCAAGTTTTTCACTCAAAAAATACGTTTGCACCTCGAGAGATTTGATCCCTCTCGGCCCATGATAGATCCGAAGTTAGATGGATCTAGGTGGTATGTTATGCACAATTCAGTGGATCGTATGGCATTTGTGTTATATGAATTGTTTACAATAATGTTGTGTCTTCCCAAAAAAAAATCAAAGGTGCAATAATCCAATCGTTGTAACCAATTTCCTCCAACATTTAATCTTAAGAATGCACCTTATGTGTCCCACGTTACTTACTGATTGAAACTATATTCTCAAATCCAACCATACAAACACCACATGTTATATATGTCACACATTATATATGCTAAATTTCTCTAAATAGGTAAAGTTTATAAACGTGCAAGACTCAATCGACATAATTCGTGTGTATGTCATTGTAGGTTGTAAAATATAGACAAAATATTTTCATAATGTATATGTGTGAACACTTTCACAACCTTTATCGATATGAATATAGGTTGAAACTTCTTTCCTTAATCTATATAATTTTGGCAAGAATTTTGTTTTTTAATGAAAATATATGAATGCCATAGACTATGCTCTATGGCAACGAGTTTTTTTAAGGCAGGGTCCCACTTACTAGTTTTAATTTTGGTATATCTGCATTTATTATATAATTTTGTCTTTCATTTTCTTATTGAGGTAACAAGAAGAAACTCACTTTTGGTGTATTGACGCGCATCACCAATAAGAAAGGAATTTTTTTGTCACAAATATAATTTCCAAGTACATGGTTGGTACAACAAGCGATAAAGATAAATTATGTTGTATAAAGTTTAATTTTCTTGGCAAGGAACTTTTATTATCATTGAAATACAAAGCATATTGATGGTCAGTATCATTTTTATGTGAGATATGATTGAAGATAAGAAGTTATTGCTAGAAAATGTGGACACTTTGAAGAATTTTGCAGAGGAATTAAAAAAATATATGGGCACTAAAAATTTATCTTCGTGTAAAGAGACACTGGGAATTACTTCCTTAAATTATTGATTGTGTACTCTTGTACCCCCTTTTGTGCAAATAGAAAAACAAGTGGGAGAATGTTGAATGTGTTATATTCTTTGCATATGTTATATGCACCATGAACAAAGGGGATGGTTCGAGGGGGGTCTATTCAACCCCCCATGGTTGGAGGGTATGCAGGGGGGATTTTTTTAGGCAATTTTTATTGTTTTGCATATGTTTTTTCGGAGTTTATCCCATGGTTTTATGATACGTGGTGGCATTTTCCATGGTTTTGTAAATTTGGTTATGGAACTATGGTTCAATTGAAAATTCATATGCCTCGAGGTGTATATTTAATTGTAATAGATTGTATAAAAAACACATGAAAAAAATGCTTGCTAGCTTTCTCATGTTTGGGATTATAGGATACAATATATGTGGAAATGTGTGTTTCTATTGAATCTTTTATGCTTATTAAGAATTTGTCTGTAGTAATTAATTGTAAAGGGTTAAAACCTACATATCCAACATTAGCAAGTGGTATAAATGGTGTAAATGTTTTGCAAGTTAGTTGGAAAGCTTTGCAAATTCATTTTTTTTGGGACTATGCTTAGGTAAATCCTTGTTCCATTGAGATCTTCTCTTGTTTGTCTTGTGTGTTTTTCCTCTCACCTACTATGCTCTATTTTTTTCAGGATTATACAATATCCATATTGGGATAATATTTTGGATTGGAAGGTCATAGAATTAATTGATACTATAGGATTAAATTAACAGTTTTTTTGTAGAGTGGTATCAAAAGAAATGATGCAAATGTTTTATAAATGACTTGATAGGTTATGCAAATATTTTTTTGGTGGAATGAGTTCCAAAAATTTTCATTCTATGCATTTTTCTCCTATCAATATTTTGTTTCAGGCCATCTCCATTATGGTGAATTATTTTAAGGCTAAGTGGGTTTATTACACAATGGTGTGGTTTCACTATGTTATCTTATACTTGTATTTAGGTATGTAGCTCAAACTCTCATTCTATTTACTGACTTATACACAATGACTTTGTGATTATTATGCTATGGAGATGGTAATTTCTTTCAAGTTAGGTTTGGTTCTCCTCAAATTTTGTTTACAGAATCATCCTTCTTGTGTCTTGATGGATATAAGCAACTACCCTTCAATTATTTAATCTATTTCCTTAATATACTTGTACCTTTTTTACAAATAAATTGATGTCAAAGAAGATGACACTCTTAGGGAGTAGTTATCTATTTTTAGATGGTAGAATTTGAATATCAACATTACCATGAGAAAACATGATATAATCCAAGTAATGGTGAAATACACATTTGGTTTTGGAGGATTATTAACGTAGTGGAAGAGGCAATATTAAAGCTTTTCTATTGACTCAACCTTCAAGCTTAAAAATATTTTCACATGCTTCCATGTATATAAAACTCAATGTGCTTTTCAAATGTTTCCATGGATATAAAACTCAATGTGTTTTTTATGTTGAGATTTAACAAGATGATGAGCTTAGTGAAAATTAAGCACCTTCACTAAGTGGGGCCCATAGGCTTTTTTTAGGTGTATGTCTATTTTTAGAATGGTGAGCATATTCTAAAGTTAGTAGGATGTTGATTCTAGATGGTTGAGAAAATTCTATCTTTGGATGAATTTCTATTTTTAGAAGATTGAGTGAAGTCTATTTATAGATCGCTAATCTAAAAATAGATGCATGTCTATTATTATTAGCCCTTAATAATAATCAGACTCTAAATATCAACTTATTCTCTTGGAGCACTTTATTTTAGTGAACAGGTGTGGCACATCAGTGGGCTGAAGGAATTATGCAATTCCTAGGGTGGTTGGTGACTCATGCATGGAGGACTCAATTATAACTGATAGTGTTGTGACAGAGTTGGAAGAGTAGTTATGTGATTTGTTATTTAGTTTAACTCAGTTAAGTGAGTTAAACTCAGTTGTGCTAGTTGTATCTAGTTCTAACTAAACATACACTAGTGAGAGTTCAGTGAATTAATTATTTAATTAATTCACAACTAGAGACTCACTTGCAACTGAAAAAATATAGTAGTTAACTACTTGCATGTTAGTTCTAGTGGAGACCCAGTGGAGAGATAGGTGAAAGCATGAGATGGACTATCTATTGTGACTATAGTAATGCATTCAATGCATCTACATAGAAATTGGAGTTTCCAATGAGGATTGCACAGTCAAAGCAAGGCAAGATTGAATTCATTTAGGGATCATATTCAGCAAGTATTGCGCAGTGGAGGCAAGCTGTCAGGAGGCAAGAAATTGGTGCATAGATATGAAAATTTTTGCATGACAGTGTGTGACGATTGTTGATTGTACTGAGAGCTTGATGTACTAATATTTTTATGAGATTGTTACATGTTCCATTGATATACATAATATATGATAGTTGGGGTTTTTAGCTTTAAGCTTTCCCTCTAAAACATTCTTGTTATGTGCAATTGATTTGCTTCATATGTGTTTGCAATTGGCGATTTAATTTCCGCAAAGAATTAAGTGGAAGGATTTTGTATTTAACATAAGATTAATTTGTTAGATAAGGAGAGTCCAATAATATAGATGCATCTTGTATAATTTCTACATGGTATCGGAGCAGTGTTGATCACTGGAGATTGCAATATTGAAGCGCTGCTAAGTTTTTTGTGCCGGTGGACAATTCAAATTTGCTGCAAGAATTTCTTGGTGCAACAGTTGAGGATACATTGAAATGGATTTCAATGGGTTGCGGTTGGAGTACGCACTCGAGGGAAACTCTAACTACATAGCCTGGAAGGATAGGATGGAGGCGGTGCTTGAAGATAATGGTCTGAAGGAGTTCATCGATAGTGATGTTCCTAAGCCCACTTCGACGAATGTTGCATTACTTGACGCTTGGTAAAAGAAAGTAGTGAAGACAAGAAGAATTCTATCAGAAGGTGTGAAGGACCATATTGTGTCAAGCCTTCACAGAAAAGCCACTCCATTTTCAATATCGAAGGCTTTGACAGATCTTTTCCAAAGCAGCAGCAACCAGAGGAAGTTGGTGCTGAAAAATAAGCTCAGAAAAATCAAAATGGAGAAGGGCAACAATATTCCAAAATATCTCACGAAGTTTTTCCAATGTAGGGATGAGCTGGGGAGTGTGGGAATCACAGTTGCGGATGATGACTTGGTGAGCTTGGCTCTCCTTAGGCTTCCGAAGAGTTGTCACCGTTATCAAGACTCTGTCAATGGACGAGAGAAACTGCCGGATTGGGAGCGACTTTGGTCAGATCTAGTGCAGAAGGAGATAAGGCGAAGTACCATGGATGGCTCTTCATCAAAGAATGATGATGAAGAGAATTGCGCTTTGGATTCCAAAGCAAGGAAAGGGAAGGGGAAGAAATCCCATCCAAAATCTGAGGCTAAAGGCAAGAAGCTAGATTTGTCCAAGGAGAAGTATTTTCACTGTCATGAACATGGGCATCTCACCACTAACTGCCCACAGAAAAAGAAGAACAAGAAGGCTGCTAGAGCTGCAGCTGGTGAGGCCCTTGCCTTACAATTTGAACTTGATTTCTCCTTGATCGCATGTGTTGGGTGCAGGAATGTGTTCTCCTACTAGTGCAAGAACGTGTGGTGCAGGAACTTCACCTCTATCAGAATAGGCATATAACCAACTTTGTAAACCTGCAAACACACAAACTATTATTAAATATGCCTTTAATGTTTAAATCTCATTAAAACAAAGGAATAGCAAATAATTACTTATTATCTTTGAGAATGCACAAAACTATGAAAATAACTTATTCAAGCTAAACAAAAGCATGAGTGATTTCGAGTAAAAGGTGATATAAAACAAGGCAAAACAGAGGCCCAACAGCATGCTTGGTTTCAAGCGCAATGGGATCGTGGTGCTTCCTTCCACATGACGGGAGACAAGGAGTTGTTTAGTGACTTGGAGGAGAAATATCTCCAAATGCATATAGAGATGGGCGACGATGGTAGATATAGTGCGATCGGCATTGGAACCATTACCTTTGAGAGGGAGTCAGGTAAACCATTTATGTTGAAAGATGTTATGCATGTTCCAGGTCTGAAGAAGAACTTGGTCTCGGTCGCGATGTTGGAGGACAAAGGTTATGACGTTGTTTTCAGTGAGGGAAAAGCTTTCCTGCAACATAAAACAACAAGTCAAACCAAGAGGATAGGGATTCGAGTCAAGAATCTCTACAAGCTGGAGGTAGATGGCTACACTGCATGATGGGCAAAGTAGAAAAAGTGGTGAGCCGGGATGAGGGAGAATTATGGCACAGAAGATTAGCCCATCTTCACCATGGTCCCCTGAAGATTTTGCAGCAGATCTCTAATGGAATTCCCAAGGGTACTCTTGTGCAGTCAGATCAGTGCAAGGTATGTGCTATGGGTAAGTTTTTGAAGACCACCTTTCATGAGAAGGAGAACTGTGCTTCGATGATCCTGGAGAGAATTCACACAAATATGTGTGGACCATTGTCGATTGTTTCAACAGCAAAACACAGGTATTATGTTATTTTTTTTTATGAATATTCTCATAGATGCAAGATCTTATTCATGCAGAAGAAGGATCAAACATTCTCAAAGTTTTGTGAGTTTAAAGCATTGGTGGAGAAGGAGTCAGGGAAGTAAGTGAAGGCTCTGCAGAGCGATAATGGGGGTGAATATATATCGAACGAATTCAAAGACTTCTGTAGCAAAGAAATAATTCTAAAAGAACTCATAGCGCCTCATAACCCACAACAAAATGGGGTCACTGAGAGGAAGAACAAAACGATGGTGGGTGTTGCACGAGCTATGCTACATAACCAGGGCCTATCTATGCACTTGTGGGCGGAATCATGCAACACTGCAATTTATGTGCAAAACTAGTGTCCTCATAGAGTACTTAGCATGAGTACACCTGAAGAAGCATTTACTGGTAAGAAGATGAAAATTTATCATTTAAATATTTTTAGCTCATTTTTTTACATTCATGTGACCAAGGACACTAGGAAGAAGCTGGAGCTGAGTGCAGAAGTTGGGATATTTGTGGGGTACACAGAAACACCCCATAATTATCATGTGTATTTTCCAAACAATCGGATGACTATGGTGCGACGGGATATAAAATTCAATGAGGAGAAAGCCATGAAGTTGTCACTTGAGAGGGAGCTACACTTGCATGGAGAGGAGGAACTTCTTGTTCCCAAAGATGAGCCTCAAGATGTGGATCATCCACAGGAGGAGGATCATGGAGTGGAGGAGTCCACTCACGCAGAGCCAAACATCAGAATTGGCAAGAGACGTACCACAGAAGCTAAGAGGCCGAAGCTTGATGCAGCACAGAATGTAGGATTCCCTACTTCATAGCATAGACAGAGACAGTCACCTGACCGATTCACTGGATACATGGCTCTCATGATCAAGTGTATCGTGACAGAACCATCTTCCTTTGAGGAAGCAGCGCAGGAGCCCACATGGGTAGATGCCATGGTGGAGGAGTATGACTCCATTGTCAGAAACAATGCTTGGGAGATTGTTCCAAGGCCGGTTGGTAAATCAATGGTAGATTCGATATGGATCTACAAGGTAAAGAAAGCTGCTGATGGGAGCGTGGAGAAGTATAAGGCAAGATTTTTTGCCTGAAGCTTCTCACGGATCGAGGGGATTGATTATGAAGAAACCTTTGCACATGTCGCACAATATTCTTCCATAAGGAACATCCTTGCACTCTCAGCACAGATGGGTTGGCACATTCATCAGATAGATGTGAAGACTGTGTTCCTTAATGGGATCATTGAGGAAGAAATGTACATTGAGCAGCCTGAAGGATTTTATATCTTCAGCAGTGAGTCACATATGTGCAGACTCAAAAGAGCACTGTATGGGCTGAAGCAAGCACCCCGTTCTTGGTACACACGGATCGACAGCTATTTCACCGGACTTGACTTCACCAAGAGTGAGGTGGATGCAAAACTATACCAAATTATGGTGGAGGGTAAGCTTTTAATAATTGTTCTTTATGTTGATGATTTAATACTAACGGGTGATGAGCAGTTTATACACTCATGCAAGGAGGACCTTGCAAAGGAGTTTGAGATGAAGGATTTGGGCCTCCTTCATTATTTCCTTGGATTGGAAATATGGCAACGAGAAGGTGAACTGTTTGTATCTCAAGGCAGGTATGCTCGGGAGATACTTGGTAAGTTTCACATGCAGGACTACAAGCCCATGGATATTCCTCTTCCAAGAAATTGGAGGAAAGAGGATGCTACATCGGCAGAGGTAGTGGATGCTACTGTCTATCAACAGTTGGTGGGTTTGCTCATGTATTTAGTTAATACAAGACCGGACATATGCTATGCGGTGAACCAACTTAGTCAAGCGATGGTTAAGCCTACCAAGCTCTTTTAGAAGGTAAGCAAGCATGTCTTGAGATATCTCAGGGGCACATCTAAGTATGGCTTATGGTACAGACAGACGGATGAGGTGAATTTGCATGGCTTCACGGATGCATATTGGGCAGACAGCCCAACGGGAAAAAAGAACACATCAGTAGGGTTTTTCAATATCGAATCTACATTAGCTTCTTGGTACAGCGGGAAAAAAATATCTGTGGCACTCAGTTCAGCGGAAGTGGAATACATGGCAGCAAGTCAAGCTGTAGTGAAGCTATCTGGATGAGGAAGATCCTGGTCGTTTTGTTCGATTCTCATTTAGATCCTACATCGATTCATTGTGATAATCAGAGTTGCATTAAACTCTCGATTAATCATGTGTTTCATGATAGATCTAAGAATATAGATATATGATATCATCATATCAGAGATTGTGTGCAGCGGAAGATCATGTTGCTTCAATACATTCCTATGGAAGATCAGGATGCAGATATTCTGACGAAGGCGCTCACCAGGAGCAAATTCGAATACCATAGAGACAGGATCGGGGTGAAGGATAATCCCTATCTTGTTGAGAGGGAGTGTTGAGATTCAACAAGATGATGAGCTTAGTGAAAATTAAGCACCTTCATTAAGTGGGGCTACCGAGGGCTATTTTTTAGGTGTATGTCTATTTTTAGAATGGTTAGCATATTCTAAAGTTAGCGGGATGTTGATTCTAGATGGTTGAACAAATTCTATCTTTGAGTTGAATTTCTATTTTTTAGAAGATTGAGGCGAAGTCTATTTATAGATCGCTAATCTAAAAATAGATGCATGTCGATTATTATTAGCCCTTAATAATAATCAGACTCTAAATATCAACTTATTCTCTTGGAGCACTTTATTTCAGTGAATAGGTGTGGCACATCAGTGGGCTGAAGGAATTATGCAATTCCTAGGGTTATTGGTGACTCATGCATGGAGGACTCAGTTATAACTGATAGTGGCAAGTTGTGACAGAGTTGGAAGAGTAGTTATGTGAGTTGTTATTTAGTTTAACTCAATTAAGTGAGTTAAACTTAGTTGTGCTAGTTGTATCTAGTTCTAACTAAAGATACACTAGTGAGAGTTGAGTGAATTAATTATTTAATTAATTCACAGCTAGAGACTCACTTGCAACTGAAAAAATACAGCAATTACCTACTTGCATGTCAGTTCCAGTGGAGACCCAGTGGAGAGATAGGTGAAAGGGTGAGATGGACTATCTATTGTGACTATAGTGATGCATTCAATGCATATACATAGACATTGGAGTTTCCAATGAGGATTGCGCAGTCCAAGCAAGGCAAGATCGAATTCATTCAGGGATCTTCTTCAACAGGGATTGCGCAGTGGAGGCAGGCTGTCAGGAGGCAAGAAATTGGCACATAGATATGAAAATTTCTACATGACAGTGTGTGACGGTTGTTGATTGAAATAAGAGCTTGATGTACTAAGCTTTTGTATGAGATTGTTACATGTTCCATTGATATACATAATATATGATAGTTGGGGTTTTTAGCTTTAGGCTTTCCCGGTAAAACATTCTTGTTATGTGCGATTGATTTGCTTCATATGTGTTTGCAATTGGCGATTTAATTTCCGCAAAGAATTAAGTGGAAGGATTATGTATTTAACATAAGATTAATTTGTTATGTCAGGAGAGTCTGGTAATATACATTCATCTTGTATAATTTCTACAGTTTATAAAACATTTAAGTTTTTATTTACAACAAAGTTATTTATTTAATATAGATCCATTTTTTAATGAGGTTTTATGAAGTTGTAATGTAGAATCAATTTAGAACAATGTATATAATGAGATATTTTTTAAACAAAGAAACTATGTGTTTTTGGGAAAAGATGAGATGATAGTGCTTGGTTGTTAATACCCATGAACTAATCAAGTGTTAGTGCAATGAAATATAAATTTTGTGTTTGTGTTTTGCATCAATCTTATTTAGGATGTTATAATAGACACTCCTCCAATTGGTTTAATGATTGGGGCTCATTTTTAAGTTTATGGTTCCTATGACTTTGGATACCGACCAAAAATATTATTTATTTATTTTTTTGGATGGAGCTTAAATGGAGCTTAAATTTAAAAATATTAATAAAAATATAATGGTGAAATAGGATTAGAAATTAAATATTTTAAATTAGTCATATTAACCATTAAGTATTTATTTAACTACACAACACCCAACCATAATAGCAATAAAAGTTGGAGCTTTTCCTCATTGGAATATGTCCTTCCACGTATAAAAAAAAATTCCCAAAATTTAAAAAGTTAGTGAACAACTGAAAGTATGTATAAAGGAAATATTCACAACCATTTTGGTTGTACCTTTTGAGGCTTTGGTGCTGTGGGCGATGGATTTTGAGGCACTAGTGCTTTGGGTGATGGCTTTTAAGATGTCGATTCTTTCGGCGATCACTTTACAGGCATCTGGTTTTGCGTTGTTTGATTTTCCACTTTGGACTTTGCATTGTTGGGTTTTTTTTATGTTGGGTGATCGGTTTTATATCATAGTGATAGGTTTGGCTTTTCAAACTATTTCCATTTCCATTCTGGGGAGAAGGAGATTTTGGTGGAAAAAGCATATGCCTTGCCTTCACGCCATGGAGTTGAACATTTTTGGATTCAAAATCCATGTTGGCACAATGAAATTTAGTCTCAAACTCCCTTACTTTTAGTTATTTTTAGTTGAATAAGCTCATTTTCCTTGTAATTTATGTGTAAATGTACTGGATTATATATAAAATTTATGGTTATTGTATCCTCAGTGTTTTTTTTGTTTCTATGTTGGCTATGAATGTGTTTTATGACAGTGAAAATGTATGGTTCTCATCATGTTTTGATTATTAAATGAATGATAAATGAACATATGAATCTATTAGATGATAATGCAGCTAATGATATAAGGCATCAGTGCTTCTTAGTGACTCTCCAATAAGTATGAGGCCCCTATGCTCATATTTGTTGTTTAAACCTATAGATTACATAATTATGACATGTTTGATGAAATGCTTACCATGGCTAGTAGGGGTTTAGTCAAGTCCTCGTTAAAGTGATTTCATTTACATTATTATGGGTAATGACTTGAGCCTTGGGCCTTAAAACGTGACATAAAAATTAGGGTCGTAGGCTAATAACTGCCTAGAAAAGTCCACAGTCACATGGATGCCCATGGTGCGTGAGTGACTAGAGTTTTCCAGTCACACTCTTTCTCATATCAAGGGAGTGACTCAAGGATTGATGCACAATAAGGTCAGTTTGTCTCAAAGGCTACTCACCGGGAGGGTTTGGATGGTTCTTGGGTGTCATGTAGCATGTGGAAAAGGTCTTTGTAGTTGTGTGGTGTTGGTTACACTTCCTTAAGGTGACCTAAGAGTTTGAATCAGATCATAGTAGCCTCTCATCCCATGTTTACCCCGATTGGTCGATTGCTTGGGTAAATGTGGGAAGAGGGTCTACATAGTGGTATCGGAGCATGGTTCAACCCTAAAAGTAGATGGGTGGCGTGTTGGTCATGCCTTCATGTTGGTTATATATTTTTTCCTTATTCTTGCGGTCTATGTGCTTTTTTCTTATGAATTGTGTTGGTTATGGTTTCAATGATGTTTCCATGTGAAGGTTGATGGGATTGTTGTTGAAAGTGTCACCATGAGTGTATGATTCGTTATGTGTTGTTTATGAATGTCAAGTGCCTATATATTGTCAGTTTACATTAGTATGATTGTTGTTTTCATGCATGAGGTCATGGTATGTGATTTATATGGTCGTGCATTGATGACTGGCTATGGTTAGAATGATGTGTATATGTTGTTTTATCTATATGTTATATAATTACATGTTGTTATGATTAGGTTTATACATGTATTATGTTGATGGGTTGATCTTGCAAGATATATTCTCCCCAAATGACACTAAGGTACGTTGGTTTGTTTATGATTTGGTTTAGCTAACAGAGTATGCCTTATAGGAATAAATCAAGATGACTAGAAAAATGGTAGACTACAAATATTCTCCCTATGAATCAGATGAATAGTGTGGTGTTGGGAACTCACATTTAGGAGTTTGAAGGAAGAAATAAGGAGTTGCAAAGAAGATAATCACAAAATCATGCAGCCACAGGAAAAACAAACAGAAGTTAATGCAGTAATTCTTCATAGTTTTTCAAAATTGCAGAGACAAGGACCACCCCAGATCAGCTATGGACAGGAGGATGGGACTAATTAGGCATATTTTAGTAGGTCGCATGGTTTTCATAGGTCATATATATATGACACGATGAGAGATGGTTAATTTTTTAATATTGTGGATAGGAGAGGTGATGGACATAAGTACTATTCTAGTTTTGGTTCTAACAGGCACTATGATTGTCATCTTTATCACCCTCATAGGAGGAGTGATAGGGGGTACTTTCCGGATGAGTTTAAGAAAGATAAACCACCTACTTTTTATGGAGAGTTGAAGAAGCATGAGGATGCAGAGGCTTGGTTACTTGGCATGAATAAGTTCTTTGAAATGCATGATGATCTGAAAATGAAACTATTTGAATCTGTTGTGCAAAGTATCCATTTTCATTTCATTAAGAGTGCAAATTATTCTCCATGTCTTGCAGTTTAATCAAAGTGTTTTTGGTAACTGTTTCTGATTTTTTGTGTGAGAGAATGTTAATTAAAATTATTGTTTAACATCTTAAATCATAAATACATAGTAGATAAATTTCACCATACATAACATAGCAACATGATGAGGCAGTTCACCCCTCCTAGGCTACATCTGTCGGGTCCAAGTCTCCCAATGGGCATGTCCTTGCTCTATTAAGTTGCTCAAAATGGTATTACAGTGAGAAAAATTCCTAAACAGTCAAAACAAACTATGAAAATGACTTCAGAAGATAGAAATAAGCTAAGAATGTCTTTTGTTTCACCTTAAACAGTGAAGTATAGCCCAATACAACTCCATTTCCCTGATGGCCCTAGTGGCTCTCCAAGATTCCCTAGAGAAAAAATGGCTATAGAACACCTCTGTTCACTTTGCAACCTGTCCCAAACACTCTAGAATGCTCAAAATAGCAAAAAATGACTAAAATTTTGTCTTGTTTGGTTGGAAATGGAGAAAGTTATGATCAAAACAAATTTTTCCCAGTGGCACTAGAAATCCTCCTCCAAAAATGGAGGAACTCAAGTTAAAGCCACCAAAATAGTTGAACAGCTCAAACTATCGGAACTGCATGCTAAGTGTTGGGGCAGAATTAATTTTAACTGCTAGTGGTGGCGCGTTTAAATGCTATCTTCCAAATGTCACTTTCTGCAATTCTAACTTGATGATAACCACTATGTAAGTCTAACTTAGTGAAATATTTAGCATCTTTCAGCTAATCCTCAACCAAGGAGGGCCAGAGAGCCATTTCCTCCACCATCTGTTACACCCCCAAGAGTTACTGAAGAAACCTCAAGCATGTCTTCAAGAAAATGAGAAGCTCCTGAAGACATTGATCCCAAGGAAGAAGAACGGGTATTCCGAAAAGCTTTTTGGACCCAACTGAGATGGTGAGGATACTCTACCAAGAAAGTAATGATAGGCTTGTTGGAGAAGGGTCTAAACACCATAAAGAAGGAGAGGGCTCTTCAGGAGGAAAGAAAAGTGATGAGAAGTCAAAGAAAGGACATGGAGGAAATGGTGATCCACCATCCCCATCTTCATCCTCTTTTGCTACATCGTCATCCTCTACTTCGGTGAATCAATCTCACATGTCTAAAACTACTGGTAAAAGACCATTTTTAAAGCTTGATGTCAAATTTGAGTTTCCTATGTTTAATGGTGAAGTCAATGCAGAGAAACTTGACAATTAGATAAGACAGTTGGAAGTTTACTTGAGGATACAAAACCTTCATGATGATGACACCAAGATACAGTTAGCCTCTTTGAGAATGGATGGAGTAGCATTGGTATGGTGGGAAGCCAAGACCAAGGATGAAATTAAAAATGGTAAGATCACTTTATCATGGGCTGAATTTATACTGCAATTAAGAAGCAATTTTATCCATTAGCTCATTTATAAAAGGCAATCATGAACTGGAAAAACTTCAAATAGCTTAAGGGACAAAATGTACAAGACTACACCCAAGAGTTTAGGAGAAGAGCACTCTTATTAGGGGTAGACTTACAAAGTCAAGATACTTTGCTGAAATATATAGGTGTTTTGCACATCTACCTTAGACATACTATCCTTATATTCAATCCTACTAGTCTAGACGAAGTTTGTGTACAAGCTACGTATTTAGAGGCTAGAGGGGAAAACACTTTTAATGATGGTAGAAACAAGCCTTTTAAGGGGAAAAACAAAGATAAAACCTCTAAGGGAAAAGGAAAAAAGAATGCATCTGTCAAACAAGAGGATGAGAAAGTGATATGTAAGCATTGTTCAAGAGAAGGCCATGAAGAGAAAAACTATTAGAAATTATATCTTGAAAAAAGAACTCAGTTTAACAAAAACAAAGGAAAGAAGAAAAATGCAGCTACTACAACTACACCACAAGAATTAGGTGATGATTCAGGTGAAAAAACCAAAATTGCAGCCATGGGTTTGAAGAGTATGAAGGGAAAGGAAACTGAAACTAAGCCAAGCACTAGTACCTCAAATTGTCATGTACAAGCTCCAAATGAGGAAGAAAGAATTGAATTGTTCCATGTGAGGGTAGTCTCAAAACATGCAAAAATTGACACACTGTTTGACAGTGGGTCACAAGAAAATATCATATCAGAAGACTTGGTCAAACAGCTTAAACTTGAGACCATTCCACGTCCCAAGCCATATCCACTTGGATGGATATGCAAGGATGCAAACTTACAAGTCTCAAGAAAATGCATCTTGTGTTTCGCGATTACTGCAAACTTTATTGACACAGTTAAACTTGATGTAGTGTCGCTTGATATATCAAGAATTGTTTTGGGAAGTCCTTACTTATTTGATAGGAAAGTGATCTTCCATCGCCATGAAAATAAGTATCATATCTTTAAATATGGCAAGGAGTTTATTGTCAAAGAACATCGCAAGAAGATAAATATAGCAATGGTAAATGCGGGACAGGTAAAAATACTAGTGAATTCTAGTAAGAGTTTTGTACTTCTTATGGTTAAGCCCAAGGTTGATGTGAATCATGAGTTATTTGAAAATTATGATTCCAAGCTTAAATCAGATTTATATGATGTAGTTGATGCACATCATGAGATGTTTCAAGAACCGACAGGTTTGCCTCCTAAAAGGGAGATTCAACATGAAATCCAGTTGCATCAAGATTGTCCTCTTCCTAACATAGGCATGTACCGCATGTCTATCATGGAGAATGCTGAAATAAAAAGGCAAATGAAGGACTTATTGGACAAAGGATTCATAATACCAATCACTTCTCCATGTGGGTCACCAATAGTGTTGATTCAAAAGAAACATGGAACTTGGTGCATGTGTGTGGACTTCAGGGCATTGAACAAGATAACGATAAAGAATCGTTACCCACTTCCAAGGATAGATGATTTGTTAGATCAGCTGAAAGATGCTAAATATTTCACTAATTTATACTTATGTAGTGGTTATCATCAAGTTATAATTGCATAAAGTGACATTTAGAAGACAGCATTTAAAACCAAACAGGGACCCTTTGAGTGGCTTGTTATGTTGTTTGGTTTATGCAATGCACCTATGCGGGTAATGGATGATGTCTTATGTCCTTTTCTTGATGATTTCGTTATTGTCTACTTAGATGACATCTTAATTTTCAGCAAGAATAGAGAAGAGCTTGTCATGCATGTTAAGAAATTACTTGATGTTTTGAAGAAAAATCAGATATTTCTTAAAATGTCAAAGTGTGAATTTGGGAAGACTTCTTTGGTTTATTTCGGACACATAGTAGGAGGAGGTTCTTTGAGAATTGATCCTTCTAAGGTAGAAGCCATTGTGAATTGGTCTACTCCCAAATCCATTACAGAGGTAAGAATTTTTTTGGGTGCAGCTCAGTATTGGAGGAAGTTTATTTCTAACTTCTCTGCCATAGCAGCTCATATGCATGCAGTGACAAGTGTGAAGCGTGCTTTCCAATGGGGAGGAAAGCAACAGAAATATTTTGAGTCTTTGAAAGAGAAGATAAGTTCAGCTCCAATCCTTTCATTACCAGACTTGAGGCAGCCATTCAAGATTTAGACCAATGCTAGTGATTATGCCATGGGTGTAGTTCTCTTACAGCATGGTAAGCATATCGCATTTCATTCTGAGACATTTAATGGTGTTGTTGTCAATTATCATACATATGATAAGGAGTTGTATGCATTGGTACAAAGCGTCAAAAAGTGGAAACACCATTTTCTGGGCAAAGAAACAGTTGTTCATACCGACCATCAACCTTTACATTACTTGCAATCGCAACTTAAATTGCAGCAATCACGACATTTCAAATGGATGGGCTTCCTACAACAATTTCACTTGGCAATAAGGTACAAGAAAGGTATTTTCAATAAATTTGTTGATATGCTTTCAAGGCCTATTATTAGTGCTACTACTTTACTTAAGAATGATTCTATTGTACATGAGAGCTACATAGAATAGTATGCATCAGATGTTGATTTTAAGGATGTGTATGCTAACTTAAGTGAAGGGAATCATGTTGAGGAGAATGATTATCACTTGCATAATAATTTGTTGTTTCATATGGGCAAGTTATGTATACCATAGGGGGAGAGACTAAGCATAATGAGAGAAGCTCATTATTCTCTTATTGTTGGACATTTCGGGGTAAGCAAAACGGTGGCATGTTTACAGAGGTATTGTTATTGGCCTCGCATGGTAGATAGTGTTTCACATTTCATTAGAGGTTGTTCATTTTGTGCTACAAGAAAGACTAGTAAAAGGAAGCTTGGTTTATATACGCCATTTCCGGTACCTTCTAAACCATGGGAAAGTGTTTCTATGGATTTTGTTGGAGGTCTACCATTATCTAGAAAGCAGCATGATTATATTTATGTAGTAGTTGATAGATTCAGCAAGATGTGTATTCTTATGCCATGTAAGAAATCTATAACTGTTGATTTATATTTTCAACATGTATGGGTTCATTATGGCTTGCCTACTTCTATTGTTAGTGATAGGGATTCTAGATTTGTTGGGAATTTTTGGTCCAATTTATGGAAGATGTTGGACACCAAGTTGAAGAAGAGTATTGCTTTCCATCTGCAAACAGATGGCCAAACAGAGGTAGTGAATAGAACCATTGTACATCTTTTGAGAGGTTATTATAGCAAGCATCCCGAGCTTTGGGATGAGCACTTGCATTACATTTAGCATGCTTACAACCGGGCCAAGCACTCTTCTACAAATACTTCACCTTTTGAAGCTTGCTTTGGGTATTTTCCTAAGTCACCTTTAGATTTCATTCTTGAGAAGGATGTTTCCATTGATGGGCATAGTGACATTGACAAAGCTCGCATGTTCATAATTCAGCTCATACATCAGCAGGTTCAAGAACAGCTTGAAAAAAGTCAAGGCAAGTACAAGGAGAGGCATGAAAAACATAGAATTGATCATAAGTTTCAAGAAAGAGATGAGGTATGGCTACATATTAGTAAGGAAAGAATGCAAGGAGAAGGTAAAAAGTTGAAGCCTATTCATTATGGTCCATTCAAGATCCTTAAACAAGTTGGAAATAATGATTTTCAACTAGATTTGTCGTCATATATGAAAATGTATTTCATTGTGAATGTGGAAAATTTACATTTATATGAACCTCCTTTAATTGTTGATTATGAAAGTGACATTCAGCTACCATCCATAGAGGATTTCTCACTAGAATTTTTGGATGAGCTGAAAGAGGATGTTATCCTTGACAGAAGGACACGCACTTCGAGGAGGGTAAATGTTGATTATGTTCGGGTTGGTCTAAAAGGCAGCAAACCGAGTAAGGAAAAATGGATGGAGGTGGAAAAGGTGAGGGATTTATACCCTCATCTTCTTAACAGGTAATTGAAGGCTTTTGGGGTCCAAAAATTTCCCAATGGGGAGGTGTGATCAGGATATCATGTCCAAGTGGAAAACAAATTCTCAAAAATGGAATTGCTTAGAATTGGTTGCCACCTGAATGACCAGATAGGCCTCATCGCTGTGATTCTGGCGTCGTGAACGGGACTCAAATCCGATGGCGTATGTGAAATATATTGAAGTTTGAAGTTGCCCAATAACCTTCAAAATAGGACTTTTGAACAAACAAAAAAAAATGTCATTTTCAGAAAATTTGTGTGGAAAAATTCATTTTTTTATTAAAAATTTTATGGGCCTATTACAGGGTACCACATGGCCTGCCCAGAGGTTGCCACGTGGCCCCAGGCCATTGGTTTTAAATTGGTTCAAAGTCATGTAAAAAGGAATTTTGAGGGTTGAACCGACCCGACCTGAACGGAGTCAGGTCACGCTGAACGGGTCATGGCAGCGGGCAGAGGTCGACCCGACCTGACAGTATTTGGGTCATCGGATAATGGAAAATTCGGGTCTTATGCAGAGAAAACATGCAAGCGGATGTTTGAACTCATGCAGTGGTGAACGGACCCTCGGGTCGTGTCGTGAACGCATCGTGTAGAGGTTGCACGACTATTCGGGTCGGGCGTCGTTTGAACGTTGAATGGGTGTAGAACTTAAGGTTAAGCTCTGGGGTCATACGACCTAAAGCGAGAAACCAAGGGCTAAGCCCATTTCAAATAGCGGTAAAATATATGTGAACCTTAACTTGGTGGATAAGTGTAGTATGAATAAAGAAGTGCATGCAGATTCTTTGTTAGTGTAGTTTGCTATAAGTACCAAGATGTGAGTTCATCATTGGGTAAGAGCTTGTGCATTCGATTTTAATGGTATGTCTACATCAACACATTAAAATGTATTATCATTGGGTTTGCATAGAATTATTTTGGGTATGGACTCGTAGTATCTTCATAGGACTAAAGTGGATTGCTATGACAAAGCCATTGAGTGCTTGGATGATAATGGAGAGAAATGAGTCTTACAAGGTAAGAAGAAAGCAACATCAGTTAGGATGGTGATAGTTATGCAGGAAAAGCACAGTTGTAGAAAAGGGTGTGTGTTCTTTACAGTGCAAATTTCTAGTTATAAAGGTAAGAAGGATGAGAATGCAGAGATATTGAACATCTACCTAGTATTACAACAATTTCAGGATGTTTTTCCCGTTCAGATATTTTAGAGTTTACAAGGGATACATTAGGCCAAGTGTATCACCATGGGGTGTACTAGTATTGTTTGTGAAGAATAAAGATGGTACTCTCAGGTTTTGTATTGATTACAGGCAGTTAAACAAGGTGACCATCAAGAACAAGTATCCATTCCCAAGGATTGATAAATTATTTTATTAATTAAAGGGATAAGTAGCGTTATAGAACATTGATCTAATATCCAAATATCATTAGGTACGCATTAAAGAAAAAAACATTTACAAGACAGCTTTTTGGACTAGGTATGGGCTTTATGAGTTTCTTGTAGTTTGAATTGGTTTGACTAATGCTACAACTACCTTTATGTGCTTGATGAATAGTGTGTTGTGTCCTTATATGGACAAGTGTGTTATTGTATTCATTGATGAATTATTGATATATTCTAAGAATGAGGAAGATCATGTCGATCATTTAGCAGTAGTATTGAGATTGTTGAAAGAGAATTAGTTGTATGCTAAGCTTAGTAAATGCATTTTCTTTCGGACAAAGGTACATTACTTGGGGCATGTGGTATCCAAGGAACGCATAGCAATGGATCTAGAGAAGATAACGGTTATCATGGAGTGGGAATCATATAGAAATGTGGATGAGGAAATATCATTCATGAGGCTAGCAGGCTACTATAGGAGGTTCATCATGAATTTCTCTCACACTGCATATCCCATTACGTCACTGAAAAGGAAAGGTAACAAATTTGAATGGACAGAGGAATGTGCAAAAATTTTTGAATAGTTGAAGCAATTATTGAAAAATTATCCAGTGTTAAATATCACTGGCCCAGAAAAAGAGTTTTTAGTGTGTATAGAAGCTTATAAGAGAGCGCTTGGTGGAGACCTTATGCAGGAATGACAGGTAGTATGCTGCAAGGTACAAAAACTGAATGAGCACACGTAGAACTATGTGACACATGATCTTGAGTTGGAAAATATTATTCATACATTGAATATGCAGAGTCATTATCTTCTTGGAAGGAGGTTTGTACTGGTGATTCACCATACTGGGTTGAGATGCTTGTTTTTCCAACGGAATCTGAATGTCAAGAAAGCTAGATGTTTTACCATGATCAATATGTTTGATTTTTAGGTCACGAAGGGTGAAAATGTGAAGTTGGGTTACACTTTTTGCCCTTTTTTGAGAAAAAATATATCATTTTTAGAAGTTCTTCAATTTTTTGCAAGCCAAAACAATTTTTCTATTTAGAATTTCATTTTATGATAAAAATAGAAATTGTCAGAAATTTTACTAGCTTTCTATTACTTATTTTTTGGAATTTTTTTATTCACATTTGATATGTAAACTTAACAATTCTTTAAATGTGTGTTCTTTAACAATCAAGGGAATCATAAAAAGGCATGTTGAGACATGTTGGTGTATTCTTTGAAAACTTGGTGTTTTTGAGAAAAAAATGTGGTACAACAATCCAAACAGATTCTTACATTAACTCAATCTAGCCAAAAAAATAAAACCTCTTGTTGGAAATACAGATTCTTACATTAAAGACCCCTCTCATTTTATTAATGAAATTAAAAATATTAAACTTGATCCCAATGAAATATTAGTTAGTTTTGATGTAACTTCCATGTATACCAACATTCCCATCAATGAAGCCATGGAGGTCATGAGAAAATTAACTGATCCGAACACCTGCAAGCTCATTGAAAATTGCCTAAGATAAAAATTCTTTAGTTTTAAAGATGACATCCATGAAAAAACTTGTGGTGTCACGATGGGATCTCCCATATCCCCCATCATTGCCAACCTTTTCATGGAATAATTTGAACAATGCTCTCAATTCTGCCCCCCTCAAACCCAAATGGTGGAAAATATTTGTGGATGACACCTTTGTCGTTTGACCACATGGGAATGATACTCTAGAAGGTTTCAAACAACACCTCAATAGTCTATCTAACTCAATCAAGTTCACCATGGAAACTGAAATTAAATCCAGTTTTCCTTTCCTTGACATTATCCTCTCTCGTAACCCTAATAGTTCCATTTCCCACCAGGTCTACAAAAAAAAATATTCACACCAAACAATACCTCCATGCCACCTCTCACCATCATCCCGCCCAAAAACATGGTGTCCTAAACACCTTAGTTACCATAGCTATAAGAATTTCTAACAAATATCATTTGGACTCTTAAAAACCCCCATCTCTTAGAGGTGTTTTCTCGAAATGGTTATAACAAATATCAAGCCATCCAAGCCTTTCGTAATGCAAGAAAACCTAAAAACAACAATAAAAATAAAACAATAAATAATGATAACATGATGGGTAGGGTCAGCTTACCTTACATCCAAGGCATCACTGACAAGATTTCAAACATTTTAAAGAAAAACAACATCTTTTCCACTTTGAAACCTTTGAACACCATTCGAAGCAACCTCAAATCAGTTAAAGATCCCCTTGATCCCAAATTCTAGAAAGGTGTTTATCTCATCCCGTGCTCATGTGGGAAACCCTACATTAGGGAAACTAGACGTTCCATCAAAACGAGAATCCAGGAACACTTTGATGACATAAAACTTAACCGATCCAAGACATCTACCATAGTTGAGCATTCTAACAAAACCAAACATCACATTTGCATCAAAGACTCTCGTATCATTGCCAAGGTTGACCATTATTTTCACAAGAAATTCAGAGAGGCCCTTGAAATTAATAAACACCCAAACAACCTCAACTATGATGAAGGGTGGAACATTGGTGAAAATTTGTTTCCCACTTTGACCTCTATGAAAACCCCCTCCCATCCCTAAATTTTTTTAATTGGGCTCATTTTACATCTTAATCATTTATGACCGAATTTATTTAACCATTTTTCGCTTAATCAATTTCACACCTTTTATTCCATTAATAACATTCATATCACTTTTCAAATAAATTAAATTAAATTAATTCTTCCTTTCTCTAATTTATCTCTCATTTTAATCATTTCATTTTTTTGCTAATTAAAAAAACTTTCTCCTATTCATAAATATTCATATAAAAATATTTTTAATTACTAACATTCTTCTCTTAATTAAGCAAATACCATAACTTAATTTAATAACACATTATCTTTAGAATTTATTAATAATAGATATTGAGATTTACATGTAACATACACATCAACATAGCACTTTGAAAGAGAAAAATCATAAAACCTAATTAGAAATATTCACCTTTCAATAAAAAAATTTCATAATACTAACATTCATCTTTTAATTAATAAATACCAAAATTGAAAAATTCTTAATACTAAGATTCATCTTTTAATCAATAACTACCAAAATGAAAAATATTACAAGAATTAATTTTAGAATTTTTAGTTACCATACATTAAGTTGCACATTTAATATACCTATCATACATTAAAATTTACATTTAATGCTCTTACTTACATTACACTTCTATTGAAATATTAAATCCTAATTTTACAAACGGTTAGAAACATATCTGTAATTTTCTTTTAGTATAATTATTATAATTTATATAAATATGTTAATAAACCTTATCATTATAATTGTAAATATTTATGGAATATGTTTTCAAATAAACACATTAAAACTAAGTAATAAAATTGAATGTATTATTAGTAAATGGAAATTTGATTTAAACTTGTTGGTTCTTTTATTTCTTTCCATACCCTATTTATTCCTTATTCCTGAGGTCTCACTTTCTCACACTTTTATCTTGATAATGAACCGTGGTAGATGGATCGAAACGTTGGTACAACTGATCAATTTGATGCGATGGATCCAGAAGATACACTACAGCAAAATATCACTCGCAGAAGTCTAAAATCTAAAATCTAGATAGAGTCTACTTCGGTATTGCTATAGTTACAAAACCAATTGATGCATATCATAATTACTAGAATTTTTTTAATTAAACCAGAATGAAAAAACTACGTATTTTGAATATGTTTATGTTCGCGTCAATTTTCTCAACATATTAGTTATAAACTAAAAATCTAAAAAATACCCATTACAAACGACGGAGCAATGTAATGCACCATAAATTTTTCAATTTTTTTACAGTGTATTTTGGGAGATACGGAATTTTGATTTCACTGAATCATAATGACCTTCACAAATTTTTTGCACCCATTTTATTATAAAATTAATTAAAACTAGTAAATATCTATGGAATTCCATAAAAGTTATATCTCCTGAAAGTAGATTGAATTCTGCAAATTCTAGTCTTGGTTCTGAAAGTTAATTCATAAAATTTGATGGAGTTTAACCATTCCAAAGTTGAAGAAATGTGTTCAGCACTGAGGCTCAGCGTAGTTGCAGATGTTTTAATTCGGCCAAAATTTTTTAATAGTGTATAAATTATACAAACATACGTATATCAATGGGTTCAATCTGATCAAACAATGTACTAAAGCTGGATACTGAATCCTTCTACAAATCAATTGTGGAAAATAAACACGATCGTCAATCACAATGAGTAAAGAGAAAAGCAAATCAAACCACAACACAGATATATTCCTGGGGAAATCTTGCTGCTCAAAACCCCTCTATCTTCTATTGTATATTCACCATGGAATCATGAAACAATTATAATGCACTCTTCTCACAAGAGTCTCCTGCTCTCTGTTAATCGTATCACACTGATCCAGACAAAATTGGGCTAGTACTTAGCCAATTCTCAGCCTGTCTTCAGCCTGCCTTTCTCACGCAATTCATGAGGAATGCAGTCCCTATTCCTTAGTAATTTCATTCTTCCTCAACTGCGCAAGTGTCATGGGAAATTCTGTGGTTTTTTAACTGCATCTGGGCAGTTTTCTAATAACACAACTGATAGCCAACTTCCCTTTAACCTTTTTCTCAACTGGGTCTCCACTGGAACTGACATGCATGCAACTATTAATAGTAAATCATCAGTCACTTGACGGATCACTGCATGTGAATTAAATCTCATTTAATTCACTTGACCTCTCACTAGTGCAACAAACAATTACAACTAGTTAAACTGACTTTAACTCACTTAATTGAGTTAACTAATTTCTCATGCACTTAACTGCAACTTGAACTCTAAAACACATAGAATCACTTTGTATGCCTCACCAACCACCCTCAACTCTAAATTCATGAGCTAACTGAGTCTATCACACTCAGCTAACTATCACAAGTGTTTATGAGATAAGATTACAATTTATTGTCCAATTTAATTAAGGGATAATTAAAGTAGACATATTTCCAATTTATTAAATAAATTGAATTACACACTAATGTATCGCTAGGACCCATCACTACATAACCTATGGTCCCATACAAGTGTAGGTGTTTTCATGTTGTTTCTGGATGCCAATTTCTTTGTTTCTTGTTGCAAATTTCAACAAATAGATCGGCCGAACTTTTTTTTCCGCTCCCTCACGTTAGCTTTAATGATAAAAAAAAAAAAAAAATTGGCCAAAATTTTGATAAAATTTTGGTCGAACTTTTTCTCGTAAATTCCATCGGCCGAAAAAATAAATAAATAAATAAATAAAATCAATAAAGCCCCTCCAAAAAAATAAAATTCGCAACTCTATAAATAGCCGAAAATGGAAACATTATTTTCGCACATTTCTTCATTTGGGCTGAATTTGCAAAGGAAATTTTTTGGGCTGAATTTTCAAAGGTTTTTTGGGCTTAATTTTCAAAGGACATTTTTTGGAGGTATTTTTTAAAGTGACATTTTTTTAGAGTAATTGTTTTGGGTTGAAGTAAATCTTTTATAATGATTTTTTAAAGTGAGTTTTTGTCTAAATTTTTAAAGTGAGATTTTTTTGCAGGACTTTGAAGGAAATATTTTGAGCTTCATTTTTAAAAGACATTTTTTGACAGAATTTTTAAAGTAGGTGTTTTGAGTTGAATTATGTCTTTTGTGAAAAAAAATTAAAGTGAGTTTTTTTGAAATTAAATATTTTGTGGTGATTTTTTAAAGTGAGTTTTTGTCTAAATTTTGATAGTGAGTTTTTTTTGCAGAATTTCGAAGGAAATTTTTTGAGCTTCATACTAAATTATCCTAGGAAATCAAATAAAATTCAAGAGAAAATATAATCGAATAAGAGACCCTGAGGATCTTAGAGAATACGAGAGAGAATATTGCAAAAAAGAGAGAGAATAACGCTGAAATATTGAAAGGGAAAATCAACCTCAACTAGAAGTTGAAGCAGGTATGTAAATGTAAATATTAGAAATGATATTTAAAATTTAACTAGGGTATTGTGAAACTTAATTTTTATTTGATGCACTAATTTGAAATTTTTTTGTAATGTAAACACAGAGAGGTATTCCTCATAATATTGATGATGAGATAGAAAATTGTGAAAGAGAAAGTGAAAGAGATATTAAACCAATGATTGAAGATGTTGAAAATGTTGAAAGAAATTGAAGTGAAGAAATTGAATCACCAAGTATATATATATATATATGTTGAATGTGTATTATTGAAATTATACATATTTATTAATTTAATTATTTATTGAATATGTAAACTCATTTTGTACATTTAATTCTCATATGTACAGATGAAATCAATATTGATGATGAGATGTTAGAAAATGTTACACTGACACATATGGAGATAAAAGAGTTGATCATGTTATACGATATTATGTTAAGCACATTATTGATATGTTCTTCAAAGATGAAAATGTGGCAGTTCAAGCCCAAATTTTAAGAAATCTCTTAACATCAAAGAAATTAAAGGAAGGTACGACTTTATTGGGTATTCGAAAATCAATAAAATAATAAAAATAAAAAATGAAGGAAAATGTGATACAAAATATAAATAGTGATCTAAATTCAATTGGAAGATCTAGAAAGAAAAGTGATTTAGATGCACATAGAGCAATACAAATGGAAGTTGTTTCATCAAGTACTAAAGAGAATCGTTTGGTAAAATCTATGGCACAAGCATTAGGGACCTAACGAAAAACATTGCACAAACATCAGAAATTTCGATTGCAAATTTATGTAAATGATGAACTCGTTTGTTGGACAATTATTTCTAGGAAACCATACAAAGATAGACTTGGAGAAGATGTTAAAAAAATAATATATGAATAGTGGATGAAAAAATCACGTGTTTCACCAAAAGAAAGGGATGTGATGTGACGAAGAATAGCATGAAATCAGTACAAAGAACATGCAAAACATATCTTGGAGACCACTTAGATAAATTTGTTCATCAAATTCATAGAAGAGAATCGTGAAATTAATGTCTCAATCGGTGCTTTTTTGCAACAAAAACATGGTATGTTAAACCTATCACTGTATGTGACACTTGTTTTTGTCGTTATCATGTGAAATTTTAGTTATATTATGACACATTCCTTAATTTTGGTAAAACATTTTGGAAAAAATCACCTCCTCCTTCCACTATCCATAATTTCATATCTCAAATTCTATGTGCAAGAGAAAGCCATGAATTATTTTACCAAAAGAAATGTGTTGGTGGTAAAAAATGTGATCATTGTGGAAATTTGACTTTATTTCACAACAAATTTCTTATTCATATAAATGATCAATCATTGTCCAACATAAAATTTAAATGCAAGAGATATGAATATATTCATACATCGTTTGGTTCAAGTAGTACTACAAGTGCTAAAAGGATTGATTTACAAGAATAAGAATTTTTGTGATAGAGCTTTTGAGAAAGTTTGAGGTGGAAATTTATAAATACACCATGCATTCCCATAGAGCTCGATGGCAGGACTTGCAATTCAAAAAATCCCGTGAAGTTTTTCCACCAGGGACCATTTTATCAATAGTTGATTTTGCAGAGAATTACACATTTGTTCCACAAAATGAAAGACAGACTAAATACTATCATTCTGGCCAAGTCTCTATGCTTGTCCATATTCTATATAGACATGCTAAACAAAATGTTGATCATATAGAAATCACCAGTGAAAATCGAAATGTTATTAAAGAATATCACTTTTATATCAGTAACGATCATACACATGATACACATTTTGTACCACATTTTTTTGATAAGGTTTATGACTCATTGAAAGGTCTTGGAATAAAATTTAACGAACATTGGACATGGTCAGATGGATGCGCAGATCAATTAAAATCTTCACAATCACTATTTTGGTTGTGTCGTCTTCATATGAAAACCCGCATTAAACATTGTTGGAATTTCTTTGAGACTGGTCATGGAAAAGGAGAACATGATGGTGCAAGGGCATGTATAAAATGAGCACTTTGAAGATATCAAATGGACCACTCTGTACACCGACTTGTCTCAGCTAAACAATTTGTTCAATGGTGCATAGTTGCACTAAGCCATGAGACTAATCGGCCAAGGGAAGTGTGAAGGTACATGTCCATATATATAAATTAACTTGCATATATATAAATGTAGAAATTTAATATACATGATCTAATTTTTATTAATTTTATAATTTAAACAGTATTTATATAATGAATATCTTTGATTGTATTTTAAATAAAATATATATATTCTTGTTTGAGTTTCCATACAGGTTTTTTTGGCATATTGGGGTCCAAGATGTGGATAGATCGATTGGAAATAGCGTTGAAACAATAAAAGGGACTCGAAAATTGCATTCAATTAAAACAAAAGGAGTACCAATATGTTTTATTTCATAATTAAAAATGTTATTGTTTTTGTCATGTTTGCATAGAAAACACAGAATCAAATGATGTTTGTGAAAACAAAATGTATGTAAAATATTGGCAACGTACAGAACTAAATACAAAGGGAAAATGTATGTTGCAAACTTTGAAGAGATGCAATCAGAGGAGACTATAGTATCATCTGAAGGTGATCGAATTTATGATCTTGTTAGAGAAGGTAACATTTCAATTGCTTTCAAATGATAGAGATATAGAAATAGATAATAAAATCAAGTACACATGTTAATTTTAAAATTAATTTTTCATGTTAATTATGATCTAAATTTATGTACTTGTTTTATTGTGCAAGAGATGTTTTTGTTGTAGTTTCACCTACTAACAACATAGAAAATGTAAGTATTATTTGATGTGTTGCACTGAATGAAAGATGAAATTATTGGAAAACTATGATGATAACGAGTTTATATATGACAGGGGGTCTATTATACTGAAAGGTTATTTTTTCCAACAAACTCATCAAATTCAGGATTTTTTTTACTTTCAAGACTATGAACCTGATGTCATAAGTTGTCATGTGTGCAACATGGATAAAGTAGATAGAAGTTCAATCAAATAAAAAATTGAAAATTAAGAAATGGAAAATGTCAAAAGTTGATCATGAACGGATCATTGAGGATGGCATTCCATTAGATTTTTTTTTATGGAACTTCCCAACAATTTCTTCTCCTTGGATTCATCTTTTAGAACTTACAGAACTCAATTATAAATTGTTAGCCTTTTTTTGTGCATTCTTAAGATTTACATTATTATATGTATATTTTATGTTATGTACAAGTGTTTGCACATGTACATTGTTTTTTCACATGCGCACAACAAGTAATTTATACATGTACACATACATGTAAATTATTTGGTCTTAAATGATTTCATACATTCTCTAGGATGAGCTAGTTAATTTTATGTCATTATTTCAAAATGTATGTATCTAGCATATTTGATATAATGCAAACTTTAAGTTAATTTTTTTTTAGACATCTATAGAAAATTATAATATTCATTCTTGAATGAAAAATGTGTGGTACGTGTTTTGTAATTTCTAGTTTACTATCAACTGACATCCATACTAGCCTTCCTATGTACATTAATGAAAAATGTTGTGTACTGGATATTTTTTTATGCAATTTTAAAATTTTATGATTGTTTGACACATCTATGTACACCTAGAATTTTATGATTGTTTTTAGATGTACATCTATATGTATTGTATATTAAAACATTATAAGAATGATTTAGAATGTAAAATGTATGAATTAAATGCAAATTTTCTTTCATTGCTACATATTCATGAACTTAAATATATATGTATTTAACCTATAATATGTAAAACCATCTATGATTGTTTTAAATGACACATGATCATGTGAAAAATGTACCTAAATATCACTTTTAATAGATGTATGTCCTAATTATATAACATTCATACATGTTCAAATGCATTTAACGTGTACCACATGTGTTTTGTAATTTGAAATTTCAATTTAGATTCATTTTAAATAAGAAATGACAAAACAACTTGAGCTTTAAAAACAAGACATTTAATCTAAGATTGAATCTAAGTTAACATTATAACAACAAGTCATCATGTATGCAAAATGTAATGTAACTAAATGCATTTATGTACTTAAATCATTGTGACATATTCATGAACTTAAATATGTATTTAACCATCTATAATTGTTTTAAATGACACATGATCATGTGAAAAATGTACATCTAAATATCACTTTTAATAGATGTATGTCCTAATAATATACCATTCATACATGTTCAAATGCATTTAACATGAACCACATGTGTTTTTTAATTTGCAATTTCAATCTAGATTCATTTTAAATAACAAATGACAAAAAAATTTGAGCTTTAAAAACAAAACATTTATCTAAGATTGAATCTAAGTTAACATTATAACAACAAGTCATCGTGTATTAAAAATGTAATACAAGTTTATATGAGGTTTGTGTTCAGGCAACACATCTTGAAGCAAGAGGGGAAAAAATTTCACAAGAGGGTTTCAAGAAGCCATTCACAAGTGGAGACGAGCAAGAGTAAGTTCAAAGGGAAAGGAAAGAAGAATGCATCCATCAAGAAATAAGGAGAAAATTTAATATGCAAACATTGTTCCAAACAGGGTCATGATGAAGCTCATTGTTGGAAGCTTCATCCTAAGATGAAACCAAAGAAGTTTAACAATAAAGGGATACAAAATACATATGCAACTACACAACATGACTTAGGCTCTGATTCGAGAGATGAAACATATATCATAGCAATGCGGATGAAAGGTAAGGACATAGCAAGCACTATCTCTTCAATTTGTCCTAATGATACTCAAGATGAGAAAACTAGAATTTTACTTTTCCATATTTGGGTTATTTCAAATCACACCAAAATTGATACACTCTTTGATAGTGGTTCACACGAAAATTTTAGTCAAGAAATAAAACTTAGATACCATTCCTCATCCAAGACCTTATCCTTTAGGTTGGATATGCAATAATGAAAACTTACTATTTACGAGGAAATGCATACTTATATTGGCAATTACAACAAACTTTCTTGATGAAGTTGAACTTGATGTAGTTCCACTTGATATTTCTAGAATTGTTTCAGGAAGCCCATGTTTGTATGATAGAAAAGTGATTTTTCATTGCCATGAAAACAAGTATCACTTGTTTAAAGATGGTATAGAGTACATTGTTAGAGAAGATCGACATAAACTAAATCTTTCACTTGTAAATGTCGGACAAATGAAGAGACTCCTTAACTCTAGCAATAATTTTGTGCTTTTAATGGTCAAGCAAAAGAATGATGTTGAAAATGAAGCTTTTCAAGGTTGTGATTCAA
Source organism: Pinus albicaulis (assembly GCA_034641835.2). Classification (NCBI taxonomy): domain Eukaryota; kingdom Viridiplantae; phylum Streptophyta; class Pinopsida; order Pinales; family Pinaceae; genus Pinus; species Pinus albicaulis. Next base: position 339,716,605 of record CM076576.1, read on the forward strand.
GATTGACATCTTATTTGGTTGAGGTTGTTAACCAATATGATGAGATGTTTCAGGAGCCAAAAGGATTGCCTCCCATGAGGGGAATCCAACATGAAATACAATTGCAACAAGATTGTTTTCTTCCTAACATTGGCATGTACAGGATGTCATTGATGGAAAGTGTAGAAATTAAAAATAAAATTCAAGATTTTTTGGACAAAGGGATCATCAGACGAAGTACTTCGCCATGTGGGTCACCTATTTTTGTCGTGCCAATGAAGGATGGAACATGGCACATGTGTGTGTACTTCCGTGCATTGAACAAAATTATGATAAAGAACAATTACCCACTTCCTAGAGTTGATGATTTACTTGATCAATTGAAAGATGCAAATTATTTTACTAAGTTGGACTTAAGGAGTGGCTATCATCAAATTATAATTGTTGAAGGTGACATATGGAAGACAACATTCAAAACAAAACAAGATTTGTTTGAATGGCTAATTATGCCTTTTGGTCTTTGCAATGCTCTGAATTCCTTTATGCGTGTGATGAACGATGTATTGAGGCCATTTCTAGATGAGTTTATGATAGTCTATTTATATGACATATTGATTTTCAGTAAATCTCATGAAGAAAATGTCATGCATGTCAAAAAGGTATTCGATGTCTTGAAGAAATAAAAATTGTTTTTAAAGATGTCAAAGTGTGAGTTTGGAAAATTTTCTTTAGTGTATTTGGGTCATATTGTTGGAGAAGGTGAATTGAAAATATATCCCTCCAAGGTTGATGTCATTTTGAATTGGAAAAATCCCAAAACAATTATAAAGGTAAGAAGCTTTTTGGGAGTAGCCCAATATTGGAGGAAGTTTATTGCTAATTTCTCTTGTATCGCAGCTCCATTGCATGCATTAACAAGTGTAAAGTAGGTCTTCTAGTGGGGAGGTAAAAAAAAAATGCATTTGATGCATTGAAAGAAAAGATCAGTTCAGCCCCAGTACTTGCACTTCCAGACTTGAGACAGTCATTTGATATTCAGATTGATGCTAGTGATTACGCCATGGGTGCAGTCCTCATGCAACATGGTGATTCCATTTTTTTTCATTCGGAAACTTGTAATGGTGTAGTGATTAATTATCCTACATATGAAAAAGATGTGTATGCATTGGTGTGAAGTGTGAAAAAATTGGAAACACTACTTGATGGGTAAGGAAAAAATCATTCACACTGATCATCAACAATTGCAATACTTGCAATAACAAACCATGTTGCAACAATCAAGGCACTTTTGATGGATGGGTTATCTTCAATAATTCCACATGGTGATAAGGTATAAGAAAGGTATCTACAATAAATTTTTTGACATGCTTTCTAGGCCTATTGTTAGTGTTGCTACTATTCTTAAGCATAATTCTATTTTGCATGAGAGCTATGTTGAATAACATGTTTTACATATTTATTTTCAAGATGTATATGCAACTTTAAGTCAAGGGAACCAAGTAGAGGAATTGGATTATCACATGCATGATAAATTGTTGTACCATCTTAGTAAGATTTGTATTCCACAGGGAGAAATAGTCAACATCATAAGAGAGGCACATACTTCTCTTATTGTTGGTCATTTCAATGTAAGTAAGACGGTGGCACATCTACAAAGGTATTATTATTGGCCTCATATACTTGAAAGTGTGTCACGTTTTAATAGAGATTGTTCATTATCTGTTGTTAGTAAGCCTAGTAATAGAAATTTAGGATTATACACTCCACTTCTAGTACCTTATCGTCCATGGGAGAGTGTCTCTATGGATTTTTTTGGAGGTCTTCCTATCTAAAAAAGGAATCATGATTATCTTTTTGTACTTGTGGATAGGTTCAACAAAATGTGTATTTTGGTGCCATGTAAAAAATAAATTACAACTGAACAAACTGCTCAGTTATTCTTTCAGAATGTATGGGTGCATTTTAGATTTCCCACATCCATTGTTAGTGATCGAGATTCTTGCTTTGTTGGGAAATTTTGGTCAAGCTTGCGGGGATTCATGGACACCAAATTGAAAAGGAGTACAAAATTTCATCCGCAAACAGATAGTCAAATAGAGGTGGTGAATAGGATGGTGATACATCTTCTCCGTGGTTATTGCAACAAGCATCCTAAAGTGTGGGATGAAAACTTGCACTATGTTCAACATGCTTACAACTGGGCCAAGAACTCTTCAACTCAAACATTTCCATTTGATGCATGTTTGGGATACTTTCCTAAATATCCTTTGGATTTCATTTTTGGAAAGGATGTTTCTATTGATGAGCACAGTGACATAGACAAAGCTAAAAGGTTCATTGAACAAATCCAATTGGTGCATCAAGCAGTTCAAGAACAGCTGGAAAAGAGCCAAGTCAAGTACAAAACAAGGCACGATAAGCATCGTGCAGATCGCAATTTCCAAGTTGGTGATTGTTACACTAAAATTTGTCACCATGACTATCAATTCAGATATCTCGCCATCCGATGGTGTGTTTCAAGTGAATCCCCTATGAAGTTTGCAGTAAAATAATACCAAGGACAAAAGGAATATTTGTTTCCATTGATTAAAAACAATTTTTGAGCACCTGCACCATTTTCCTAAAGAAACCCTATGCATGAACATTTTTTCTGAATAAAAACTGTGCAAATCTACGTAGATTCTTCCACTAAAAAGTGTGCAGGTCCATTCACACACGTAAAAATAAAAATTAAGTTCTAGAATCTTTGGTTGAGGATCTTATCCAAATTAGAAACCTCAAACCGCTACATACTTGCGCCTCATCCCTTGGTATATGGAACTAAAATCCTTTTCTTAAGGATCATATTCCTTAAGAAGTGGAACTAGAAACCTCATCATCCTCCCTATAAATTCAGCATAGGACTAAAGGAAGGGGAGACTTTTGGGATTGGAATTTGTAAACTTATGCTGATGGTTTTGGGTCTGAAGAGCTTGCCATCAAGGGAAGGAAAGGAGACCATTGGAAGAGGCTTACAACATCAAGGCTTAGGTTGTAAGATTTCTCTTTTTTATTCTTGATAATACATATGGATCTCTTTTTCTCATTGTCTTGCTTCTGAATTCATTGAAATGATGTCAATACTTAGACTCCTTGATCACTAAGTTGAACTCGTATTTATGATTATTATATATTGCAGGTGCTTTGATCATTTTCATTGTTTGTGATTGTCGGTTCTTCTCAAGATTGAACAATTTCTTTAGAGTGAAAGGCAAAAGGCTACATCAAACATCTCGATTGAAAGGTAGGAACATAACCTCCTTATTTCTAACTTATAATAATCTAAAATACTAATAGTTTAGAGAAAGAGGCATTCAAATGGTTGTTTGTTTCTAGTTACCTGTTAGGGTACTAGGGAGATCTCTCTTCAACAGCAAGAGGGATTAATCCACACGCAAAAATTGGTGACCATATTGGGGAAAAAATTCTTCTTTATGTCCTTTTGTAACCTTTGTTGCCTTTAGACCCTTTTAAGAATTGAAATTTATGGTTTGAAACCTTTTCTTTTTATTATTTTCTCGATCTGCGTGGTTTCTATTCAGGGACAGAGCGCAAATATGTGTAGTTTTTCTTTAGAACCAATGCACATGTGCACTGAACTATGTTGTCTAAATGCGCAACTCTGTAAAATTTTTGAAAAAAGTTAAATTTTCTTTGATTTAAGTCCAGGTTTTTTTTTTTTATGATCATGTTAGCTTGTTTACAGTGTCATTAAGTCTCTAATAAGTTAATTGGGTGTTTTGAATTTTATTTTTTTAGAAAATCTTATTTTGATTTCCTTTGGTCATCACTTTGAGGTTTGTCTCAGTTTCTTAACATTTTTTGCATCTTTTTGCTTTTGTTTTTGCTAAATTGTGTCTGAGCGTTAATCACCTTTGAGTATTTTTAGTTTTGACCTTTGGAATTCTCAGCCAATTTTCTTTACTTACACTTGATTAGTTCTTTAGATTACATTGGTGAAGGAAAATAGTCTTGTTGTTTTTTCATTGGTTTGGAATCATCTTGTGTTTGAGAATTCTCCTGCATAGATTACATTTGCATAGTTAGAATTCTTATTTTCAAAATATGAACGAAAAATGTGCATAGATTAGATTTGCATAGTTTTCAAGTGAATTGTGCATAGATTATAGTTGCATAGTTTACATTCTGGAAAAGTCAAATGTAGATTTAGATCAGTTTCTTTGAGGAAAATCACTTACCTTTACAGTGTTGGGTTTTGAGATTTGTTGGTTTGTTGATCTATCAAAAAAGAGTCTTTCACTTCTAGAATTGGTTGTGTCAATATCTTTTCTTTCAGTGAATATCATAATATATTCATTTATGTTTGTTGTAAAGAGTTATTTCATCGATTGAAAGATAGTGTCTCTCATTTAAAGATAGCCCTGATTTGAATTTACATGTTTTTATGCTTGTTTTAAAACATAAAAATAAAAAATTGTTTTGAATTGACTAGCATTAGTTTTTCAATAAATACATTGCCATGAAACCAACTTCCAAAAAGAGTGGAAAGAGATATCAAATTTTCCTGTTAAGCTTACTTTGTAGGGGAAAACTTCACTATTATATAATGAACAATTAATAATATTCAAATTACAAAACCCTTCTATAGTAGAGTCCATAAAGCCAAGCAATGTAACTGTCGTACTCTAACAACAATAATCGGTGCACACAATAATAATAAAATGGGGGTTACAAGGGTACAATAATAACAATAAGGGGGTTACACTAACAACAATAAGGGACTATACTAGTAATATAGGGACCTAACATGCCCCTCTCCTTCAAAAAAGTGTTGTCCTCAACAATTGAGTAGCTCTGGGTGCTTCTGTATAAAATTCTCATCCTCCCATGTAGAATCTTCAGTGGGTAAGTTATTCCACTTGATGAGATACTCTGAAATTGATTGATTCCGTAGTTGTCGAGTTCTTGTTTCCGTGACCGCTTCTGGTTCCAATATGATTTTTCCTTCCTCATCAAGTTCTGGAAATATTGTTTGAACTGGAAGATTTTCACCTATAACCTTCTTTAAGCATGAAACATGGAAAATTGGATGCACTCGTGAAGAAGCAGGAAGCTCCAATTTGTATGACATAGTACCAATCTTTTTCAACACCTTGTAAGGACCATAGTACTTTGGCGATAATTTATTATCCTTCTTAGCTTGCTTGAGGGACATTTGTTTGTATGGTTGTAGCCGTAAAAATACCCAGTCTCCTACATCAAGACTTCTCTCACTGCGATGTTGATCTGCCTGTTGTTTCATTCGATTTTGTGCCAAATTCAAGTTATCCTTTAAGAGTTGGAGAACTTCTTGTTGATGCTCGATGTGATCTTCTACTACTTGAACCTTCGAATTTTCTCCTAAAGATGATGTGATGGATGGTGGGTGATATCCATAAAGTGCCATAAATGGGGTCATTTTTGCTGCAGTTTGGAAGGAAGTGTTATACCACCATTCAGCGAGAGGTAACCACTTGACCCATTGTGTTTGTTTATCAGATACAAAACAATGAAGATATCCTTCCAAACATTTATTTACTATCTCAGTTTGACCATCAGATTGAGGATGATAAGATGAGCCATGAGCTAATTGAGTACCCAAACAAGAAAATAACTCCGTCCAAAAATTTCCAGTAAAAATGGGATCTCTGTCGCTCACAATAACCCTTGGGCTTCCATGTAGCTTTTGAATTCAGTCCATAAATGTAGTAGCAACTGTACTTGCTTTAAATGGATGAGATAATGCACAAAAGTGTGCATACTTGGTAAGTCTATCAACTACCACCATGATGACACTCTTTCCTTCGGACTTAGGTAAACCTGTGATAAAATCCATTGAAATATCCTCCCAACTTTGACTTGGAATGGATAAAGGTTGTAGAAGTCCCGGGGTCTTAATTGTCTCAACTTTATTCTGCTGGCAAACCAAACATTTTGCCACAAGCTTTTGAATATCAGATTTAAGGCCATCCCAAAAAAATTCTTTCTTCACCCTGTGGTAAGTTTTTAAAAATCCTGAGTGTCCTCCTAAAGGAGAAGTGTGCAATTCCAGAAGAATCTTTTGTTTTAGTTGGCAATTCTTACAAAGATATAAGCGATCTTTGTACCATAAGGAATCATTTTTCCAACTAAATGTATCAGATGTACTAGGATCTTGCTGCAAATTTTGAATGAGTGTCCATACATCTTTCTCCTTCTTCCATTCATCTCTTGCTTCGGTTATCCAATCTGGTTGGATAATAGAAATGGCACAAAGCAATGCTTCCACCTCTTCATTCTTTCTTGAGAGTGCATCTGCAACAACATTAAGCTTTCCTTTTTTGTAGATTATTCAAAGTCATAACCCAACATCTTTGTGACCCATTTTTGCTGCTCTTCTGAAGATAGTCTTTGTTCCAAAAAGTGTTTAAGACTATCATGATCAGTTTTTACCTTGAAGTGTCTTCCTATTAGGTAAGTTCGCCATTTCTTTAGTGCATGCAGTATTGCTAACATTTCCTTCTCATAAATAGGTTTCTGTAAATACTTTCCTTTGATTGGACGACTTTCAAAAGCAATGGGTCTTCCTTCCTGCATTAAAACCGCACCAATCCCATTTCCTGAGGCATCACATTCCACAATAAAGGTTTTCGTGAAGTCTGGCGTAGCTAAGACCGGTGCTAGGCACATTGCCTCTTTAAGACGTTCAAAGGCCTTAGTTGCTTCAGGAGTCCATGAAAATGCATCTTTCTTCAATAATGCTGTTAGAGGTGCTGCTATTCTCCCATAATTCTTAACAAACTTGCGATAATACCCTGTTAACCCGAGAAATCCTCGCAACTGCTTTATGGTTGTGGGGACTTTCCATTACTTAATGGCTTTAATTTTGTTAGGGTCTACTTTAACACCCTCATGAGATACAATATGACCCAGATATTCCACCTCTTGTACTCCAAAGAAACATTTGGATTTTTTTGCATATAATTGTTTCTCCTGCAATAGTTTGAGCACCCTGTCAACATGCTGAACATGATCCTTCCAAGACTTGCTGTAGATTAGTATATCATCAAAAAATACTAGCACAAATTTTCTAAGGAAGGGTTTGAAAATGGAATTCATCAACCCTTGAAATGTAGAAGGTGCACTGGTAAGGCCAAAAGGCATGACCAAAAATTCATAATGACCCTCATGAGTTCGAAATGTTGTTTTCGGAATATCTTCAGTCTTCATTCTAATTTGATGATATCCTGAACGAAGATCCAACTTGGTAAAATAAATTGCTCCTGCCATTCATCAACGCAAGAATGGAAATATTCTTAATGGTGAGCTATTAAGCTCCTTTCAAATCCTGAAGATACATGCACTTATAGATCCATCCATTTTGTGTGCCTACCAATACAAGAGCAGAAATGACTTGATTAGGTTAATTATACTCCGCTCTAACATTTGAAAATTTGTTAATGCCCAATTTCGCTCTTTGGACATAAGTGACTGCAGGCCTGATGTTTGGAGGAACACTTCCTGAATCAAATGAATAGCATGATCATGATCACGAATAGGTGGGAGTCCTTTGGGAGTTTCAAACACCTTGGAATGATTGTCCAAGACTTGTTGGAGATCTGCAGAAATAGATGATTTTGATGTTGGAACTTCTAGTGAGCATAATTGTACAATTACGCCTCGTTGTTCTTTCTTTAGAAGCTTTGTCATGACATTAGAGCTTATTATCCTTCCTGGCTTCCCCGCAATACCCCGTAATTCGACTTCCTTTCCTTCTGAAAAAAATTTCAAGAAAAGTTCTTGAAAATTAAAAGCTACCGTCCCCAAAGATTGTAACCATTGTACTCCTAGTACAATATCAACACCTCCCATAGGAATGGCAAGCATTGGACTAGTCAATACATATTCCCCCATGGTTAGCTTGATATTATGGCATTTTCCAGAGCAATTTATAGTTCCTCCATTTGCAACCATCACTTGACATTCTGGTGCTGGGTATAGGAAACAATTCAATTCCTTGGCTACCTTACAATGAACAAAATTATGGGTACTACCCGAATCAATCAACACTATTACCTTTTTCTTCTTGATATGTCCTTCTATATTGAGAGTTTGAGGAGTGGTAATTCCTGCCAATGCATTACACGATATGGTCGGACTCATTTCTTCCTCTTCTAGGGCTGGTTCCTTGTGTATATCCTCTTCTTGTTCATTTTCTTCTTCCTCTTCACAATCTATGTAAAATAATTTCTTCTCAGCACACTTATGACCTTTAGTGTATTTTCTATCACAACTGTAGCAAGGCCCTTTTGCTCTTTTTTCTTCCAATTGTTGTGGTGTCAACCTTGTAGGTTATGGAAATCTAGGAGTAGCAACACTTCCCTCTTTATAGAAGTGAGTGGTAGGCTTCCTTGTCGCCATAATTTTACATTCAATTTTTCTTGCCAACCTAAATGCCTTCTCCAATGAATCAAGTTCCAAAATGGAACTTCATGTTGGATGTTATCCTTTAAAGTACCTATGAAGAGATCAATCCTATGTTCCTCTGGAATATTAGTTACCCTTATATTCAATTTTTGGAAGTCCTCAATGTGCTCCCCCATTAAACCGTTTTGTTTGAGATTTATCAATTGGCTAAAGAAGGTGTTTCTCTTTGTATCCTCATAATGTGCTATCATTTCCTCCATAAAAATTGACCAAGTGACAATTTTTTTATGGGAGCAAAGCCATGATACCATACAAATGTATCTTGTTCTAAATGTAAAGTTGAAATGCGTAACTTTTGTGTGTTTTGCACATTATGGAGATCAAAATATTGCTCCATCTGTAGTATCCATGTTACAGGATCCTTTCCATCAAACTTCCTCATATCCATTTATGGAATATGGTGGTTCTTCCCGCCAACATTAGATTTTATGAAATCACGATTAACATTTATTTTGTTCTCATCATGAGTTTCCTCTACTATTTTTTCACCATTAGGAAACATTTCTTGTATCAACTTTGTCAAACCTTCCATGTCTGCTTTTAGATCATTATTCATGTTTTCCATTTTCTCATCGATCTTAGCTTCCATGTCATCCATCTTAGATTCCATGCCAGCTTTCGTGCCATCTATTTTAGATTCCATGCCATCTATCTTAGATTCCATGCCATTCTTCAAACCACCCAACTTAGATTCCATGCCTTTCTTCAAACTATCCATCTTAGTTTCCACGCCTTTCTTCAAAACTTCCATGTCATTTTTTGTTGCTCTTTGTGAGAGCGAAATTTGTTGCACTTGCTCTTGTAATTTTGATATGTCATGTTGCCATTCTTCGTCTTCATGAGTCATAGTAGAGCTTTCTAAAGGCTTAATGGGTGTTGAATTCTTTTTAGGGGCCATTTTAGAATCCAATACTGATATATGTTCTACAATATGCCCTTGGAATCAATTCAACTTGATTCTTCAAACAAGACTTATGCAATTTGGAGAAAAAAAATACACACCTTTTACTTGCTTTTGAGGAGATCGATATTGAAATTGAATTATCGCTATAATTGCAGATCCTCAATATCTGAAATTCAGCCCTATAGTAGCCCTCTAAAGCTTCTTTCAAATGCCATAGGTCTGATCTGATTTGGATTCTTCAAGGCAAAGTTATGTCCAATCTTCCACAATGACCCAATTTTTGGACTGGTTCAGTAGAGAAAACTTGTACTACTTACCATGTGTCAATGTTTCCTCCTTTGGCTCTGAAATTGATAGACTAAAAATCACAGTCCGTGTACTTGCAGCCACTTTTTACATCATTCCAATCTGATGCTCAGAGAGAGAGCTATGAAGGTTTTCCCACGATCACCTCTTTGAGATGAAATTTAGAAGCCTCAAAAAGCCCTAACTTCCACAGATCATATCTTCGAAAATATTGTGAACCAATATCTGAAATTTTGCAACGATGTTCCTCTGGATTGAGGCTTCATACTCTAAAAATTTCAATTTCTGAACCTTCGTAGAAAAAAATTTATTACGAAAATACCACGATGACCTATTTAGGTTAAGTTATGGAGCCTGCAAAATGACCTAACTTGCACAGATCATATCTCTGAAAATATTGCAAACCAAGCTCTAAAAGTTTGCGAAGATGTTCCTTAGGAGTTTGGCTTCACACTCTAAAATTTTCAGATTCTGAAAATTCGTAAAAAAAAAGTTATAGCGAAAATGCCACGATGACCTGTTTGGAGCAGCGAAACCCTAGAATCTCAAAGCTTTGATACCAAATGTTGTGAAACCAACTCCAAAAAGAGAAAAAAAGAGATATCAACACCTTATAAATAAGCCACTTCGAGGGGGAAACCTCCAATACATTACATGAATGAACAATTCTTGGATGATTCAAATTACAAAACCTCCTTTCTATATATAGGAGTCCATGGGGCCACAATGTAATCCTAGCCGACCTAACAATAATAATTTAAGGGCGCAATAATAACAATATGGGGGTTACAAGGGTACAATAATAACAATAAGGGGGTTACACTAACAACAATAAGGGACTATACTAGTAATATAGGGACCTAACATTAGTGCATTAGAGAATTTGTTATATTTTCTCTTATTTATCACTTTTTGCATTGTTGGAAGTGAATGGAAACTCTCTCCTTACTTTAGTTACGATTCATCGAAGTGAAAAGATTACATTATCATATTAGATTACATTCAGTTTTGGGTCAGGTCATAACACCACTAGTTTCACATCAATTTACCCTTTGAGTAAAAAACTACCAAAATAACATAGCACTAAATAATATTCATCTAGAATTTTTTACATTTTCTAGGGCTCTTTCCACCAATCTAGTTCAGGAATAGTGCTTTGGAATAGGGATTAGTCAACTTTCCAAAGAAACTAAACAAAAAATAGTATCTTGTGGTAAGGAAAATTTCCAATTGTTGCAATTTTTCTCTGGGAAGCTCTTATTAAAAGAGTCAAGCACAAGGTCATATCGGACCAAGTGGAGTAATCATACCTACTTCATTGGTAAAGATAGAAGGTGTGCACACATTACAAACGGTAAACCTTGGATTAACCTTTGTCGAGGAGCCTGGGATCACTTGTCAATAAACATCAGATTTACCATGTCGAGGAGCTTTCAAGGGGATTGAGCTTAGTTACTCTACCCTTGCGTGTATATCGAGCCACAAACTATTCCCCCAGGTTTGATTGTCTTATTTTGTAACCTTAGTGGCTATAATCTTAGGATTTTTCCCAAGGTGACAGTGGAGGAGGTCTCGTTGTACCTGGAATAGACGTTAACTAGACTCACTTGGAATTTTTGGAGGGTAATCTTCACTCGAGATGGCATAGTGGAGTTACTTGTACCATATTTTTTCATTAAGCAAGTTGCTAGGGTAACTGTTCCAACTACTATTTTTTCACATTGATCTCTGCGACATTGGATTTCATCACCAACTAGTCATTTCATTGTGAAAACAAACTGTTTGTGTGTGGTTTGACTCCTAGATTTGATAATGCATGTTCTTTTGTTTTTTTTATTATTTAGAGACCTTAAGTGTGGATTGTGAAATTTAATTGTTAATATTTTTAAATTGTTAATAAAATTCACTGAAGTTAAATCTAATGACAACAGTTCCAGAATTTACCATCCAAGGAAACCCTCTTAACGAGAATCCTAGTACTTTTCCTTGCTTTGGAAATGTTGTTCCTCCTTATATGGCTACATTTTCATTACCTGGATTTACCATAGGTTTACCGATATGGTTATTTTCAACTTCATTGGCCTCAAATACTCAAATTGTTCCACCTCAACCAGATGCCTCACCTCAACAGATTTCACCATCTCAACATCACCAACCTCATGTTGACCCTTTACCTTTTTCTCCCAACATGTCTTCCTCCCTTTCCTCTTCTTTGCTTGGTAAAAGCCTTGATGCTAGTAACCAGGTGGCTAAGAAGAAGAATAAAGGGAAGAAGAAGAAGAAGAAGAAGCAAGATAAAAAAGAAGTCAACCAACCAACCATGGTTGTAAGTGTTGGTAGTGTTGAGGAAACCTCCAACATGCATCGTAAGCCCAAATACTCTTGCAAGCTTTGTAAGGGTGACCACTTCCTTATTAATTGTCATGGTATTACTAAGGTCTTGGAAGTATGGTCAGAAAAAACCTATCAACTTACTATTGACCCATCAACCAGTTATTGTCAGGTTTCTAGGAAAAAGGGTAAAGTTAGGTTTCCTTGTAGGTTATGCAAAGGGATTCATCATAGTCACCTTTTCCCTCATATGAATGAAGCCTAAAAATTGTTGGAAAACCTTACTGTTCCACAGCAACAACTTCCAAGTGGTTACTGTAGACTTTCTCCCAACCTACCGTCAATTGACGAAGTGATTGATATAATTCCAAGTACAGTCAATACCACTCTTTGATTGGAGAGTGAAACTCATATCACTCAGGTTGATGATCTATTAGTTGATCAAGTGGTCGACTTTATTTCACATTCGATCAATCCCACTCCTATTAGAGAGTGAAATTAATACAACTCAGGTTCTTCTTGTTACATCAGATTCTTCTAGGCTAGGGGGCATTTCACCTGTTTCTACAGAACCCCATCCAAGTATTGAGGTATTTCCTTTTGATTGGAATATATTGACAAAACCTTTTCTTCCTTCTTCCATCCCTTTCCAAATAATTTTGAAGGTTTATGGTAAGAATGTGCATCGCATGAATGTAGATGAAGGTGCTTTTGTTAGTATTTTATCCTCAACTGCTTGGCAAGATTTGGGTTCCCCTCAGCTTGTACACGTTACACAGAATCTGTCAGCTTTTAACATAACCATTAGTGAACCTTTGGGGATCCTTCTTCCGGTCCCTATTACCTTGGAAGGTAAAATTGTTTGTATTGATCTTATGGTAGTCTAAGGCCCCTTGGATTTCAATTTTCTCCTTGGGAAAGACTATGTCTATGCAATGAAAGTAGTCATATCAACACTATTTTGTGTGTTGGGTTTCCCTCACAATGGAAACATTGTGATTGTTGACCAGATTTCGTTCATTAGTCTTAATTTGACTACCAATCATCTGACACCCCTGAATTTTCCTTATATGGAAGTGGTATCTACCCCGCCAGGGGTTAATCATGTGGCAACCAGTCCCATGTTTTCAATTACTGATGCAAGCGAGCCTCTCACTGTTTTCTCGACTTCCTTTGACTTGTATCTAGCAATTGTCATGGTGAACCCTATGGGGGTATTTGAAAATGATGTTATTATCCCTATTGATTCCCTTGACATGGGTTCCTTCCAAAGAAATGTTCTTCCTTCTAATGAAGACCTCTTGGAGGCCATGATCGAGGTGTGTCCCTTGACATGTGTTCCTTCTAATTAGAAGCCATGATCAACATGTCATTATGAGGAGAGTTCCTTTTACTGTGTCAAACTCATTAAAAAATGAAACATGTCATTGTGAGGAGAGTTTCTTTTCCTATTTCAACCTCATTAAAAAATGAAACATGTCATTATGAGCATGGTTATTTTTCTATGTCAACCTCATTAAAAAATGAAATAGGTTCCCATGAGGATAGTTATTTTATTGTGTCAACCTCGTTAAAAAATGAATCAGGTCCTTATGAGCATAGTTCCTTTTCTTGTGTCAAGCTCGTTAAAAAATGAAACAAGGTTCTATGAGCATAATTCTTTTCATGTGTCAAGCTCGTTAAAAAATGAAACAAATCCTCTCCTAATTGAGTTGAGTCTTTGACTAGATCTCGTAAATGGTTAAGTTGAGTCTTTCATCTGATCTCGTAAATGAACCTTCGTTCCATCCAACTATTAGTAACTAGTAGTCTACTTAGGTGAATGGAATGAAGCATGGGGGGCATATGCTCTTGCAGGTTATGCTTGGGTGGCATTGAAACAAACTTATCTCAAGAAAAAATTTCTACATTTCAAGCTTTTGTAAAAATGAAACCACTCTCAAGAATAGCTTTTCCTCTATTTCAAGCTTATGTAAAAATGAAACAAACCTATCTCAAGCGCAATTTTCTTTGTTTCAAGCTTGTGTAAAATTGAAACTACTTTCAAGCATAGTTTTCCTTTGTTTCAAGCTTGGGTAAAAATGAAGCCTATCTCGAGTCCATTTCGGTTATTATTTTCAAGACTCATTAAACTCGTGAAAATCCTGAGATTCTATTGCTATCTTTCATTCTCGCAAAACACATGAAAATGCCGATTTATTTCTGTCTTTTCCTGCTCGTAAATTAAATTGAAAGTCGGCCATAGAGTAAAATTTTATCATTTTTTCGGGCTTTCAAAAAATACGAAAAATCAAAACCATGGAGACCTCTTTTAAGCCCTTTTCAGACTCTCTAAACATGAAAATATCATCGAGCACCGGACTATTTGAACTCGTTAAAATAAATGAACATCCGTCTATTCAGTATAAGTTTACCCCTTTTCCGGACTGAACTAGACTAATTACGAAAAAGGTATATGTTGACTAAGCATGGCCAATAGAGTTCTCTCCTGCATAATTTTATCATTTTTTGGGTTTGAGAGACTAAACTTACGAAAAAGAACACTATGGAGTTTACTTATGTTTTTCTCGTAACTCCCTAAAATTGAAAAACACCGAGTTTTACTTTCTCCGGGATTGTTAAAAATTTACGTTGAAAGAACAACATGAGTTTTCTTTTTGTGTCTTTTCAAACTCTTTAAACATGAAATGACATTGATTTACCCCTACAATGGACTCGTAAAAACTTAAACAATGCAGGACTCATCAATCACAACGAGACCGAACCACCCCTTCCTAGGGTTTGTTAAAAATACTTAGGAGGATTCATCTAAAGGATGAGCTTATACAAACAAGAAAATTTTATCCTCCTCAAGCTTGAAAAAAATAAATAGGTACTTGCCAGTAAAGGTGGGGAAAAAAGTGAGAAAAAAAATCCATCTTTTATACTTTTTTTAAAAGGAAGTATGTCACTCTTGAACATGACACTCCGTCACATTTGTGTCTGGGTTGGGTAATTCATTTGTCTCATGGTTAATCGAACCTCATTGAAAGTTTTTAGTTGCTTTTGGGTATTATCGTTGAGTCAAATGTTGCCAAGTCATATGTCATGTCGCCAATATGTTCAAGAAAAGTCCTACCTCAGTAAAAATTACCTTGTTATTCATAACCTTCAATCGCATCGGTCATCCTTTAGTCAATCCTGAATCACTTCAAATATTGTTCTTCAAAACTTGACATGAATTTTTGTGTCGTAGGCCCTCCGGCGATGGATCGCTTCCTATCGACTTCAACTCACTATCTAGGATGTTGATCTAGAAACCATTTTCAGTTCCTTGAAGCCTGCTTGCCTTAATGGTAGGTTTATCTCTTTTGATGATAGGTTCTCATCATTTACCTTCGATCGAATGATGTTATGAGTGTTCAACTTCAAGACATATTTTCACACTTCATAGATTGTATTGGGAGTACCTTGAGAACCATTATCATTATTGGTGGTTTCTCTCGCATTTGTTAATGGTTCACATTATTGACTGGTAATCAATTGGTTTCTACCATGTTTGACTTCAAGAGATTCATTCTCATGGTTAGATTTGTACTATGGATCGAGAGATGAAGATCAAGACCCTGGATCTAGTTTCATCCATCTAGGCTGCGTGGAGTTATTAAATATTCATGACTGTAAATATAGATCCATTGATGGTTGCATCCATATTATGTCTACTGTTGACATGGATCTTTGTGTATTTCCATACTAGTTCATCCAGTTATGTTTACTCTGAGTATGGGAATGCCTACCTCAGTGATGTTTATATGAAAGCATGATATGGTAATCCTTGATTTTTTGTTTCAGGTCCTCAACCAGTTGGTCTC
Organism: Pinus albicaulis; assembly: GCA_034641835.2. NCBI lineage: Eukaryota > Viridiplantae > Streptophyta > Pinopsida > Pinales > Pinaceae > Pinus > Pinus albicaulis. The sequence goes on from CM076576.1 coordinate 339,732,481, forward strand.
TAATTTGAACCTTTGACATGATAAAGAGCTTCAGTCATCAAACATTTTTCTAGCTTTGCACTTTAGGGGGCAATTTGTTACACTAAAATTTGTCACCATGACCATAAATTCGGATATCTCGCCATCTGATTGTTTGTCTCAAGTGAATCCCCTATGAAGCTTGAAGTAAAATAATACCAGGGACAAAAGGAATTTTAGTTTTCACTACTTAAAAACCATTTTTGAGCACTTGCTCGGTTTTCCTGAAGAAAACCTGCACATGCGCAATTTTTTTGAACAAAAACTGTGCAGATCTGTGCAATTTCTTCCACTAAAAAGTGTGCAATTCCGTTCATGCATGTAAAAATAAAAGGAAAGTTCTAGAAGATTTGGTTGAGGAACCTTATCCAAAATAGAAACCTCAAAACACTATATACATGCGCCTCATCCCTTGGTATATGGAACTAAAATCCTTTTATTAAGGATCATATCCCTTGAGAAGTGGAACTAGAAACCTCCTCATTGTCCCTATAAATTACGCATAGGACTAAAGGAAGGGGAGACTTTTGGGATTGGAATTTGTAAACTTATGCTATTGGTTTTGGGTCTGAAGAGCTTGTCATCAAGGGAAGGAAAGGAGATCATTGGAAGAGGCTTACAACATCAAGGCTTAGGTTGTAAGATTTCTCTTTTTAATTCTTGATAATACATATGGATCTCTTTTTCTCATTGTATTGTTTCTGAATTCATTGAAATGATGTCAATACTTAGACTCCTTGATCACTAAGTCGAACTAGGATTTATGATTATTATATACTGCAGCTGCTTTGATCCTTTGCCTTGTTTGTGATTGCAGGATCTTCTCGGCATTGAAGAATTGCTTTGGAGCGAAAGGAAAAAGGCTACATCAAACGTCTCGATTGAAAGGTAGGAGCATAACCTCCTCATTTCTAAGTTATAATAATCTAAAATGCTAATATTTTAGAGAAAGGGGCATTCAAATGGTTGTTTGTTTCTACTATTACCTGTTGGGGTAGATCTCTCTTGTCCGCAAGAGGGATTAATCCACAAAATAGTGATGAAGTTTGGCTTCACATTAGCAAATAAAGGCTTTGAGGAGGAGGTAAAAAACTGAAACCAATTTGATATGGTCCATACATAATCTTAGAAACGATTGGAGGTAATGCCTTCAGGTTGCATTTTCCTTCATATATGCAAATTTATGTTGTTGTTAATGTTGAGAACTTAAGGTTGTATGATCCGCCTTTGATTTAAGATCAAGGAGAAAATGTTCAGATTCCTTCCATTGAGGATTTTTCACCTGAATACCTTGATGAACTACAGTAAGACACGATTCTTGATAGATGAACAAGGTCTTCAAAACGAGGGAATGTGGAGTACCTTCGTGTGGGGCTCAAAGGAAAAAATCCAAGCAAAGCCAAATGGATCAAGATTATAAAGGTGAGGGAACTGTACCCTCATCTACTAAATAACTAAAAGTGATATTTTGGGGTCCAAAAGCTTCTATTGGGGAGGAGTGATCAGGTGCTCAAAATTATGCTAAAAATTTAAAGTTGTCGGAATGGTGTGGAACTTGAACAACCACATAGATCTCGTTGTTTTGAATTTGGAGAAACTCGTTTAATGGAAAACTGACACTGTATGTTCCTAAAAATTTGTTCTGTTCATTTTCTCAAACAACAAAAATTTTGGCAAAATTGTGCAGGATGCCCAGTCAACAGTTTGAAAAATTGACTGGGCATGGTTGACCAATCAAGTTGCGCCATTTGTCCAATTTTTGTTGGTGCTGGGTGGCATATTTTTATTGGTTGGGATGGTGGCCATCCACATGCTACCACATGGCCTAACCGAAGGCCACCATGTGGCAGCACAGGGGCCAGCAAAAAAAAAAATTTGATCCGAATTAGCCTCCACAAGATTCGACATGGAGACCTCTCTCCAAACAACACACCAACATACCGTCGGGCCACCATTAGTACTTGTTTAAACTTGTGGCCAAAACCATATTTCAATGTTATATGGGCAGAGGTTTGGGGAAGGCGTCAGGGCTTAGCCCCGACCCCCCTCCCTATTATATGCCCATACGACCATTGCTCGGGACCAAGGGCGCGAAGATATGCCGCCTGGATTTTTAATTAAAAAAATAATAATTAACCACGGCAATTATGGTTAATAATTCGAGTTTTAGGCGTTATTATGAGTTTTAATGATCCAACAATTTCGCCTGGATTTCCACCAAAATGGTGCTCGTTTAGAGGATTATGGGGCGAATTTGTAGGACCAGTCCAGATTTTGGGGAGTTTGTGGTGCGTTTAGCAGCAAAACTAGGGAAGCTCATAACTTCTTCAGTTTTGACCAATTTTGGAGACGAAAGAGGCTAAACATGCATTTTTGGGTCTTCTGAAGCAGATGAAACAGGTTTTGAAGCCATTTGAGAATTGTAAATGGATTTAATCACCATTTTGAGCATAATGAAAGAGGGCCAAGCCATTTGAAGCTAGACCAAGGAGACGTATCCTAAGAGGGGTGAAATCCTTCATCATTTGTTCTGTTGTGGTTATTTTTATGGTGTATTTTTCTATTATTTATGCATATCTCAAAGTTTATTTTCATGCTTTATGTGATTAAAAATTACAATTTAAAAACCCTCAAGCACATTTACATTAAGATCTCATATAGATCAGCAATAGCTAAGAGCTCGGGCCACTGGTCAAGTGTCGGATGGGTGCACGCATGTGATGAGCGCGGTCGTTGAGAATAAGGCTCTTTTTCAAGTGCTAGATGGGTGCACAAGTGTTTGAAGAAGACCCGAGTGTTGGATTGCTGAAGAGGCCGGACACATAAGAACATAAGTACCGGATCACTGAATTGCACGAGTATCGCAATGTTGAATTGCTCGAGCGTTGGAATGTTTAACGAGTACCAGATGAGTAGGATTGGAAATACAAAGATCTGTGTGAGCCAATCCAAGGAATTAGAGAGGAATAGATAAAATAACATTACCTTTACTATAAGAAAACATAGAAATTGTGTTTTGAAATATATATTACCTCATATAGACATTAGAAGGTTAAAAGGGCATATATTTGAAGAAAATATGTGAATAGTAGATAGATTAAAGGAAAAATAGTTTTAAAAAATGGAGTTCAATTAGGACATTATAAGTATAAAAAAGGAAACCCAACATTCCCCTATGCTCAAGTTGTTGCATGTCCTCATGCAGAAAGGGTTGAACCAATCTTAAAAATTTACAAAAAAATGAAGCCTTCCTTTCCTGGGTATCAGTTACTTGGCTCCAAGACCTTTACACCTGAGGCCTCTTCTTTGAGTTCCCCCCTAATGAACCTGGTAAGTGAAAGAGATGAATAAATTTCTTCAACTTATTGGAGGCCTCATCATGCTCCTCTTGTAGCTTCTGGCTATTCTTCTTAAGCTGCTCATTCTCCTTCTTAAAATGTTCATCCAACATCTTATGTTCTTTCACTTTTGCCTTTAATTTCTCATTTTTCTCCTGAATTTTTTCGATCTTGGCCATCATTTGTAGCCTAGCTAAGGAACTGTCAGGTTTAGGTGTTTTCTATTTGGCCAATATCCTCTTAGCTTCTACTTCTATCCTCAATTTTTTCAAATTTTCTATGACAAACCCTTTTGTTTCATCAAGTATATCCTCCTATACATGTTCTCCTTCAGGAGAGGCAAAGATATCAATCAAATATGCTAGAAGAGGAGTATGAGTAGTTATTAACACTTTTTCCATACTTCTATTGGTTTGGCACAGGGGTGTTGATGGCTCACTATCCTCAAACAACCTTCTCTTTTCTCCTTTTGATGATGTGAGGGTTCCTATGGATTTCTTTTCCTGTGCATGTCTCTCTTTCTTTTCAGCAATTTGAGTCTTGTCACTACCTTCACTAGTTTTAGGCTTCTTTGCTTTCTTAACACTTGGTGCAAGAGTTTCTTCCTATTATAATTCAACAATTGCCTCTGAAGTGGTGCCTATGAATTCTCCTTTGTCACTGCTAGCTGAATTTTTCTTCCTCTTCTCAATTATCGAAATTTTTCTTAGAGTGGGTGAATCGAAAGGAGGCCTCTTGCTCTTTGAAGACTTAAATGTTGATGCAGGAGTTTCTTACTTGCCTTCGACTTCACCCTTATCTGACTTGGTTACAAACCTCAATGGATTAAGGCTATCAATAACCTCCTTAGGCCTCCTTGTTCATTTCTTATGGTTCTTCTTACTACTTTTCTATTTGTTTTCAAGGTCCTTAGTGTTCTCTTCTGGCAAGATTTCTTCCATGTCTTGGGAACATTCTGCTTGAGCAAAATGTTGTGCTAGAAATTTCTTCCAGTTACTACCCTGCTTCTTGATTTCATGGACAAGTAACAGTTTTATTAACCCATGGTGGTAGATACTGGTTTGAAAATTTTTAGAGGATGATTTAATTCCTCTTTCCATATTATTTAGGCACATCTATAGAAAGTATGGAAAATTAATTTCAGTACCTCCCTCGAAATGCAACAAAAGTCTCAAATGATAAAGGAAGGGGACAACATACCTGCCCTCACAAGTCACAAACCTCTGCAGACCATTGAGCATTAATCTATACTCTTATTTAACCAAGCTTCTCAGAATGCCTTTAGTCCAATTTGGGTTCAAGTGTTCTGGAGTCAAGAATTTGTGACAAAGTTCCTTATTGATGGCTACACCTTTAAAATACTTCTCCACTGTGGCTAGTAAACCCATGGCCTCTGTTATGGTGGCCTCATTAAATTTAAATGGTAGACCTCCAAATTGAACGTTCTCACCATCAAAATTATGACTGAAAGCGAGAGAGACACCTTCATGATAGCCTTTAAAATTTTTAAGGAATGAAGTCCAACCGACCTGCTTGAACTTATCCCTACACAATTGATACTCCTCGGTCTCTTTGTAAGACCGAAATTTTGGTTCGTGCATATCCACCCCCATGATAGCTTTGAAAACAAGTCTCTAACTTGAGAGGGGTTTGCTACAGGAAATGGTAAACAAGTACCGGAAATTATTAACACAATTTATCAGAAGTAGTTTTATGGGGTATTGGATGTAGTTGACACCTAAAGTACTAGAAATGGTCAATACACAGTTCTAAAACTGGGGATATAGATTAATGAAGGCAAATCAAAAGAGGAATAATTATCATATGGATGGTGAAGCCATCAAGAAGGGAATTTATATTTTGAAGGGGAATGATAACGGCTACATTGTCTACATAATTGGTAAGTGACTGGTGTGAATGACAATGATATGTTGTATGCGGAGCTCATCCAGAAATAATTCCCATGACTGACATCGTATTTATGGGAATGAGTGTTAGACATGATACGTAGGATGTGATTGGGTACAGAGGTAGGGGGCGGTTCACATTAGAGTTATGTTAGTCCTTATTTCCATCATGAAATAGTGGAATCATCATTACTTAAACAACCCATGGAGGTGGAATAAGAGACAATCATATAGTATAATTTCTTAGATTAGGATCAATATTCGTTTAACCATACCCATATCCATCCCACTCAATCATACAAAATGATTTTTTTTCTTTGTAATGAAGGTAAGTGGTTTAGGATTAGGATAGTGCTAACAATTAATGTTAGAAAAAATGAGGATAATCATATGTCATCACACAATTAATATGAGTGCTTAATAGCAAAAAGTAAAAATATTGTTTTCATACCTCCATTACCGGATTACACATAAAATATTTCCTTCAGTCCTGGATGAATGCGGAGAACTTCTTCAATACCGGATGAACAAAGATGTCTTCTTCAATACTAGATGAACATAGAGATATTCTTCAATATTGGATGAACACAAATGTCTTCTTCAGTACCAGATGAATGCACATGTCTTAGTGAAATCTCCAAATTAAGAGTTTGCAGGATTTCTCTTGTAACTTAACATATTATGAAGTTCCAGGTAGAGTAGATAATAATAATGGTTGATGTTGTATGTGAATTCATTTATTGGAACAAACGAGAAAATGAACAATCCATACTAGTACAGTGATTCAAAAATTGTGATGGAAGTGGTGGAAACTGAGGCAAAAGAAGTTACTAATCAAGTTCCAAGGTTCTACAATCGAGAGGAATTTTTGATCTGGATATCTTCCTCTTCTTGGGATCATGTTGATCTTTGTTTCCTATTTCCATTTCCATTTTATTGGAAATTCACCTAACTACTATTGTTCTGTGGATTTTTCTCGAGCCCATATTAGTTAATGCTCGTCGGTATTTTCAAATTTCAAGAGTCTGAAAAACTTAAAGAACACCGAATTCACTCTCCCGTGGATTTTTCTCGAGCCCGGTCTAGTTCATGCTTGCTATTGTTTTCAATTTTTAAGAGACTGGATAAAAAAACTTAAAGAAAACTCCATTCACTCTCCTGTGGATTTTTCTCGAGCCTAGGCTAGTTCATGCTCGCTGGAAATTTCAATTTTTAGGAGTCTAAAAAACTTAAAGAAAATTCCATAAGGCCCCCTTTACCATAGTTAATCTACCTGGTTTGAGTAAAGGAATAAACCTACACCCGGAAGATGTTCTCCTTCTTTCTTATCTACATGAGAACACATTCAACTCTTGTTTTCATTAGTAACACCAAAATCATTATATGTCAGCACACCTATATACATATATGTACAAAATATTAAATATGCAACAAAACTTACTGTGGTGGATCAGCAAGAGAGTTTCCCTTTCTGACCAATTGTATTTCAGAATTTTGAAGAACATGTTTCGTAAAATCCTCTTTTGATAGAGGCCTATGATAAACTTTCAACCGATGTCCATTTACAACAAAATAAGTATGATTTGCATCAATGGTTTTTACCTTGACCCAGTCATTATCATAGACTGTCTCTACCTCATAAGGTCCCATCCATCGTGTAGGCAGCTTCCCCTTGAAATTTTTGAACATGTTGTCGTACAAAAAATCCCAAGCACCTGGTTGAAAATTTTTACTCTTAATGAACTTGTCATGCCATTTGGTGTTGAGATTCAACAAGATGATGAGCTTAGTGAAAAGAGTCACCTTCACTAAGTGGGCCCGCAGGCTATTTTTGGCACAAAGTTTATTTTTAGACATGTTGATCATATTCTATGAGTTGCAGGATGTTATTTGTGGATGGATGGTCAAGTTGGAAAAATAGATGGACATCTATTTTTAGACATATTGGGCGAAATCTATTTTTAGATTTCCAGTCTAAAAATAGATATGTCGAATATTATTAGCTCTTAATAATATTTGGACTCTAAACATTATCTTATTCTCTTGGAGCACTTCATTTAAGTGCACAGATGTGGCACAGGAGCTGACAGAAGGAATTACGCTATTCCTAAGGGTTTACTGGAGCTATTGCATGGAGGACTTCGGTTAGAACTCATGTGACAGAGTTTGGTGGAGTTGGAGAAGTAGTTGGTGGAGTTGTATTTAGTTTAACTCAGTTAGACTCAGTTGAGCTAGTTGTATCTAGTCTAACTAATTGATACACTAGTGAGATTGGTATGAATTAATTAGTTAATTAATTCACTAAATAATAACTCATTAATCGCTAAAGAGTATGAATTAACTAGAATACACTGATGATTTAAATTGAAATGAAGGCAGAGGTAGGTGAAAACAAGTAAAAATATCGGATTGTGACTATAGTGATGCATTAGTTCATACTTTTCAGTGGAGATACCAATGAAAGTTGCGCGCAGGCCTGATATTAGTGAATTAATTCATTAGATACCATTCTTCGGTAGGATTGGTGGACGGAAATAGCAGTGTGGAGAGATCGGTGCATGGTTTTGGTGAACTGATTAGTGTCGATTGTGTTGTCTTGGGCAACATGTTCAGCTTTGTGCAGGTTGTTACATGATCACCAGCATACTGTATACATATACATATAGTTGGGATTTTGGCATGGGCTTTCCCGTTAAACAACTGTGTTAATGTGTGTGAATTTTTATGGTTTCATGTGTGCATTGCAATTGATTTAATTTCCGCATGTGATGATCAATAGTGGAATAGATTATGTATTGTGCATGAAGTTAAAATAGTTTTTGATCAGGAGAATCTTGGATATATAGCACATAATTTATATAATTTCTACATGGTATCAGAGTGGTTGATCATTGGAGCAGATTGCAATTATTGAAGCGGTTGAGTTTTGTGCTGGTGGAATTCGAATTTGTTGCAGTGTTTTCTTGGTGTCGAAGTTGAGCATTCATTGAAATGTCTTTCAACGGATTGTGATTGGAGTATGCCCTTGATGGCAGCTCAAATTATATTGCATGGAAGGACAAGATGGAGGCAGTGATGGATGATAATGGGTTGAAGGAGTTCATAGATGTTGAAATTCCAAAACCTGCTTCTAGCGATGCAGCCACACTTGACACATGGCAAAAGAAGACAACAAAATGTTGAAGGATTCTGTTGGAAGGTGTGAAGGATCACATAGTGTCCAGCCTTCATGGTAAATCTTCTCCATTCTTGATGTGGGAAGCTTTGACAGACTTGTTCCAAAGCAGAAGCAACGAGAGGAAGTTTTCACTTAAAGACAAGCTCAGAAAAATAAAAATGGAGAAAGGCGACAGTATACCAAAATACCTCACGAAGTTCGTCCACTGCAAGGATGAGCTGGGAATACTGTATATGAAGAGGACTTGGTGAGCTTGGCTCTCCTTAGGCTTCCGAAGAGTTTGCATAGCTACAAGGACTATGTCAATGGTCGGGAGAAATTGTCGGTATGGGAGCGACTTTGGTCGGATCTTGTGCATGAGGAGATAAGGCGGGGTACCAGGGATGGATCTTCATCGAAGAATGAAGATGAATAAAATTTCACTTTGGCTACCAAAGCAAGGAAAGGGAAGGGAAAGAAAAATCCTTCTCAATCCGGTGCGAAAGGCAAGAAGCAGGACTTGTCCAAGGTGAAGTGCTTTCACTGTCACCAACACGGACATTATGCCACTAATTGTCCATAGAAGAAGAAAAATAAGCAGGCTGTTGGATCTGCAGCTGGAGAGGCCTTAGCCTCACAGTTTGAGCTGGATTTTTCACTAATCGAATGCTAGGTTTAAAGTGTGATGGGATCAGTGTGGTTTCTTGAAAGTGGTGCATCTTTCCATATGATCGGAGATAAATATTTGTTTAGTGATTTGGATGAGAAGGATCTTGGAGTGCACATCGAGATGGGCAATGATGGTAGATACAGTGTGACTGGTATCGGGACCATTTCCTTTGAGAGGGAGTCTGGTAAAACTTTCATATTGAAGGATGTCATGCATATTACAGGATTGAAGAACAATCTGATCTCTGTGACAATGTTGGAAGACAAGGGCTATGATGTTGTTTTTAGCGAGGAAAAGGCTTTCCTGCGTAGTAAGACAACTGGTGAAACCCGGAGGATAGGGGTTCAAGTTAAGAACCTTTATCAATTGCAGGTAGATGGCTGCGCAGCAATGGAAAGCAAAGAAGAAGGAGTGGTGAGCCGAGATGAGGGAAAATTGTGGCACAGGAGATTGGGCCATCTTCACCATGGCGCTTTGAAAATTTTGCAGCAGATTTCTACCCGGCTTCCCAAGGGTGCACTTGTGTAGTCAGATCAGTGCAAGGGATGTACTTTGGGAAAATTTGGGAAGACCACTTTTCATGAGAAGGATATTCATGCCACGAAGATCCTTTAGAGAATTCACACAGACGTGTGTGGACCTTTCTCAGTAGCTTCAACAACAAAGCACAGGTATTATGTGATATTTGTTGATGAATTTTCTCGTAAGTATTGGATCTTCTTCATGCAGAAGAAGAGTGAGACATACTCAAAGTTCTGTGATTTCAAGGCATTGGTTGAGAAAGAGTTGGGGAAGCAAGTGAAAGCTCTAAGGAGTGATAATGGTGGTGAATTCATCTCTGGTGAATTCAAATACTTTTGTAGCGTAGAATGAATTCGAAGAGAAATCATAGCGCCTCATAACCTACAACAAAATGGGGTCTCGGAGAGAAAGAACAGAACGATCGTGGGTGATGCATGAGCGATGATGCATGATTAGGGCCTTCCCATACACTTATGGGCTGAAGCATGCAACACTGCGGTTTATGTGCAAAACCATTGTCCTCATAGAGTACTTGGCATGAGTACACCCAAAGAGGCGTTTTCTAGTAAGAAGCCTGATATTTCTCATTTGAAGATTTTTGGCTCACCTGTTTACATTCATGTGACGAAGGATGTCAGGAAGAAGCTAGAGCTGACCGCAGAGGTTGGGATATTTTTGGGGTACACAGAAACACCCCACAATTATCGTGTGTATTTTCTATACAGTCAGATGACTGTTGTGCGACGGGATATCAAATTTCATGAAGAGAAAGCCATGAAGTTGTCGCTTGAGAGGGAGCTACACTTGCATGCAGATGAGGAGCTACTTGCTCCTAAAGATGAGCCTCTGGATGTGGCTCAGCCACAAGAGGAGTTTCATGGAGTGGAAGAAACCACTCATGCAGTTCCAAACATCAGAGGGTGGAAGCGCACTACAAAATTTGAGCGACTGAATCTTGATGCAGCGTAGAATGTAGGAGCACCTACATCACAGCGCAGACAGAGATAGTCACATGACCGATTTATTGGATACATGATTCTGATGAGCAAGTGTATCGTGAAAGAACCATCTTCTTTCGAGGAAGCTGTGGAGGATCCCACATGGGTAGATGCCATGGTGGAAGAGTATGATTCAATTGTCAGAAACAGTGCATGGGAGATTGTCCCAAGGCCGAAAGGGAAATCAGTGGTAGGTTCGAGATGGATCTACAAAGTGAAGCAAGCTGCTGACGAGAGCGTCGAGAAGTAAAAGGTAACATTTTTTTCCCAAGGCTTTTCACAGATCGAGGGGATTGACTATGAAGAAACCTTTGCACCTGTCACAAGGTATTCTTCCATACGGACCATCCTTGCTCTCTCAGCACATATGGGTTGGCACATTCATCAGATGGATGTGAATACTGCATTCCTCAATGGAGTTATTGAGGAGGAGGTGTACATAGAGCAGCCTGAAGGATTCAAAATCTTCAGCAGTGAGTCACATGTGTGCAGGCTCAAAAGAGCATTGTATGGGCTGAAACAAGCACCTCGTGCTTGGTACACACAGATAGACAGTTATTTCACCGGTCTTGGTTTCGCCAAGAGTGAGGCGGATCCAAACCTATACCAGATTGTGGTGGAGGGTAAGTTGTTGATCATTGTACTTTATGTAGATGATTTGATACTAACAAGTGATGAACTATTGATACACTCATGCAAGGAAGATCTTGCAAAGGAGTTTGAGATGAAGGACTTGGGCCTCCTTCATTATTTCCTAGGATTGGAAATTTGGCAGCGGAAGGGTGGACTGTTTGTGTCTCAAGGCAAGTATTCCAAGGAGATACTGGAGAAGTTCAACATGCGAGCCTGCAAGCCTATCGACACTCCTCTTCCTGGTGGTTGGAGGAAAGAGGATGCTACATTAGCAGAGGTAGTGGATGCCAATGTTTATCCAGACTTGGTTGGTTCGCTCATGTATCTAGTCATTACACGACCAGACATATGCTATGCTGTTAACCAACTTTCACAAGCTATTAAGCCTACCAAGCTCTTTTGGAAGGCAGGAAAGCATGTCCTGAGGTATCTCAGGGGCACATCGAGATATGGATTGTGGTACATACAGTTGGATGAGATGAAGTTGCATGGCTTCACGGATGCATATCAACAAGTGTGGAGCCCAACTACGTAAAGAGCACATCTCGAGGGATATTCGCATCGTGTCTAGGCAGCTGGAGACAGAAATCGTAGATCCATGGCACTCGCCCAATGTGAGGCCGAGTACATGGCAGCAAGTTTGGCTACATGCGAGGCTATATGGATGAGGACGATCTTGGTCGAGTTGTTCGGTTCACACTTAGATCCTACTATGATATATTGTGATAATCAGAGTTGCATTAAACTCTCGGTTAATCCAGTATTTCATGATAGATATAAACATATTGACATCCAGTATCATCATATCAGAGATTATGTGTAGCGGAAGATCATGTTGCTTTCATACATTCCTACGGAGGATCAGGATGCAGATATTCTGATGAAGGCACTCACCAGGAGAAAATTCGAATGCCATAGAGACAGGATCAGGGTGGCAGATAATCCCTATCTTGTTGAGAGGGAGTGTTGAGATTCAACAAGATTATGAGCTTAGTGAAAAGAGTCGCCTTCACTAAGTGGGCCCGCAGGCTATTTTTGGCGCAAAGTCTATTTTTAGACTATGTCTATTTTTAGACATGTCGATCATATTCTATGAGTTGAAGGATGCTATTTGTGGATGGTTGGTCAAGTTGGAAAAATAGATGGACTTCTATTTTTAGACATATTGGGCGGAATCTATTTTTAGATTGCTAGTCTAAAAATAGATATGTCGAATATTATTAGCTTTTAATAATATTTGGACTCTAAACATTATCTTATTCTCTTGGAGCACTTCAGTTAAGTGCACAGATGTGGCACAACAGCTGACAGAAGGAATTACGCTATTCCTGAGGGTTTACTGGAGCTAATGCATGAGGACTTCAATTAGAACTCATGTGATAGAGTTTGGTGGAGTTATAGAAGTAGTTGGTGGAGTTGTATTTAGTTTAACTCAGTTAGACTCAGTTGAGCTAGTTGTATCTAGTCTAACTGATTGATACACTAGTGAGAGTGGTGTGAATTAATTAGTTAATTAATTCACTAAATAAAAACTCATTAATCAACTGAAGAATACATCAGTTAACTACAGTGCATGGACAGTTTCAGTGGAGACCAGTGGAGAGGTAGGTAAAAGAGCAAGTGTGACTATCAGTTGTGACTATAGTGATGCATTGATTGCATCCAACACTCAGTGGAGATGCCAATAAGGATTTTGTAGTGTAATCTTGGTGAATTTGAGTTCATTCAGAGCCATTCTTTAGCAGGTATTGCGCAGTAGAGGCAGGCTAGCAGGTGGTAGGGATCGGTGCATGGATTTGCAAGATCGGGCCTGATTAGTGTGTAGCGATTGTATTGTACTAAGAGCTTGACATGTCCAGCTTTGTATGAGGATTTTTACATGATCTCTATGACATATATTATATACAAATAGTTGGGGTTTTTAGCTTCAGGCTTTCCCGTTAAACAACTGTGTTAATGTGTGTGAATTTTTATGGTTTCATGTGTGCATTGCAATTGATTTAATTTCTGCATGTGATGATAAATAGTGGAATAGATTCTGTATTGTGCATGAAGTTAAAATAGTGTGTGATCAGGAGAATCTTGGATATATAACACATAATTTATATAATTTCTACATTTGGTTCTCTGATCCTGAACAAGCATTTTCCTTTGAAGTGCATCTTTGTTGCACTGAAAATTGTCACCTTGACATTCTGCTATCTGTATGAGCTCATTATCACTCATACTTTCCTCCTTTGCAAGTCTAAAAACATCAGTTCCTCATTTCAAGCCTTAAAAATAAGAGAAAATCTCTCAAAAAGTCTCTAAAACTCCAGTATCGCACTTTCTCTTTGTCTTACCTGTGGTCCCGCACCTAATGGTCATGTCTCCTGTGTACCTGACTGCACTTTCTCTGTGTTAAGGGTGCGGACCCCTGTAAAATATTAAAAGGGCGCAAGTAAACTCAAAAAGCTCACTTTCAGTCATTTCTAGAAGCTTCTGGAAGGAATCTTGCAGTGGAAAATCCGCTCTTTTCAGGTTCATGTATCCCATGCCTTAAGGAGCTAACCCCTTGATGTGAGGATCTTATCCCTTTGAAGGAGGATTCTATCCCTTCATAGGTGGAACTATAACCTCCTATTTTTCACTATAAAAAGAGGCATAGGGCAGCCTCAAAGGGTTACTAAGAACTAGACATTTGATGAGTTCAAGTTTTAGTGTTATTTGAGGTAAAGTGCTGTTGGAACTTAGACTCCTTTAGCTGAGATTTTACGAGGAAAGATTACATACCTGTATGTATCTCGGTTGGAAGAGTGCAAGGCTTGTTAGAGTAAAGTAAATTCCTTCTTCACACCCGAGGAAGACCTGTTCAACATCAAGACTGAAAAGGTTGTAAGGTTCTTCTACTATTTCAAAGTTAATACAAATAAGTTTGTTTTTCTCAAGAAGCTGTCAATTGATTGTTTATTTTATGGATTCCTTGATCACCATAATAGATATGATTTATGAATATATGCTATGCAGGTGCTATTTGATGTTTGTTTGTTTGTGATTGTAGATCTTCGAAGATAAATCTTTTGGGCGACTGAAGGACGACTACTACAAACAAGCGTTGGATCAAGGTAGGATCGTAACACCTTTGTAGCATTTACTTATAAATCGTGATATATCTAGAGAAAGGTAGATTTTATTTTATTTTTTTTGCTAGACTATATTCTGATAGTAGGGAGATCGTTCTTGTCCGCAAGATCAATTTATCCGGCCAACAAATTGGCGACTCCGTTGGGGAAAGAATTTGATTTTTGGTTTTTCTTTTATTTTGACTTGAGAAAATGGTTTTTTTGGTTTTTGATTGATGTATACTGGCTTGGGTAGCTTAGTTTTACTTTTCTTTCAAAAGTTTTAAGAAATTTTTTGTTTTTCTTGAAGTTTTCTAGGGACTGCACTTTATCTTCACACACGGTGCGGGCATCTCCGCACTTTCCTTGAGTAACCAGTGCGGGACCGCACCTGTTTGCTCTGGATCCTACGGACCCTGTCAAATTTTTGAAAAACTTAAGATTTCTCCTTCCAGTTTGAGTTTAGATTTAATTTAGGATTCTTAGCATCTACCCAAATCTGTATTATTCTGTCAAAAAGCCTTGTTTATGAGTTTCTTTCGGCAATTTTTTTATCTCATCAATCTCCGTTAAGTTAATTGGGTGTTTTGAGTCTCTTTTTTGAGAAATTCTTAATTTGATTTCCTTTGGTCATTACTTGGAGGTTTGTCTCAATCTTTTCACAATTTTGCATCTTTTTGCTTTTGTTTTTGCATCTTGGTGGGGCTAAATTGTGTATGAGTGTTAATCGCCTTTGAGTGTTTTTATTTTTGATCTTGGGAACTCTCACCCAATTTTCTTTACTTACACTTGATTGGTTCTTAGATTACATTAGAATCATCTTGTGTTTGAGAATTCTCTTGCATAGATCACATTTTCATAATTAGAATTCTCATTTTCAGAATATGAGTGAAAAATGTGCATAGATTACATTTGCATACTTTTCAAGTGAATTGTGCATAGATTACAATTGCATAGTTTACATTCTGAAAAATCAATCGTAGATTTAGATCAATTTCTTTAATTTGAATTTACATGTTTTTATGCTTGTTTTAAAAACACAAAAATAAAAATAAAAAATATGGAATTGATTAGCATTAGTTTTTCTTGATGAAATTATTGCATTAGAGAATTTGTTATATTTTCTCTTAGTGATCAATTTTTTGATAAACTCATGAAAATCCGGAGATGGTTTTGCTATCTTTCGTTCTCATAAAACACATGAAAATGCCGAGTTCTTTCCATCTTTTCCTGCTCGTAGATTAAACTGAAATTCGGCCATATGAGTACATTTTTATCACTTTTTCGAACTCGTTAAAATTTACAGAAAAAGCGAAACTACAGAGCATACTTTTATCACTTTTTCGGACTCTTTCAAAAATTTACGAAAAAGCGAAACCTTGGAGTCCTCTTTTAAGCCCTTTTTATACTCTCGAAAATTGAAAAGATTGCCGAGCACTTGAATATTCGAACTCGTTAAAATAAATGAATGATCGTCCTTTCAGTATAAGTTTACCCCTTTTACGGACTGAAATGGACTATTTATGAAAAAGGTATACGTTGACTAATTACGGTCAATAGAGTTCTCTCCCGCATTATTTTATCCTTTTTCGGGCTTAAGAGACTAAATTTATGAAAAAGTACACCCATGGAGTTTTCTTAAGTTTTTTCTTCTGACTCCCTAAAATTGAAAAACACCGAGTTTCTCCTATACTGGACTCATTAAAATTTAACAGTAAAGGACCTGTTCAATTTTAAAACATGAACAAACCACTCCTTCTTAGGGTTAAAATTTTAAACTAAGTTGGACTCATCCGAAGGATGAGCTTATAAACAAGCAAATTTTATCCTCCTCAAGCTTGTCAAAAATAAAGAGGTACTTGCCAGAAATGGGGGGACTAAATTGTGTATGAGTGTTAATCGCCTTTGAGTGTTTTTATTTTTTATCTTTGGAACTCTCACCCAATTTTATTTACTTACACTTGATTGGTTCTTAGATTACATTAGAATCATCTTGTGTTTTAGAATTCTCTTGCATAGATCACATTTGCATAATTAGAATTTTCATTTTCAGAATATGAGTGAAAAATGTGCATAGATTACATTTGCATACTTTTCAAGTGAATTGTGCATAGATTACAATTGCATAGTTTACATTCTGAAAAATCAATTGTAGATTTAGATCAGTTTCTTTAATTTGAATTTACATGTTTTTATGCTTGTTTTAAAAACACACAAAAAAAAAAATGGAATTGATTAGCATTAGTTTTTCTTGATGAAATTAGTGCATTAGAGAATTTGTTATATTTTCTCTTAGTGATCAATTTTTTGCATTATTGGAAGTGAATGGAAACTCTCTCCTTACTTTAGTTAGGATTCATCAAATTGAAAAGATTACATTATCATATTTGATTCTATTCAGTTTTGGGTTGGGTCATAACACTATTGGTTTCATATCCATTTACCCTTTGAGTAATAACAACCTAAATAACACAACGCTTAATTAAAATTCATCTAGTAATTTTTACAATTTTAGGGCTCTTTCCACCAATCTAGCTCAAGATTAATGCTTTGGAATAGGTTGTAGTTAACTTTCCAAAGCAACTAAAACAAACAAGTATTCGATCTTGCGGTAGGAAAAATTCCAATTGTAGCATGTATGCTTTGGGAAGCTCCTCCTAATGGAATCAAGCACGAGATCATATCCAAAACAGTGGGGTAATCAATCCTTCCTCATTGGGAACGATAGAATATATACACGTATTGACAACGGTAAACCTTGGATAGACCATTGTCAAGGAGCCTGGGGTCACTTTTCGGTATACCTTGGATTATGTCAAGGAGCCTTCAAGGGGATTGAGCTTTGTTACTCTGTCCTTGTGTGTGTATCGAATCGTAGACTGTTCCCCCAGGTATATTTGTTTCTATTAGTAAACTTAGTCACCATAAACTTTAAGATTCTTTCCCAAGGTGAAGGTGGAGGGAAGATCCCATTGTACCTGGAGCAGACGTCGGCTATACTCACTTGGACTCTCTAGAAGGTTATCTTCACTCGAGATGGTATAGTGGAGAAACTTGCACCAGTCTATTTCATTAAGCAGGTTGTCGGGGTAACTGTTCCAACTGCCATTCCTGCATTAAAATTCTATGATGTTGGATTTCATCACCAACTAGTGTTTTTAGTGTGGGAATCTACTGTTTGTGTGTGGTTTGACTCCTAGATTTGATAGCGCGTGTTCATTTGTTTGTTTTTACTTTTAGAGACCATAGGTGTGATTTGTGAATTTTAATTGTTAGGTGTGAATTGTGAATTTTTAATTTTAGTTTTAAATTGTTAATAAAATTAACTGAAGTTGAATATAATGACAACTGTTCCAGAATTTACCAACCAAGGAACCCCTCTTAACGAGAATCCTAGTAATTTTCCTTGCTTTGGAAATGTTGGTCCTCCTTATATGGCTACATTGTCATTACCTGGATTTACAATAGGTTTACCGATTTGGTTATTTTCAACTTCATTGGCCCCGAATACTCCAATTGTTCCACCTCAACCGAATGCTTCACCTCAACAGAGTTCACCATCTCAACATTACCAACCTTCTGTTGACCCTTTACCTTCTTCACCCAATATTTCTTCCTCCATTTCTTCCTCTTCACTTGGTAAAAGCCTTGATGCTAGTAACCAGGTGGCTAAGAAGAAGAAGAAAGGGAAGAATAAGAAGAAGAAGAAGTAAGATAAGAAAGAATTCAACCAACCAACCATGGCTGTAAATGTTAGTTGTGTTGAGGAAACCTCCAACATGCATCGTAAACCCAAATACCCTTGTAGGCTTTGTAAGGGTGACCACTTCCTTATCAATTGTCTCGATATTCCGAAAGTCTTTGAAGTATGGTCAGAAAAATCCCATCAACTTTCCGTTGATCCATCAACCAGTGATAGTCAGGTTCCTGGGAAAAAGGGTAAAGTTAGGTTTCCTTGTAAGTTATGCAAAGGGAGTCATCAAACTCACATTTTCCCTCACATGGATGAAGCCTCAAAATTGTTGGAAAACCTTACTGTTCCACAGCAAGAACTTCCAACTGGTTACCGTCAACTTTCTCCCAACCTACCGTCAACTGACGGAAGGATTGATCCAATTCCAAGTACATTCAATCCCACTCTTCCATTGGAGATTGAAACTCATATCACTCAGGTTGATGATCCATTAGTTGATAAAGTGGTCAACTCAATTTCCCATTCATTCGATCCCACTCTCCCTGAAGAGAGTGAACTTCATACCGCTCAGGTTCTTCTTGTTACTTCAGATTCTTCTACGCTGGGGGGTATTTCACCTATTTCTACAGAACCCCCTCCAAGTACTGAGGTCTTTTCCTTTGATTGGAATAGACTGACAGAACCTCGTCTTCCTTCCTCCATCCCTTTCCAAATCATTGTGAAGGTTGGTGGTAGGGACATACACCACACACATGTCGATGAAGGTGCTTTTGTTAGTATTTTATCCTCAACTGCTTGGAAAGCTTTGGGTTCCCCTCAGCTTGTGCCTGTTACACAGAATTTGAAAGCTTTTAACAGAACCATTAGTGAACCTTTAGGGATCCTTCCTAGGTTTTCTATTACTTTGGAAGGTAAAATTGTTTGTATTGATATTATGGTAGTTCGAGGCCCCTTGGATTTCAATTTACTCCTTGGGCGAGACTATGTCTATGCAATGAAAGTTGTCGTATCGACACTCTTTCGCGTGATGTCTTTCCCTCACAATGGAAACATTGTGACTGTTGACCAGCTTTCGTTCCCTAGTCTTGATTCAACTACCAATAATCTGACACCCCTAAATGTTCCTGATAAGAAAGTGGTGTCTACCCCGCCACGGGTTAATTATGTCGCAATTAGTCCCATGTTTTTAGTTACCGAGGTAAGTGAGCCTTTCACTATTTTCTCGACTTCCTATGACTTAGATCCAGTAATTGACATGGAAAACTCTATGGGAATATTTGAACGCAATGTTCTTAGCCCTTTTGAGTCCCTTGACATGTGTTCCTTCCAGAGAATTGTTCTTCCATCTGATGAAGACCTCTTGGAAGCCATGCTCGAGGAGTGTCCCTTGACATGTCTTTCTTCTAGTTGGAAGCCATGACAAGGTCACCTGCGAGGATAGTTCCTTTTACTGTGTCAAACTTGTTAAAAAATGAATCAATGGCCCGTGTGGAGAGTTCCTTTTACTGTGTCAACCTCGTTAAAAAATGAATCAGTGAGTGTGAGGATAGTTCCTTTTACTGTGTCAACCTCATTAAAAAATGAATCAGTTAGTCGAGAGCATAGTTCCTTTTCTTGTGTCAAGCTCGTTAAAAAAAATGAAACAAGCTTCCAAAAGGAAAGTTCTTTTCCTGTGTCAACCTTGTTTAAAAATAAACAGATTCATACGAGGATAGTTCCTTTTACTGTGTCAACCTCGTTAAAAAATGAATCAGTTGGTCAGAGGATAGTTCCTGTTACTGAGTCAACCTCGTTAAAAAATGAATCAGGTATGAGGACAGTTATTTTCTTGTGTCAACCTCATTAAAAAATGAATCAGTAGGTAGATTGTTGAGAGTAGATTAATAGATTAGAAATAAGCAGTTTCTGAGGATAGTTCCTATTACTGAGTCAACCTCGTTAAAAAAGAATCAGGTATGAGGAAAGTTCCATTTACTGTGTCAACCTCGTTAAAAATGAATCAATGGATCAAGAGGAAAGTTTCTTTTACTGTGTCAACCTTGTCAAAAAATGAAACACGTTGCCATGAGCATAGTTCTTTTCCTGTGTCAAGCTCGTTAAAAAATGAAACAAATCCTCCCCTAATTGAGTTGAGTCTTTGACTAGATCTCGTAAATGTTAAGTCATATATTTAGGTTAGTTATTTCAGTTTTTGCATAATTTTCTTATAGTTTTAGGTTGGGTATTTCATATGATCTCGTAAATGAACCTTCATTTTATCCAGTTATTAATTACCAGTAGTCTATTTAGTTTAATGAAATGAAGCTGGGGGGCATGCGCTCTAACAGATTACGCTTAGGGGGCATTAAAACCTATCTGAAGCATAGTTTTTCTCTGTTTCAATATTTTGTAAAAATGAAACCTATCTCGAGTCGATTTCGGTTATTTTCAAGACTCGTTAAACTCATGAAAATCCCGAGATGGTTTTGCTATCTTTCGTTCTCGTAAAACACATGAAAATTCTGAGTTCTTTCCATCTTTTCCTGCTCGTAAATTAAATTGAAATTCGGCCATATGAGTACATTTTTATCACTTTTTCAAACTCATTAAAATTTACAGAAAAAGTGAAACTACAGAGCATACTTTTATCACTTTTTCGGACTCTTTCAAAAATTTACGAAAAAGCGAAACCTTGGAGTCCTATTTTAAGCCCTTTTTAGACTCTCGAAAATTGAAAAGATTGTCGAGCACTTGATTATTCGAACTCGTTAAAATAAATGAATGAACGTCCTTTCAGTATAAGTTTACCCCTTTTACGGACTGAAATGGAATATTTATGAAAAAGGTATACGTCGACTAATTACGGTCAATAGAGTTCTCTCCTGCATTATTTTATCCTTTTTCGGGCTCGAGAGACTAAATTTATGAAAAAGTACACCCATGGAGTTTTCTTAAGTTTTTTCTTCTGACTCCCTAAAATTGAAAAACACTGAGTTTCTCCTATACTGGACTCGTTAAAATTTAACAGTAAAGGACCTATTCAATCTTAAAACAGGAACGAATCACTCCTTCTTAGGGTTCAAATTTTAAACTAAGTTGGACTCATCCAAAGGATGAGCTTATAAACAAGCAAATGTTATCCTCCTCAAGCTTGTCAAAAATAAAGAGGTACTTTCCAGAAATGGTGGGGGAAAAGAGAGAAAAACGAACCTGTTTGTTACATTTTGATTATTCGGAAAGCCGTTAACCACTCTTGAACACGACACTTTTTGTTCACCTGGGTTGGGAAATCCTTTGCCTAACAGTTAATCAAACCATATTGAAAGTCTTCAGCCAGTTTCTGGGTATTAGCTTTGGGTCAATTGTCACCAAGCCATCTGCAGTGTCGTTATGTGCTCAAGAGGACAGTTCAAACAAACCATTCATCTGTAAAATATTTGTTTTCCATTTTGACCATCCCTGAGTCAGTCCTTGCCAATATATTTCTTCAAAAATTGATCTATGATTTCATTTTGTGGGCTTTCCTATGACGGATCACTTTCTATCGATGACAACTCATTATCTAGGAAGTTGATCTAGGAATCGTCAGTACCTTGAAATCTACATGCCTCAATGAAAGGTTTCTCGCCTTCAATGACAAGTTGCATCATTGACCTTCGATCAAATGATTCTGTGATATGTTTGACTTCAGCTCATTCATTCACATTTCATGGACTGTACTGAGTACTTTGAGGTCCATTGACATTACTGGTGGTTACTCTCACACTTGTTAACAGTTCACATTATTGATTGGTAATCAAGTGGTTTCTACCATGTTCGACTTCAACACATTCATTCACATGGATAGGATCGTACTAGTTCGGGAAGCAGAAATCAAGACCCTGGATCTAGTTTCTACCATCCAAGTTGCGAGGAATTTTGTTATTCATTTATATAGTGGACTATTCATAAACAGATGGTTGCATCCATAATGTTTCTACACATGTCTATATTGTTGATGTATTGAAAAATCATTCCTGTATCAGAACATTTTAAGTTAGTTTTCTAGTTAGTTTTGATCTGAGTATGGGAATGCCTACCTCAGCGATGATATGTCTACATATATATATATATATATATATATATATATATATATATATATATATATATTGCATTGAATGCTTTTACAGGTTCTGACTGGGGTGTCCACAGGATGATCCTTGAAATGAAAAAGTACTTCACTCTTCATACATGACAGACTCTATCTTCATCTATTACAGACTTCACACTTTAGGGGGCAATCTGTTGCACTGAAAATTGTCACCTTGAAATTTTGCTATCTGTATGAGCTCATTATCACTCATAATTTCCTCCTTTAAAAGTATAAAAACATCAGTTCCTCATGTCAAGCCTTAAAAATAAGAGAAAATCTCTCAAAAAATCTCTAAAACTCTGGTATCGCACTTTCTCTTTGTCTTACCTGCGGTCCCGCACCTAATGGTCATGTCTCCTGTGTACCTGACCACACTTTCTCTGTTTTAAGGGTGCGGACCCCTGTAAAAGATTAAAATGGCGCAAGTAAAATCATAAAGCTCACTTTCAGTCATTTCTAGAAGCTTCTGGAAGGAATCTTGTGGTGGCAAATCCACTCTTTTCAGGTTCATGTATCCCATGCCTTAAGGAGCTAACCCCTTGATGTGAAGAGATTATCCCTTTGAAGGAGGATTCTATCCCTTCATAGGTGGAACTATAACCTCCTCTTTTGCACTATAAAAAGAGGCATAGGGCAGCCTCAAAGGGTTACTAAGAACTAGACATTTGATGAGTTCAAGTTTTAGTGTTATTTGAGGTAAAGTGTTGTTGGAACTTAGACTCCTTTACCTGAGATTTTATGAGGAAAGATTACATACCTGTATGTATCTCGGTTGGAAGAGTGCAAGGCTTGTCAGAGTAAAGGAAATTCCTGCTTCAGACCCCGAGAAGACATGTTCAACATCAAGGCTGAAAAGGTTGTAAGGTTCTTCTACTATTTCAAAGTTAATACAAATAAGTTTGTTTTTCTCAATAAGATATCAATTGATTGTTTATTTTATGGATTCCTTAATCACCATAATAGATATGATTTATGAATATATGCTATGCAGGTGTTATTTGATGTTTGTTTGTTTTTTATTGCAGATCTTCGAAGATAACTCTTTCGGGTGATTGAAGGATGACTACTACAAACAAGCGTTGGATCAAGGTAGGATCGTAACACCTTTGTAGAATTTACTTATAAATCGTGATATATCTAGAGAAAGGTAGATTTAATTGTCTGTTTGTTGCTAGACTATATTTTGATACTAGGGAGATCGGTCTTGTCCGCAAGATCGATTTATCCGGCCAACAATCTTGTCTAATTTCATCCAATGCATTCAACTCCATCAGCCTTTGTTTTTGTGCCTCATCCAAATCCATTCCTAGCTGCATGGTTGTTCTAAAGGTTTTAACTTGGAATTCTATAGGAAGGAGCACTTGCTTTCCGTAAACCAACTCATAAGGATGTTGATTTATGGTAGCATCGGATGTGCTCTAGCCTTGTAACTTTTTATATAGGCTAGACACGTGTATTCCATAAAACCCAGAAATGGTTTTGGAAAATTCCACTTAGAGATGGCTTAATTAAATTAATTAATTATTTTTTTAATGTTTTCCTAAGTCTAAAATTAGGGAAACTGATTAATTAAAGGTTATTAATTCAACTAAGTGTGAATCTTCTAGATAAAGTCATGGATCACCTCCAAGTTAATATTAGCCCTTGATTATGTTTTAATCTTGGTCGTTGAAGGTTCAACAGAAGAATATAAGAAGGAGGGTGAGGGGCCTATGGAAAAATACGTTGAGGCACTTGAGCCATTGATAATTTTTGAATTTGTGTGAGAAGACACAGCTTTTGATCAAGAATAAAATCACTAGGGTGGGGTTTGCTAAGTGATTGTGATTCAGTGATTGTGATTCAGTGATAAGATCCAGAGAGGGGTAGAAGCAGATACTGGTCAGGAGGACCAGGAGTGCGTTTCAAAGAGAGGCAGCAGTGACGCCGAGAGAGACAGCACAGTTTCCTGAAGGAGTGACGTAGATCCTGCAGGAAATCACGCAGAAGCAGCGCAATTTCTCTTGGATTTAGTCCGGAGATAGCTAGAGGCTAGGGTTTCTGAGCCAGGAGGGTCGAAATCTAGTCTCATATTAGCCATATTAGTTGCAGTAAGGGGTAACGCAATTTCTCAAGATTTCCCATGCAGATTAACGCATATCCAGCATAAGAAATCACGCAGAGGTAGTGAGGGCTTCACTAGCGTTGTTTTTTATCAGCCGGAGACTTGCAAAGTGAGGTATATCTCACAATTATATTTGTTGTCTAGATTTCTCTGAAGGGTTTTCCAGATGTTGGCACCCTAGTTCTATTCAAGATTCTGCTGCTTAATAATACAAAACCTCAGATCTGCTGCACCAGTTTTCCCCAGTTGGGTTTTTCTGGGGACTTAGTCCAAAAATAACTGTGTCACGTGTGGATGTTTTTCATTGTATTTTGTTCAGATTGTTTCAACACTTAGGTTTATTCCGCAGCATTATTTCTGTAGACTGCTTCAGAAATTACTTTGATATTTCACTATAATGAAATAATTATGAAACATAATAGAAGAAGTAATTCAGATATTTTACAGTAGGAATCCGGATCTAGGATTTTTCACATGGTATCAGAGCTTATCCAAGATGAAGTGTAGGTGAAACACAAGTGAACCAGCAGGTCAGTGCTGAAGAGTCTGGGATCTACGTAAGCAACAGTAGACCCTCCTAGAAATTACGTTGTCCAGGCCAAGAGGGCATTCCAGTGCAGAAAAGGCTCCCTCAGAGAGAGTTGACAGAGGGGTAAGCTTTTTCAGTTGCAGAAGAGGCAGCATAGTTGAAGGACGTAGTTACTGCGCAGCATTAAGAGCTAGTGCATAAGTGTCAAAAAAAATTTGAAAAGCACAGTTGGGGATTTCTTGACCTCAAAGGGTTTTTTACTCAAAGAAACTCATCTTTTTCCTGTGCAGCAGCAGAAGCAGTGACCTACTCCTCAAGAAGTGCGTAAGTCTAGTTAAGTAGAAGGTTAGAGGAAGATTTCGACAAGTTGAGGAGATGGCCAGCAATGGAATGCGTGACCAAGATAGATTGGAGGATGTCTCCAATTATGTTATTTGGAAATCAAGGATTTAGTTTCTCCTTGATGAGCATGATTTGAAATCCCTCATAGACAACGTAGTTGTAGAACCTCTTGATGCAACACACCTAAGGTAATTCAAGAAGAATATGGCAAGAGCCAAGCAATTGATCCTAGATGGTGTCAAGGATCATATTGTACCCCACATAACAGCAAAGAACACTGCTAGGGAGATGTGGGTAGGGTTGGAAAAGCTATACCAAGGATCTTCTAAGCAGTGAAAGATGTACCTTGAAGAGAAGATGTGGAATATCAAGATGAATAAGGGAGAGAATTTTGACTCCTTCTTGTCTCGGATTCAGAAAAACCAAGATCAATTGTTTGCAGTAGGATCTGCTCCTAGAGACTCAGAGCTAGTAAGACTCACTCTGAACTTTGTTTCAGAGGACTGTCAGGTCTTTGACCAAAGTATATAGGGCAGAGAAAGACTTCCAGGATGGGAAGTAATGTGGGTAGCCTTATAAGAAGAAGAGTTGAGATATCTCCTAAAAATTCACCCAAAGGGTGGCAGTAGTAGTTCAAAGGTCAAGAAGGAGGAAGAAGATAACACTGCCCTTGCATAAAAACGGCAACAAAAGCATAAGAAGAAATATTTTTCCAAGATCAAGTGCTTCTGGTGTGGGGAAATGGGTCATTATGCCACACAGTGTCCTATTAAGAAAAAGGATAAAGAGGAGAAGGAAGATCCATAATCAGTAGCTGCCAATATTGAGGCAGAAAAATATTGTGCTATGTTAGCTAACATTCTGAAAGGAGAAAAGTGGGCTAACTTGGAGTTGTAGATCCAGAATCTACAAGGAGGTGGGATCCTTGAGTATTTCCGAACTCTTGGATCAGATGTGAGCTACGGAAGCCTAAAGACAGTAGCAGGATGGACAGTTGCAGCAGAAGATGAGAAGACAGTGCAGTGGCTAGCAGTACTAGAGCTTGATCAACGTAGAGAGGGAGCAACAGCATCAGCAGTTGAGCAGTAGTAGCATAGTGCACACTGCTGCAGCCCAGTGCAGTGTAGTGCAGTGCTCACACAGTACAGAGCAGCAACAATGCAGTATTTTCATAGAGCTAGTGTAGAAACTAGCAGCAGTTAGTCTTATTTTTCAATTGTAAATTTACTTGTCAAATTTCAGATGCTTTTCTGTTGCAATTAACAACAGTGCACGAGTGCAGCAACAGTAGTAGATGAGTAGCAACAACAAATGAGTAGTCGCAGCGTAGTGCAGAAGTAGTGTAGCACACTACAGAGTAGTTCTCACGCAGTGCAGGGAAGTGATCACACAATGCAGCAGCATGGTTGCAAAAATTCAGAGGGAGTTGCAGTACAGTGGCAGTTGGTAGCAGCATGAAAATTCAACAGCAGTACAATTGCTGCATTTTCTTGTCCAGTGTTGGTGAGCAGCATCAACAGCATAGCAGCAGATGTTCCAGAAGTCAGAGCAGCACATTGAGTTGTTTTTCTAGAGCACTTTCCTCGCTAAAAGGGAGTGTTGATTTA
Organism: Pinus albicaulis; assembly: GCA_034641835.2. Classification (NCBI taxonomy): domain Eukaryota; kingdom Viridiplantae; phylum Streptophyta; class Pinopsida; order Pinales; family Pinaceae; genus Pinus; species Pinus albicaulis. Next base: position 339,759,212 of record CM076576.1, read on the forward strand.
CGGTAGCATCGGATGTGCTCTAGCCTTGTAACTTTGTATATAAGATAGGACACATGTATTCCATAAAACCCAAAAATGGTTTGGAAAATTCCACTTAGAGATAGTTTAATTAAATTAATTAATATTTTTTTAATGTTTTCCTAAGTCTAAACTTAGGGAAACTGATTAATTAAAGGGTATTAATTAAACTAAGTGTGAATCTTCTAGATAAAGTCATGGATCACCTCCAAGTTAATCTTAGCCCTTGATTATGTTTTAATCTTGGCCGTTGAAGGTTCAACAGAAGAATATAAGAAGGAGGGTGAGGGGCCTATGGAAAAATACATTGAGACACTTGAGCCATTGAGAATTTTTGAATTTGTGTGAGAAGACACAGCTTTTGATCTGTAGAAATTTAAAGAATAGATGAATTATTCACCGAGATTATCCTGATTACACACTATTTGAGCTTCATGCATAATACATAACCTCTTCTACAATTGATCATCAATTTGCGGAAATAGAAGCAGTCGCATGCGCACATTAAAACATAATCAAGCACACATATAACACAGTATGTAATGGGGAAAGCTTACGGCTGAAAACCCCCAATTATCTATATATTATAATGATAGAGAACATGTAACAATACATAGCACAAACTCCTCACAAGCTCTCAACACTATCTCCAATTGTTACACACAAACTAGCTCAGATCTGAACAAGTCACAGGTTCAAATCTCCTCCACTGTTTGCCTGCCTCTACTGCGCAATCCAAGATGAGAATGAATTAGATCCAAGTTTGAATACCCTTGGCTTGTACTGCGCAATCCTCATTGGCAATCTCAATCAATGTGTGTGCAAATCTCATGCACAAGTATAGTCACAACTGATAGCCACACTCACCCTTTCACCCACCTCTAACACTGGTCTCCACTGAACTATCCATGCATTGCAATTAATTGATGTATTCTTTAGTTGATTTATGAGTTAATAATTAGTGAATTAATTAATAATTAATTCACACCACTCATCACTAGTGTATTTATCAGTTATACTATATACAACTAGTTCAACTATGTTAAACCGAACACAACCCCACCAACTGTCTCATGAACTCCACCAAAATCTGCCACATGAGTTCTAACTGAAGTCAACCATGCAATAGCTCAACCAAACCCTAGGAAAAGTGTATTTCCCTATGTCAGATGCATGTGCCACATCCGTAGCTCGAACTGAAGTGCTCCAAGAGGATAAGATAATGTTTATAGTCCAAATATTATTAAGAGCTAATAATATTCGACTGATCTATTTTTAGACTGGCAGTCTAAAAATAGACTTCGCCTAATGTCTAAAAATAGAGGTCCATCTATTTTTACCAACTTGACCAATCATCCATAAATAGCATCCTGCAACTCATAGACCATGATCCATATGTCTAAAAATAGACATAGTCTAAAAATAGACTTTGCGACAAAAATCACCTGTGTGGGCCCCACCTAGTTTTGGTGATCACTTTCCAACTAGGATCAGGAATGATGTTTCAGGATGCCTCCTTCACTGTTTCTTGTTGCAATCTTCAACACTCCCTCTCAACAAGAAAGGACTGTCTTTGCATGCGACATGCAACTCCATGCATTCTCCCTGCAACCTTCACAAGCGCCATGCAACTCCATGTATCTGCTTTGCAACTCCTCTGAAACTGAATAGGCTCCAAAAAACTCAATCAGTCTGATGCATATATCATCAAAGTCTTCAACTTCTGCTGGTACCAACTGCACTTGTCATTAGGAACCACTGCGTTGTTGAACTCTTGCACCCATGCACTCTGCACTTGCTGTCAACTCTGATCCGCGCTCCAGTATCCGACACTGTCACTTTGATCTGCCTGCATCAATCCAACTGATCATGCTACTGCTGCACTATGGGCACCTCGTAGCCAAGTTCAATTCATGAGATCCACACCATCTCATGAATCCTGCCCAGAAATATCCTCTTGGGATTAATCATGCATGTCGCCCCACCTCTCACCTGGTGGTATAGCTGCATGCACTCCCTCTGCCCATCTGGCACGAAATTTCTCTGCATGAGTGGTCTCTCCCACTCCATGATCCTCTTGTGGCTGCTCCACACCCCGAGGTTCACTTTCACCTACATGCAAAACTTGCTCCCTCTCAAGCATCAGTTGCATGTCTTCCTTCCGCTTCCCAACAGTAGGAAGCTCCGTAGACATCCCATCTACTTCAAGTCTGTAGAGATTCTTTGCTCGAATCCCAACCTTCTTGACTTGTCCTGTTGCCTTGTGCCGAAGGAAAACTTTTCCTTCACTAAAGACAACTTCATACCCTTTATCCTCTAACATTGCGACTGAGATCAAATTCTTCTTTAAACCTAGAACATGCACTACATCTTGTAAAAGAATGAGTTTACCTGACTCCCTCTGAAAGGTTATGGTACCAATGCCGGTCACATTGTATCATCCATTGTCGCCCAACTCAACATGCAACTGGAGATCTTTCTCCACCAAGTCACTGAAAAGATTCACATCTCCCGTCATGTGAAAGGAAGCACCACTATCAAAATACCACCCCGATCCCAATGCACTAGACACCATGCATGCGATCAATGAGAAGTCCAGCTCAAATTGCGAGGCAAGAGCCTCACTAGCTGCAGCTCCAACAGACTGCTTGTTCTTCTTCTTCTGTGGACAATTTGTGGCGTAATGTCCATGCTCGTGACAGTGAAAACACTTCACTTTGGACATGTCATGCTCTTTACCATCCGCACCGGATTGAGAAGCATTCCTCTTGCCCTTCCCCTTCCTTGCTTTGGCAGCCAAAGCGCAATCTTCTTCATCAGATGCCTTTGATGAAGATCCATCCCTGGTACTCTGCCTTATCTCCTCTTGCACAAGATCCGACCAAAGTCGCTCCCATCCTGGAAATTTCTCCCGACCATTGACAGAGTCCTCGTAGCTATGCCAACTCTTCGGAAGCCCAAGGAGAGCCAAGCTCACCAAGTCTTCTTCATCCACACTAACTCCTACACTTCCAAGCTCATCCCTGTAGTGGACAAACTTTGTCAAGTATACCGGAATAGTGTCATTCTTCTCCATCTTTATTTTCCTGAGTTTATCCTTGAGCGCCAACTTCCTCTAGTCGCTCTTGCTTTGGAATAAATCTGTCAAGGCTTTCCACATCAAAAATGGAGAAGCCTTACCATGCAGGCTGGACACTATGTGATCCTTCACGCCCTCCAACAGAATCCTTCGACACTTTGTTGTCTTCTTTTGCCAAGCCTCAACCAAGGCTGCATCGCTAGGCTTTGGAACTTCAGCATCTATGAACTCCTTCAGCCCATTGTCATCGAGCACCGCCTCCATCCTATCTCTCCATGCAATATAATTCGAGCTGCCTTCAAGAGCATACTCCAATCGCAATCCTTGATAAGACATTTCAACTTTCGACACCAAGAAAACACTGTTGCAAATTCGAATTCCACCAGCTCAAAACTCAACCGCTTCTGATCTGTGAGAACAAAGTATTTCTAGCATAGAGATTGACTGTAGGGGCATTTACTGGATATATCACCTTTCAAAGAAAGGATGGATCCAGAGGCTACATGGCCCTCGTACAGACTCTGTCTACCGAAATAAAATGTAATCACTGTAATAGATCCGATGATCAATTTCGCTCCGATACCATGTAGAAATTTGAATAATAGATGAATTATTCACAGAGATTATCCTGATTACACACTATTTGAGCTTCATGCATAATACATAACCTCTTCTACAATTGATCATCAATATGCGGAAATAGAAGCAGTCGCATGCGCACATTAAAACATAATCAAGCACACATATAACACAGTATGTAATGGGGAAAGCATACAGATGAAAACCCCCAACTATCTGTATATTATAATGATAGAGAAAATGTAACAATACATAGCACAAAGCTCCTCACAGCTCTCAGCACTATCTCAATTGTTACCTGACAACTCGAGATGAGAACAAGTCCATGATTCAAATCTTCTCCCATTCCATTTGCACCCGCACTCTTTAACATGATCAAAGATGAAGTCGTTCAGTCCAACTTTGAATCCCTTGGCTTTTCACCAATCACTCATTTTAGAATCTCAGTAGTGTATTATTGCAAATCTCATGCACAAGAAATATGGTGATAGCCACACTCACCCTTTCACCCACCTCTAACACTGGTCTCCACTGAACTGTCCATGCATTGCAGTTAACTGATGTATTCTTTAGTTGATTTATGAGTTAATAATTAGTGAATTAATTAAAAATTAATTCACATCACTCATCACTAGTGTATTTATCAGTTAGACTATATACAACTAGTTCAACTAAGTTAAACCGAACACAACTCCACCAATTGTCTCATCAACTCCACCAAACTCTGCCACATGAGTTCTAACTGAATTCAACCATGCAATAGCTCAACCAAACCCTAGGAAAAGTGTATTTCCCTCTGTCAGCTGCATGTGCCACATCCGTAGCTCGAACTGAAGTGCTCCAAGAGGATAAGATAATGTTTATAGTCCAAATATTGTTAAGAGCTAATAATATTCGACTGGTCTATTTTTAGACTGGCAGTCTAAAAATAGATTCTGCCCAATCTCTAAAAATAGAGGTCCATCTATTTTTACCAACTTGACCAATCATACATAAATAGCATCCTGCAACTCATAGACCATGATCGACATGTCTAAAAATAGACATAGTCTAAAAATAGACTTTGCGACAAAAATCACTTGTGTGGCCCCCACCTAGTTTTGGTGATCACTTTCCAACTAGGATCAGGAAAGATGTTTCAGGATGCCTCCTTCACTGTTTCTTGTTGCCATCTTCAACATGATCAAGAATCAAATCACTAGGGTAGGGTTTTCTAAGTGATTATGATTCAATGATCAGATCCAGAGAGGGGCAGAAGCAGATACTGGTCAGGAGGACCAAGAGTGCATTTTAGAGGGAGGCAGCAGTGACGCAAAGAGAGACAATGCATTTTTCTAAAGGAGTGACGCAAATCCTACAAGAAATCATGCAGAAGCAGCGCAGTGTCTCTTGGAGTCAGTTTGGAGATAGCTAGAGGTTGGGGTTTCTGAGCCAGGAGGGCCGAAATCCATTCTTATATTAGCCAGAGAAGTTGCAGTAAGGGGTGACGCAGTTCCTCAAGCTTGTCCATGCAGGCTTACGCAGATCCAGCATAGGAAATCATGCAAAGGCAATGAGGGCTTCACCAGCACTATTTTTGATCAGTCGGAGACTTGTAGAGTGAAGTATATCTCACAATTATATTTCCTATCTATATTTCTCTGAAGGGTTTTCCTAATGTTGGCACCGTAGTTGTATTCAAGATTTTGCTACTTAATAATAAAAACCCTCAGATCTGCTGCACCGATTTTCCCAAGTTTTGTTTTTCCGGGGACTTAGTCCAAAAATAACTGTGTCACATGTGGATGTTTTTCATTGTATTTTGTTCATATTGTTTTAGCACTTAGATTTATTCCGCGGCATTATTTGTGTAAATTGCTTCAGAAATTACTTTGATATTTCACTGTAATGAAATAATTATGAAACATAATAGAAGAAGTAATTCATATTTGTTGCAGTAGGAATCCAGATCTAGGATTTTTCACAAAGGGAATGCCCTATTATGTTTCTCTAGGTTGTCCTATAGGACCACAAAGATTCAAGTAACCTATTAGCCCAGTCTTTATGATGTAGTTGTATTGTCTTGGCAAGAATGGCTTCAATGATATTATTGGTGGACTCTACCTGCCCATTTTCCTGTGGAGGGTAAGGTGTAGATTTCTGGTGCCTGATTTGGTATTGCTCAGTGATAGTTTTAACCAATTTAGAATTAAATTGGCTACCTTGATCAATTGTTATTTCCCTTTATACACCAAAACGGGTAAATATATCTTCAAATAGGAAACAACAATATATTTTTCATTCGCAGAATATAGTGCTTTTGCTTCTACCCATTTGGTTACATAATTTGTACATACCATAATATATTTATTCTTTTTAGACTTGGTAGAGATTGGGCCAACAAAGTCTAATGCCCATTTATCAAAAGTTTCAATGACTACCTGTGCTTGAAGAGTCATCTCATTTGTTGTGGTAGGTTTCCCCATTCTTTTACAATCATCGCAGTTGGCCACATATTTCTTTGCATCTTTAAAAATGGTGGGCCAATAATACCCGGCTTGTAGTAATTTTTATGCAGTCTTTTTGTCTAAAAAATGTCCGCCACATGGTTCATTATGGAAATTTTTTAGAATGTCTTCCATTTCATCCTCTTGTACACATATTTTGATCACCATATTTGGTCCAATACGGTATAAACAATCCTCATGCCACATATATTTAGCACTAAGTTGTATGATTCTATGTTTTTCTCTTGAAGACAAATGTTGCGGCAGATTCGCTGTAACCAGGTATTTAGATACATTTGCATACCAAGGTGTAAAAGTAGAAATAGAAAATAAATTCTCATCCAGAAAATCATTAGTAACTGGTGCACTGTCACCTATATGAACAAGTCTAGACAGAAATTCAACAGCAAGATTATCTCTTCCTAGTCTGTCAACAATAGCAATATTAAATTCTTACAGTGGTAACAACCATCTAGTAACACGGGCATTAGCGATGGGTTTATTCATTAAGAATCTAATGGTTGAATGGTATGTGTGTATAAAAACTTCATACCTAGTTATATAGTGTCATAACTTATTAATGGCATGAACTACGGATAATAATTCATTTTCTATGAATGTGTATTTTAGTTCTGTATGAGAGAGATTATTGCTGACAAAGTAAATGGAATAGGGAATTTGATTCTCTCTTTGGCCCAAAACAGACCCCAAGGCTATGTCTGAGGTACAGATGTGGAAAGGGAGGCTCCAATTTGGTCCTCTCAGAACTGAAGCAGTTGACAGTTTTTGTTTAAGAGTTTCAAGGGAAATTTGACACTGGGAATCCCACTGAAAATCTGAATCTTTAGTTAAAAGTTTGAACATGGGAGCGGTTATTGTGGTAAAATTTTGAATAAATCTTCTATATAATATATGGCATGCCCTAAAAAGCTTCTGACTTCTTTTTGAGAACTGGGAGTTTTGATTTGAGCAATTATTTCAATCTTGGCAGGGTCTACTCTTATACTAGCTTCAAAAATATGATGGCCTAACACAATACCCTCAATAAGCATCATTCTAGATTTCTCATTGCTAAGGGAAAGGTTGGTCTCTTGAAATCTGATTAAAACTTTCTCTAGGTTGTCTAAATCTTGTTGGAAATATTTCCCATAGACTGTGAAGTCATCCATGCAGACTTCCACACAGTCTTGGGTTAGATATGAAAAAATAGCAAGGACAAACCTTTGAAAGGTGGCAGGGTCATTACATAACCTTAAAGGGAGAACCCTATAGGCATAAGTACTCCATGGACAAGTGAAGGTTTTCTTTTCTTGATCTTCGGGTACAATTTGGATTTGATTATAACCACTGAATCCATCCAAAAAGGAAAATTATTTTTTCCCGGTCAAGGTATCCAATACCTGGTCAATGAAAGGTAAGGAGAAATAGTATCTAAAGGTGGCTTTATTAAATACCCTAAAATCCACACAGATCCTCCATTTACCATTTTTTATAGGTACAATGACTAGTGGTGACACCCACTTACTATCAGAAATAGGGTAAATGAAGTTAGCATTTAAGAGCTTTTGAAGTTCTTCTTTTACTATATCTTTTCGGGTTGGGTTCTTCCTTCTTTTAGGTTTCCTTACTGGTCTAATTTCATCATTTGTATAGATGTGATGCATGCAGATTTCTGGATGAATCCCTTTCATATCACAATAATCCCATGCAAAAGCATCACAATGCCATTTAATCATTTGAACTAGTTTTTCTTTTTGCTCTAATTATATACTAGAATTAATAATAGATACATAGCATAGACAGATGACTCTTTTCCTTCATTTGTTGATGTTGTAGAAAACAATGTGGCGATAGAAGGATGACATGTTTCTTGAAATTCAAAGCTAAAAATATGCTCATATTCTTGAAAGGATTGTGGAAAATCAATACATCTCATTGTCACTAAGAGCAAGTTCAAAACTTGATCTTCAGTTTGTTCTTGAAGGACTTTAGATTGTTCAATTGTTAACAATGGTTGAGTGCATTCCTCCTCCCCGTATGGGTTTTCTATCCATAAAGAACTTCTATAGTAGGTTGGGCAAGAGGAAATAAAAGAACCTTCTTGATTTGATATCCGTTAGAAATTTCCATCTCTCCATACCTACATCCAATAAATCCATCAACAGTGGCTAGCCAAGGTTGGCCTAGTACTACTTGATGTCCATTTGGAGGATTTTGGATGGATTGCAAAGAAAGGTAAGGAGAAATAGTATCTAAAGGTGGCTTTATTCAGTACCCTAAAATCCACACAGATCCTCCATTTACTGTTTTTCATAGGTACAATGACTAGTGGTGACACCCACTTACTATCAGAAATAGGGTAAATGAAGTTAGCACTTAAGAGCTTTTGAAGTTCTTCTTTTACTATGTCTTTTAGGGTTGGGTTCTTCCTTCTTTTAGGTTTCCTTACTGGTCTAATTTCATCATTTGTATAGATGTGATGCATGCAGATGTCTAGGTGAATCCCTTTCATATCACAATAATCCCATGCAAAAGCATCACATTGTCGTTTAATCATTTGAACTAGTTTTTCTTTTTTCTCTAATTATATACTAGAATTAATAATAGATACTTTCCAAGGTAAATTTCAATAGCATAGACAGATGACTCTTTTCCTTCATTTGTTGATGTTGTAGCAAACAATGTGGCGGTAGAAGGATGACATGTTTCTTGAAATTCAAAGCTAAAAATATGCTAATATTCCTAAAAAGATTGTGGAAAATCAATACATCTCATTGTCGCTAAGAACAAGTTCAAAACTTGATCTTCAGTTTGTTCTTGAAGGACTTTAGATTTTTCAATTGTTAACAATGGTTGAGTGCATTCCTCCTCCCCGTATGGGTTTTCTATCCATAAAGAAACTTCTGTAGCAGGTTGGGTAAGAGGAAATAAAACAACCTTCTTGATTTGATATCCATTAGAAATTGCCATCTCTCCATACCTGCATCCAATAAATCCATCAACAGTGGCTAGCCAAGGTTGGCCTAGTACTACTTGATGTCCAGGTTTGGAGGATATTGGATGGATGACAAAGAATTCTACTGCATATTCCCAAGAAGCTAGTACAATTGTTATGTCATCCATGCTTCCTGCAGGTTGAAGGATATATTTTTCTGCTAATTCCAATAGTGTTTGAGTTGGCCTCAAGCCTTCTAGCTGCAATTTTTGCATAATATCCACAATAATGGCATTTATTGTTGCACCTAGATCAATAAGATTTTTTGATAAATATGTACCATTGATATGTATGGTAATTACTGGGTTTACAGGATAAATATACTTAGAAAGCATCCCTAACATGGTTTCCGATAATTGGAAAACTACTTTTATAATATGGGGATCCTTCCTCTTTCTTCCTGGATTTTTGATGCAAATATCCCTTACAATATTGGCATAAATGGGAATGTCTTTGATGGCCTGTAGCAATGGTATCCTTACACAAATATTTCTTAATTCGGCCTCTAAGTCATATTCTGGCGAGACCTCGAGATTTTTAATAAGTAATATTTCTGGATAAGGTGGTTGGGTGACCTCATAAGATTTTTTAGGTTGTAAAGTAGAATTGATTAATACCGCGGGAGGGTTTTCTTCCTCACCAAGTGGAAAATCTTCCTCTTCGCTTTCATGAGGTGGGTTTGTTAGATGTTCTTCTTGAGTGATGACTACAGATCCTATTTTATTTATGATATTCCCGGGCCTGAGTTGAATCTCATTGATTGGAACTGAAGTGATGGTATAAGTAGGGAAGGTTTTAAGTTCCATATTTTACACAGGTTGAGCTGGTCTATTATTAGGGTTTGTAATGGGTTGTGCAGAAAATTGAGTAAGTCGAGGGGGGTTTAGATTTGGTGGCATTTTTTGCTGACTTGGATTCATGGGTAGAGCCAGTTGTTGTGGGTTTTGATTGGTAGGAAGTTTTTGATGATGAAATTTATTCATGGGCAGGAAGGTTGCTGTGAACTTGGGTTCACGAGTAGTTGTTGTTGAGGGAATGAAGGCGGGAGGGGTGTATTAAACCCTGGAAATAGTTAGGAAATATTTGAAGGATTTTGTGTGTAGATTGGGTAAGAAGGTGTTTGTAAGGTTGTGGATGAATATTCCCATAGGTAGTCCCTCTCCAACCTTGTTTCCAAGAACTTCCTTGTGGTGGTTTAGGCCCCCCATTGAGAGTAAGGAATTTGAGGACCCCATGGTGGTTGAGTGAATTTTATGTAGGGATCATGGGACATGGAGGGGTTTTGTTGCCTCCATGGTCTCCTAGAGGGATAATATGGATCTTGTGGTTATTTTCCCCCTTTTTATATAGCTTGAAACCTAGGTAATGAGGGACATTCATTTATTGAATTATTATCCATTCAAATTCTACAAACCTCTAACGTATTAGGAGGGAATTTTTTTCAGGATGTTTCTTCCTACAGCAGGGGAAAAAGATAGCTAAGGAAACATTTTCTTGTTATTGTTTCCTTTTAATATTGAGGGTATCTATCTAGTTACTAATGGTACTAAGGATACAAGTTTTAGAATTGTCTAGCAGATTCCCCAATTATGTCCTGGTTGCTCCATTTGCGGTGGGTTTGACAACTCGACTTGTAAGTTCCCTTAGACTTTTTCTAGCTTTAGCTTGACTATGAGAGTACTTTTTACATTATTCAACAATTTCAGCAAATGGTTTTGGTAAAAATCTCTAGAGCTCATGAGGTTAATTACTTCTATGCATTCATCACGCACTCCTTTTAGAAAAATGGTTCTAATTATGGCTAGGTCAAGAGAAGTTTGCTTGGATTTTTGGTAATTGTAAAGGAATATTTCTAAATAGCCTTCTATAATTTCTTCTTCATTTTGATACATTATAAAGATTTCATTCCAGGCATCACTGGGCCTACAATAATCCTGGTATTTCTGAAGAAAGGTTGATTTCATGTCATCCCAATATGTAATAGTGTACTCCCCTAGACTCATGAACCCTCTTAATGCTGAGTTTTTCAAGGTAACTAGGAAAAGTTTCAATTTTTGAGCATATTTATATAATTATAACTTCTACACAATATGTCAAATTCAAATAAAAAGGAATCAAGGTCTTCAGATGTCATACTGTTGAAGTGAGGTAACAATGACCACGGAATGTTCTTCATAGTGACACTCCTGGTAATGTCAAGAATTGGAAATCCTAATGTTTTTGGCTCGTTATTTTCTAGATTGTCAACGCTTCCTTCTTCTCCTTCCATTATTCCTTCCCACAATTTAAATTTTGTAGGAATAGGAGATGCCTCTCCTCCAAAAAATGATGGCTCAACCACTGGATTATCTACAATATTCCAAGGTACTGCCTCCATTGCACTGTGAATTTTCTCTACCATTGTCTCGGTTTCTGCTCCAAGCTTCTTTTCTGATGACTCTTTTGCAACTGCCACAAGAATTCTCTCCTTTAGAGTTTTCCTTGCATAGCGATTAGCAGAATTAGTTTGTTTAACAATTTTAGGACCAAAAATATTTTATGGGATTTTTTATTCCTACCTTTCCTATCTCTAATTCTTTTCATAAAAACAAAAACATCAAACTTTAACTACTTACCAAAAGAGAGGACAACTTGGCTTTGGAGTGACCCCACCAAAGTGGATGCACAGGTTCTTACCTCTCATCACACCATCTTCTCTCCACCCTTAGGTCATTCTCAATATCACTCACAAACCATCAAACAAATCTATTACCATTTATAGCTCCCCAACAATAGTGCCAAAAATGCTGGGGAAATTATATGAATAATATATAGATATCACCACAATACTTAATTATCAACTAGGGAATCATAATCAGTAGAGCTGATGCACTATATGTGTCAACAATAGATAAGATCCTATGTCCGTTAAGTATATTTTATCTAGGGAGTACTCTAAAACTAGCACTTCATTCTACGAATTCCAATCTAACTTCATCACACAATAAAAAGAGAAGAATCTCACAAATAAATGGAAAAACTATAAACTTAATGTTCTTTCTTAGGTAACCAATTTATCCATTTACAAGCTCATGAAATTGAAATATGAATTTTAACTCTGTTTCTTGTAGCTAGTAATCTCAATCATTATACAAAAATCAATTTATTTCATTCAAAATTAACTAAGGTAACCAGAACTAGCAGAGGAAATGTATGATAAGAGTCTTCACAATTGGCACATGTAGATGAATGGTGAGATATTTGATCTTGGTCTTCCTACTCTTTAAGATAGAAATCAACCATTAAATGTGTAACTTTAAGAAATGCAATTTGCATTCATAAAAACTAAGGAATTGACACTCATAAAATAAAACTGAAATTGTATCAAACACTAAGACATTCTCACGCTAAATAATAACTTGAAAGAGAACTTGCCTTGATGGCTTCAATGGGCCCTTGCTGAGCTACCAAGGAAAGTTTAAAAACTCACATAACTAAGAGATTGATTAACACATTGAACTCATCAATTATTGTCCATTTAATCACTTCAAAGAGAAAGATTACAAAACTTAATGATTCGACAACATAACAGTATTATGTAAAATCTTAATGCTAATTTTCTTTGTCTCTATTCAACTTGTTTCCCACTCTCGCTAATTGGTTATCATCTACAAACCCTCTATTATAAATAAATGGTCGTTACAACCAAAGTTTCATGAGATAACATCAAATATTTACAGTTGAACTTTAATGGGCATATTAGGCTTCATCCTCATGACACAAAGTGCATGAGGAAGAAGAAAATCCCAATTTTCTATGTAAAGGAGATATCTTCAACAACTCTCTTGGTTCCATCGAAGAATTTTCATTGAATTACTAAGTTTTCAGATGAATTATAGTACCGAAATCATACAATAGAATGTTGGTACTGGAATAGAACAACAAAATACGGGTACTGGAATAGAACAGTAGAATATGGGTACCAGAATAAAACAAAGGAACAGCTGGTACCAGAATCAAACAATATGATGAGCATGATAGCCAAGAGCTTGGCCATTGGTCAAGTGTTGAATGGGTGCACGCATGTGGTGAGCGCAATCGATGAGAACAAGGCTCTTGGTCAAGTGTGAGATGGTTTCACAGGTGTTTGATGAAGACCCGAGTGTCGGATCGCTGAAGAGGTCAGAAAAATAAGAACATAAGTACTCGATTACTCAACTGCATGAGTACAGGAATGTTGAACGAGTATCGGATGAGTAGGAGTGTAAATCCAAATATCTATGTGAGACAACGCGAGGAATTAGAGAGTAAAAGATCAAATAACATTATTTTACTATAAGAAAACATATAAATTGTGTTTTGAAATATAGATTATCTCATGTAGACATCAGAAGGCTAAAAGGCATATATTTGAAGAAAATAGGTGAATAGTAGATAGATTCAAGGAAAAATAGATCAAAAATGGAGGTCAATTAGGGCATTATAAGTATCAAAAAGGAAACCCAACAGTGATCTTCCTGTCGGATGGACTTCCTTCCCAATATGCATTTTTGAATCCTTGAAGCTTCACTCCCTATGTCCATCTGTACCATAGCCCAAACTCTATAGTGCCTCTGAGGTATCTCAACACATGCTTATCTGCCTTCCAAAAGAGCTTGGTGGGATTAACCATAGATTGACTAAGTTGGTTAACTGCATAACATATGTTTGGTCCTGTGTTCACCAAATACATCAGTGAACCCACAAGATGCTTGTAGAAGGTGTTGGTGTCCCATGTTTTGATATTTTGGCAAATCAAAAGACAAGGCAACATCAGAACCAATCTTTAGAGTTACAGGATCTAGTCCTCCTACTCTCAGAGAGGGATCTCTCAAATTGTTTGTTATTTGCAAAGGTTTATCTTGTGTGCTTTGAAAATTAGTTTTTAGACTAGTTATTAAGTGCAAGGGTTTGTTTGTTTGGTTGGTTGGAATTGATACAACAGAACCTAAAAGGTCTAGGAAAGATAGATAGAAAGGGGAAATGTCAGCTTCATTGGGAAATGGAGTCAAAAAGAGGTCATTACAAACTTGTCAATGGATATGGGATATCAAAGGGAAAATCTAACTTGGCCGCAAGATCCTTTGGTTTTGGAATGAGATGGACATCAATGAATTAGAACGAGAAATTTAATTCTCAACAAAGGGAATTTGAAAGCACAACTTGAACAATAAAGAGATATTTGATAGACAGGGCTAACCTGAATTCTACAAATCATACTTTAAGCAAATAATGATTTCAAAACAACTTTTAAAATGAAATCTAAGATTCGGGGAACACCCTATTTCCTCAAAGATTTTATTTCAAATGAGTTAGAAAACATAAAAGATTCACTGATAATTATGGTCATAGAAGAGGGAACACCTAAATACATCTATGATCACAACTATAAAGACCTTTAATCCAACTGTTCAAGCAAGGACAAGGGGCAAGATCAGAACATACCTCCTTGGCTCACTGTAAACAAAGAAAATTCAAAGGGAGACTTAAATAACAGTCTTTAAGTGGCAGCAGACAAGCAGGGAGAACCATAAATCATGCTGAAACCAACTTTTCAAACTACTAAAGAAATAAACAAGCATGAGGACTAAAGAGAGATATTAAAGACTCTAAAATACATCAGCAAAAGAAAACATAAAACAGTGAAGGATAAACAGGTCTAAGGTGCTTCCAGGAGTCATTTCTTAGCCTAAAACTTTCATCCTACTGTAGTAAGAATTTATGGAACAAAATGAAAACAGGGGAAAACATTAAACAGTTCAGAATACTTCACCAACAGCCAAGCTCATGGATCCAATGATAGAGCCTTCTCAGGAACAAGCATGCAACAACATCATTAGGGCTTCCAAGACTTCAATTTCTTCTTCAACTTCAACAAAATATGTATTATTTCAGAGAGTTTCAGTATTACAACTGGTAATCAAACAACCAACGTTTACAATGGATTCCTCAACAAGTTTTTGTAGATGAATGAGGAGGTCAAAAGAGAGAAAAGATCTTCTAATTTCAATTAATACAGTTAATGCTTCTCGGCCTTCGAGGGGCTCAAGGGAGAAGTTTACAGATATTTCCTGTATTAATTGGTTTACATTAACTATTTCGGCTTGTTGGAAGCTTATGTTGACTTTAAGGCTCTGTGTCATCTTTTGCAATAACTCTGCTGATAGTTTATATTAGCTTCTTTGATTCGAAATAACTATTTATCTGTAAGGGGCAGATATGTTATGTTCTGGTCATTACTCGGCCTCTGTTAAATGCTGCGAGGCTACAGGCGTCAACCTGGTAGCTGAGAGGAATAAATTTGCCTCTAATGTGGCAGTGGAGGCCCTTCTGTCTGATGAATGTTTATGATTTTCTTTAATTGTGTTTTAATTTGGAGGATTAGGCTTTTGATAATCAATATTAGCCGTAATCCCCCAAAATTGTCTTCAATCCTCTGTTCTGTTGTGGAAGGTCTTCGACACTAATACTCTTTTGTTTTATGTAATTATCTATGTCTTGTTGATGTGCAGGGCCGCACAGGGCTCATATGGCATCAATGCCCATGAAGCACTGATGAAACATGGATTCGAACCCTTTGGAATGATATTTTTGTAAGCACAAAGGCACAAGGGATCGTCATCCCCAGCATTTGGTTTTCCTATGATGTAATGGAGAAACCATTCAACCCTGCAAAATACAAAAATATTTAAGAAATTCTACATTATTGGGTAAAAACTGCTTCAGAGGTTCTGGGGAAGAGCGTGGTTGTTGGATGACAACATCCAACGGCGGAGATCTGCGCGCAGTGGTTAAAAGGGAGTAGTGGAAGCAAATGGTGGAAGAATTAAGTTAGGGTCATTGATCTATAAACCATGAAGATCAACGGTCGGGATTAGAAGTGAAACAATAATGCGAAGGGGTCACATTATTGAAAATTCAGAAGAGAAACAAAGAAAATAGGCGAAATTCCCTTTGGCGGAGGAAATTGCAAAGGAAATGAAATTGGGGTTTCGGGATGGTCGTGGGCCGTCGGATGAGATCGGCCCACAAGATGGACGGTGGAGATCTGCGTTAGAAAACCTTTGGCGAGGGTGGAGGGCGATAGTGTAAGGCTAGATTAAATCTGGGCCATTGATCTGCAGAGATCGACGATGGGAGTCGCACGCGATAAAACATAATAGAAATGGGGAAGGTAGTTTCAGGAGGTAAAACCATTGTTTTCGCGTGAGAAGAAGGCGGGGAGGTATTTTTTTCCTTTTTGAACGCGATATGCGCTCCCGCCCGACACGTGGCTTTTCAAAACCACCTATATCACGCAGCCCTCAGGAAATTATCCTTCGTGCTGAAAGTTACGCGATATGGAACGTGGACCATTAGATCTGGGGCCTCAGATCTAACAGTGGGGAAGTGAACGCGATATGAGATAGATGTGCGGACAGAAGCGGGGAGGGCGGTTTCAATCTGAGCCGTTGGATCTTAGATGGACGGCCGAGATAAAATTTTGAAAAAGGCAGAACCCACAGGAGGTAGGCCCGTTGGATTTAATAAGAACCGTTGGATGTGAGGATCAATGGTGGAGATTACATCTGGGGGTTTAAACGAAATAATACAATGGCGAAGGAAAGATTAACGAGGGTCGTTGATATGCAGAGATCAATGGCTATGATTGGCCAAAACAACATTATGAAGCGAGGTGCATAAAATTTACCCAAAGTCGTGAAATGTAATATGGACCGTCCAATCTGGACACGTGGACAGTCCAGATACAATCGGAGGCACGCGATCAGCAGGGGGGGAGAAACTGAAGGGCACCAATGCAATTTAGCGTTGGTCATTGATCTGAGGATCAAATCAACGATGGGGAGTGAATCGGAGGTGGGGAAAAGTTTAACGCGCTCGATGGAAAACTTGCGATGCGATAATGCACGGGTCGTTGGATCAGCTTAAGATCAACGACGGATATGGTCTGAGATATGTGCCGGCGGAAACCCTTTATAATATATGAAAACCCAAATTTTAATGAAAAAACAAAGGTTTGATGTATCGGGGGCGGGTTTATATATATATGAAGTGGTCTGGCGCCCGAATGTGGGTCGTTGGTCTATATAAAAGATAATAGGCCTGGGGCTTACATATATAAGGGCCAATCACAATCGGAACTTCGGATCGGGCCTGTGGGCTTTTCAATCTACCCATTTAGATTTTCTCCGATGCGATTGGCACTTGGGGACTTTTTAACTCTTGGTCCCGGGTGCAAGTTATATGGAGTAAAGCGGAGAGCGTAGTTTATATAATGGGGCTCAATCACATCGGAATTTTGATGCGGGCTTTTCAATCTACCCATTTATATTAAAAAACATTGCATGGGCGCGTTTAGACCAAACTTAGGAAAAAGTGGGTTTATGAACTTTACAAAGGAAAATAATGCATCGGAGATGAGTTATACAATGTTTTAGCGCCCGATTGCAGGCACAAGGGTTACATGAAGCGATAATAAAATTGGGGGTTAAGAAATAAAGGGCCAATCGCAATCGGAGATTTCAATAAAGGGAAAAGACTTGCGCGTTGTGTTTCCTCCGAGGCGATAAGCACCGAAAGGGCTTAGCGCTTGGTTCTAGCGCCTGGGCACATGTGGGGAAGTGGTTTAGTACTTAGCCCAAGGGGGCTTAAGTCCATAGTTTAAACAAAATTATTTTTTATGAATTTTTCAAGGTTTTTGATGGATTTGGGGGTTTTGGTAAAGTCTAAAAATGAGTTTTAGACTTTGTAAAAGGGATTTTCACAAAGGGAAGAAGGGAAATCATAAAAAATAGAGGAATTCTATGGGGAATAAAGGGGTAAAAATGAAGGTTAGTTTGAATGAAGAAGGGGGAAATGGGATTTTTATAGCAGTCTTTTCTTCATGGAAAAACAACAGAATTTCTGAGTTCAAAAGGGGAACAGCAGTGACGATTAACCAAAGGATAGAATATCTTCAGAAAGACTTTAAGCATCAAAAATTTTGGTAGCAAAACTGTTTCTTGAAGGCTGTCCAAAATGATTTAGCCACCACTTGACATGGCAAAATTTTATAGGTGGCTAACAGATGGTAGCATCTATTGCTTCGCCTGAAGTAGCATCCTCCTTCCTCTAGTTTCCTACTAGAGGAGTCTCCATGGGTTTGTTTCCCTTGATGTGGAACTTCCTTAGAATATCGTTGGTATACATTCCCTAAGATACAAATATCTCCCATATCTTTACTAAATTTCCAATCCCAAGAAATATTCCAAGAGCCCCATGTCCTTCATCTCATCTTCTCTTGCAAGTTCCTCTTTGCAAGACTTGATGAGTTACTCATCACATATCAATATCAAATCATCGACATAAAGTAAAATGATCAAAATTTTACCTTTTATCACAATATGGTAAATGTTTGCATCTGTTTCACTCTTGGTGAAGCCCAACTCGGTGAAATAACTGTTGATCCTGGTGTACCAAGCACGAGGTGTTTGTTTTTGCCCATACAATGCTCTCTTGAGTCTGCACACATGTGACTCTCTATCGAAGGTCTCAAAACCTTCCAAATACTCAATGTACACCTCTTCCTCAATCACTCTATTGAGGAAGGTTGTATTTACATCCATCTAATGTATTTTCCATCCCTTTTGCTTTGAAAGTGCAAGTATGGATCCGATTGATGAGTACCTTACGACTAGTGCAAAGGTCTCATCATAATCAATCCCCTCCACTTGAGAGAACCCTCTGGCCACAAATATGGCCTGGTGTTTCTCCATACTCCCATATTATTCCTTCTAAATCTTGTAGACCCACCTAGATCCTACAACTGAATTCCCCTCCAGTCTTGGGACAACTTCCCATGCATTGTTATGGAGTCATACTCCTCAACCATGGCATCAACCCAAATTTTTTTATGTGCTTCATCCTGGAAAGAGGATGGATCTATCTCTACAATCTCGCTCATAAGAGCCATGTAGCCAGTATACCGCTATGGGGACCTTCTCTACCTACGTTGTGATGTGGGTTCTCCCATATTCTCTCTAGCATCAGGCACCAACCTTTAATCCTCTCTGGTGCATTTCCTTCCATCTCGAGATGTCTCTGCATGAGTGGGTGTTTCCACTCTTTGTTTCTCTTCTTTTGGCTGCTCCACATCTTGAGGTTATTCCTTTGGAGCCAGGAGCTCCTCAACTACATGCAACTGAAGTTCCCTCTTAAGGGAAATTCGCATGGCTTTCTCTTTATCGAATTTCACATATCTTTTGACCATTTTCATCCTGTGTGCTAGCAAGTACACCCAATAGTTGTGAGGTGTATCGGTGTACCCACAAATATTCCCAACTCAGCTATTGGCTCTAACTTATTCCTGGAATATTTGGTTACATGGAAATAAACTGATGAACCAAAAATTTTAAAATACGACACATCTGATCTCTTACGTAAAACATATTCCTCTGGTGTACTCATCCCAAGTATTCGATGAGGAATTATGCTTTTCACAAATATTTTTATGTTGCATGCTTCAGCCCACAGATGCAATGGTAGTCTTTGATCATGCAACATCGCTCGTGTTGCTCCCACAATAGTTTTGTTATTCCTTTCCTCAACTCCATTTTGTTGTGGGTTATGAGGTGTTATCAATTCCCGTTGAATTCCCATCTGAAACATATTTTTTAAGTCCTTCCACATAGCATATGGAGTTTCCTTTCCATGGAGGTTTGAGACAATATGATCTCTAACTCCTTCAAACAGAATCCTTCTCGCCTTTGCTACATTCTTCCTTCATGCATCAAGATTTTGAGCATCTGTTGTTGCGAGCCTGGGAATATCATTGTCTATGAATTCATTCAGTCCGTTGTCCTCCAACACTGCCTCCATCCTGTCCTTCAAAGCTATGTAATTCGAACTACCCTCAAGGGAATATTCGAGTCTCAATCCACAAAAAGACATCATGATTTGTTGTTGGTCCTGAAGAATAAATCTACAACTTTGATTCACCTGTTCAAAACAAACTCTAGTTGTTCTCTTCTATAGTGATTCCTACTCCAATACCATATAGAAAATCCACATTGATTCAACTAATCTTGTAATATGCTAAAAAAAAAATACTTGAATCTATTTTACAAATTGTGGAAACCAATTACGATCACACAATTACTTGAAAAAGAAAGAGAAAGAATTTCAATCACATAACACAAAGATGTATCTGGGGAAAGCCTCAGCTAAAAACCCCACTATCTGTATATTGCATTAATTTAAGAATATGAAACAATACAACGCTTCTCTGAGGATTGAGAGCTCTCTGTACTATCTCTAACTGTCTCACTCTGATCTGAGTAGGTTTGGTCCAATACTTAACCAATTCCTTGCCCCTATCTGACCATCCTTTCTCACATATTCTTGAGGAAATTGAGCTCCTACTAATTAGAAAATTCCCATCAATTAATTGCACAATGCATCCAAGGCATCTTGATGACCTCATGCATGACCTGTACAATTTTCTAATCATACAAATGATAGTATACTTCCCTTTAACTCCAATATCAACTGGGCCACTCTTAGAACTGACATGAAACAACTATTTATAGTGAATTATCAGTTATTTGATTGATCACTACATGTGAATTAAATCATATTTAATTCAATGGACCTCTCACTAGCTCATCTGTCAGTTAGAACTAGTTAAACTAATTTTAACTCAAATAATTAAGTTAAACAATTACAACTCAAAATAAACTGCAATTGGACCCCCTAAAACTTATAGTGAACTCT